>OZ018328.1:23403450-23500950 GCA_963969495.1 Ceratothoa steindachneri | reverse complement strand
TCACCCTGAGCATCCTGGTATCTTTCCCCTTCCACTATAACTCTTAATGGTCCAGTGATTCTCCACTCTCGCTCCTAAACTTTCCACCAATTACCCATGCTACGACCATTTCTCCTTCCCGTTTGCTGCCACTTTCTCTTTTGTTGCAGGAACCCTCGTCGTCATGGATGGCCAATTTATTCACTACTGGCCATCCCCCAAAAGAGACCTAGACTCAAAACGTCCAACTCCCGCCTGACGCCAGCTCGGAAGGGACTACAAGGGACTACAGAACGGATCACCTTCGGTCAGTCTACCTTTGCTCGTGACAGTGCCTCGACTCAATTAAATGGTACTTACAGCAATTTTTGTGCCCATGACCGTAGTCAGACAACCGGCTTGGTAACACGTTCCGGCCGCCTCATCGAGAGACCCCGGTGATCTCTGGACTAATATATTACAATTTTAAAAAGGGGCGCTTAACTAACTCTCTCAGAGGGGTGTATTGTAGCAAAATGATGAAACACATACATTTTGTTCAGTTTCTCCAGGTTTTTACTGCAATATAATTCATATTCATCCTACCGAGAAGGTGTAATTTCGTCCCCATTAATTGAACTAGATATTGAGGAAAGCAATAATATGAAAATTAACTTGCAAATATAGTTCGAAAGTGCTTGGATTTATCTTTTCATTTTCCTGTGGGTTAATTTTCATAATATATATATATATATATATATATATATATATATATATATATATATATATATATATTTATATATATATATATATATATATATATATATATATATATATATATATATATATATATATATATATATATATATATATATATATGTATATATATATATATATATATATATATATATATATATATATATGTATATATATATATATATATATATATATATATATATATATATATATATATATATATATATATGTATATAGCACGAAAATGGAGAAGACAACCTTATATAGGGTACAAAGATACGAAGGGAATGCCCATCACATAGTACAAACCAATGAAAAAACAAAAACAAGACGGAAAAATAACAATAAAAAGAACAATAGGCAACTAATAACAGACATATGCATCGCTAAAACGCTATAAACACAACAACGCCGTGTATATGAATGGAATATGCTGGATGAAAAAAAAACATTTTAAAGGGTTATCATTAGAACGAAAACATTTAGGACTAGGAGTTAATCCACGATAACAGCAGAGACACGTGGTGAGGGAGGCAATGCGAATGATATTACACTAATAAAGAGTGACAACAGACTGCATTAGGAAGTTATTTTATTTAGTACAAGTTTTTTTAAAAAAACAGGGTCGAGTTTAAATAAGCCAGGGGAAATATTTATATTATGTAAGATGCTAATTAAGGAACACTCGACAAGATTTATTTTTATGAAATCAACGGAATGATAAAAGGAATTTTGCAGAGTTTCAGTCAATGGGGGGGTTATATATATATATATATATATATATATATATATATATATATATATATATATATATATATATATATATATATATATATATCCTTGAATTAGTTTCAAAGTTCAAGTCGAGTAACGCCACCCTTTCTTATTTGTATGGACTTGTAAAAACGCACAAACGAAACTTCCCTTTACGCCCTATTATAAGTTCTGTTGGTTCTGTTTCTTATGCTCTCTCTAAATGGCTTACTTCTTTTCTTACACCTCTAGTTGGGACCATTTCTCATTAACATGTTACCAATAGCTATGACCTTATTTCTAAACTCAATGCCATTCAGTATTCGAATAATTTTACCCTTGTTAGTTTCGATGTCTGTTCATTAATTATCAAGGTTCCAGTTAAAGATATTTTCAATTTCTTTAATGATAAATTGCAAAATATTATTCTTCCCGTATCTGCTATTATTTTTTATAAAACTCATTTCACTTTGTACCCAAAATTGTAAGTTTTCGTTCGATGGCAAATATTTTCTTCAAAAGTTTGGAGTTCTTTGAAACAAGGCTGCCCCCTACTATATATGATTTCCATATTGTTTAGTACAGGTATATTAATGATGCCATTTGCCTGTGGCCTAATTCTAAAGATGTTAATAGCTTTCTCACCAAACTTAATTCACTTGTCCCTTCCATTAAATTTACCCATGAGATTGAAAATAATAGAACGCTCCCCTTTCTCGATCTTTTAATTCATAGAACCCAGACCGGCTTTAAAGACTCCATCTATCACAAACTTACTAATTCAAGCTCTTATATTCATTTTTACTCTACGCATAGTTCCAAAGTTAAACGTTCCGTCTTTTCTTCTATGTTTTTACGGGCTTTACGAGTTGTTAGTTATGAATATATGGATTTGGAATTTTCCAATATCTTTGAAATTGGTCAGAAATTATGTTACCCTTATCCCTTTCTTCTAAACTGTCTTTCCTCTGCAAAAAAGACGTTCTATAATACAGCTCCTGCTCTTCCTTTTAATGTTAAAAACATTTTGGGTTTACCCTTCTCTTTTTGTTTCATTGACCTTCCCAGTCTTTTAAAAAACTTTTACATTTCACTTGCTTTCAAATACGAGTCAACTATAAAAAAAAACATTCTAGTTCACAATAATTGTAATAATATTGGGGGAGTCTATTCGGTCGAATGTTCTGTTTGTCCAAGTAAATATTTTGGACAGACAGGAAAGCAATTATCTGTCCGTATTAATCAGCATAAATACATTGCTAGGAGAGCTGTAAATAATAGTGCGGTTTTTTGTGCATATGTCCGAAAATAACAACTTAATTAATTGGAATTCAGCAAAATTTATTTTTCGCTCAAATGACTCAATTAAAAGAAACCTTGTTGAATGTTCACGTGCCAATTTAATAACTTTAACATTTCCCCTGGCCTTTTTAAAATTGATGTTGTTTTGAAAAAACTCATTCTTAAAGAAATTCGCTTTGACTTATATTCCTATTGTCGTTTTTAGCTGTCGAATTCCTATGCTTCACTAACTCCCCAAATCTGGTTCTGGCAGAGTTAGCGATCAAACTACATGCCTTCCTAAGAGACCTATTCAATCTCTCTGCCACAATAGAGTACGGAGTAGAAAGGTACCTAACCCCTTCTAATCCCTTTCCCGTGGGCTCATTACCTTCGTCCGCCAATATGAGTCTTGCTTCTCTATTTCTCTCCGCTATTTCGAATGTTTTTTGAAGTAATTTTATTAAAGGCCCCTTTGTATATTTTCAGTTTCATGGGGGTTTTCTTAATATACTCAACTTCATCATTCAAAAGGCTTTCACTACAAATGCGAATAGCCCTTAAATAAAACCCAATGACTACCGCTGTTTTCGTTTTCTTACCATGTCCAGAGAGAAAATGAATACAATAGTCCTTATTCGTGGCTTTCCTGTACAAAGAGAATTTAGCCCTATCGTCATCCGTATGGACTAACGTGCCCAAGAAAGGAATTTTATTGTTCTCTTCTTCTTCCACAGTAAACTGGATGTCCTCATCCACTTCGTTCAGCAGTTGCAATTTGTTGCCTATATCGGTACCCGCTGGAATTACGGCCAGGACATCGTCTACGTACCTCCAGTTAAAGAATTTGGGCAGTTAAATAGATTGGTACTGGAATACAACACTTTCTACGCTTGCTATTAATAAATTTTTAAAAACTGTACCCAAACGTATGGCGTGAATTCGTCTTCACCTTGCCTCAGTGTTTCCTGCAGAGGTTCGGTTAGTAGAAAAGAGATGATCCTTTTACCATCCTAATGGTCGATTCGACTATATCGAAGGTGATGGAGTCCGCCATACCTACTTCTTCTCGGGCTGAGAGTTTGGGGTTGGCGAAACTTTCTTCTCTAACCGCTCGTTGTTCGTAGTGCGACTCCATTAGTCATTTGGATCCCTCTTATTGTCCAAGCGAAAGAGTCAATACCTATGGGGTAAAAGTATCTTGTGGTCGCGTGATGGTGATGGCGGCGTTCACGATCACCGTTCCTCTTTGTCCTGCTTGTTGATGGTCCTATGCGTTCTATTTCTTTCCCGTTACCTTCGCTGTCCGGCCGCAGCGGTCACCAGTTTATGGAGGAGATCCTCTATATTAATAAGCTTCTCTAAAGAACCCGTTTATATTAGTGGTGCGTGAGTGATGGCGTCTAGTAGAGGGTAACGTGAAGAGTATCGAGGGCTTGTTGGTAGTTGACCTACTTTTGTCTTCCAATCGAATTGGTTCTGACTCCCTAAGTATCTCGCAGGAGAATACGCGTTTAGGCTGCGTTCCCGAATCTACCTCAGTAATCGCAGGTAAAGAAAATGACTTGGAAAATGAAGGCGACGATAAATAGGTATTATTCTTATCTTGAGCCTACCAAAATGGGAGCAAGTGGAAACGTTCAAGTTCTACGAGGTTATATGTAAGCCTTCCATTTTAAGGCTATATACGCGTTTAAGCTAGGTTCCCGAATATGTCTCGGAAATCGCGTGTAAATAAAAGGAACGTCCATTCGTGGGGAGTTCCTCGCTTGGCCTATCTATTTGGGAATTTAGGTGCCGCAGGCCTACTTTCTTTGTAGTTCGAGTTCCACAAATGTATAGTAAAATTTGCCAACTGACACTGTTTCAGGTTCTGAGGGCCGGGCATCGTCTTCACCAGGTAGACAACATTTGAGGAACCCAACAAAAGTTTATTTCAATATATCCTCTTTATTTTTAGTCTAGCATACTTTCAGATACGATTAATGTCTAGCAAAATTTTGCAGCCGATACGGAAGCAAGTGTATCCATAATTCTGATTAATCTGGTACGAACGTGTGAGATGCGTAATTCCAGTGTAAGCATCGCAACGGCTAATAGTGGTAAAATAAAAGTGCACAGCGAAATGCACGCTGATATAGTTATTCCTAGCCTGCCCCGGTCATTTAGGTGGTCATTTGTGATAACGGATACCACATCGTCATTATTGCACTTTAATCTTTTGGTGGATTGTGTGCGCGGTGTCCTCATCGATAATCAAACTAGGCTGATTTCAAAAGTAAAACAGTTCGAGGAGCCTGCAGTAGCACTGATTATTAATGACCACCATCATTTACCGCCCAGTTGCAAGGCCGTATTAGAGAAATATGGAGCCTTGTACAGCCCTGCAGCTACTAACCCACCTCCACAACTCTCTAACTCCGTGGCACACACAATCGAGACCGGCAACGCAGCACCAACCTTCGCGCAACCGAGTCCTCTTTCAATGGAGAAACTACAAGTTGTCAGAGCAACGTTAGAAGCATTATTGAAGGAGGGTTGTGTGCCCATTGAGATCACCTCGGGCTTCACCTATACACATGGTTCCGTAGAAAACGCCGGCGATTACAGAATGGTCGGCAATTTTCGCGCACTTAATGCAATCACGAAGCCCGGAAGATATCCCCTACCAAGAATACCGAGTGTAGCAAACCAACTTCATGGGAAGAAAATTTTCTCTCGGTTGGATTTGGTTCGTGCTTAGCATCAGATCCCAATGAGCCCGGTGGACATATAAAAAAACTGCACTAGTAGCTCCGTTTGAGTTATGGAAGTAACTAAAATTACTCTATGACCTCAGGAATGCAAGTTGCATTTCCAGCATCACATGGATAACATGCTTCGGGATTAGAGTTCGGTTTTGTATACATAGACGTCATACTGATATTTTCGGACAATTTGGACGACGATTTGGATCATTTAAACCAAAAGTTCAAAATCCTGGTCGAGAACAAACTACGATTATCCGTGGAGAAGTGCGAGTTCGCGAGAGAAGAAATTGACTTTTTGGGACACCATATTTCTTCTAAGGTAATTTGCCCACCAGCTAAGAAAGTTAAGGAATTTTGGGACATGCCATTACCAACAGACTATAAGGAACTGCGCCAATACTTGGGCATGCTAGGCTACTACAGGAGAATGATTCCGAATTTTGCTGCGATTGCAGCTCCGCTGACTAAACTCGCGCGTCTTCAATCAAAGGCTCGTGAGCTCGTGCGAAATCATGCTGCGCGAGAAGCATTTAATAACACTAAAGTAGCTCTAATTAACTCGGTCAAGCTCCGTAACCGGCTGCCCAAAGACCTACCGTATCATCTGGTGATGGACAACTCCCAATACGCGGTAGGTGCTGCCTTTCACCAGATGGTGAATGGATCCTCGCAACGAGTGGCCTTTTTCTCAATCAAATTAAGCAAGACACAGCAAGCATACTCTACATACGACAGGAAACTCCTGGCGGCGTATCTCGCTGTGATCCACTTCAAGCACATGATTGTGGGTCACCATGTTACTTTGTGCACGGACCACAAGACACTGGTGTCGACTTTCTCTTCACCATTATGTGCCAAAACGAACAGGCAACAACGCAACTAAACGGCCATATTAGAGTACATCAGTAACATCACATACGTACGTGGCCAAGACAGCGTGGTTGCTGATTCACTGTCTCGGAACGTCAATTCGGTCCACATTAACTCTGCGCTCTGGAAGCAGCACAGAAAAACGATGAAGAAACAGAAGAACTACAGTCGCGATTAAAATCTCATTCAAGGGAGAAGCTCAACTATGGTGTGAAATAACATCAAGATGCCCACGACCGTTCGTCCTTACGGCATGGAGGAAGATAATTTTCAAACAATTGCACAATTTGTCCCATCCTGGAATGAATGCATCCCTCTGTCTAATTAAGTCAAGATATTTTGGGCCTAATATGAACAGGGAAATTCGCTCCTGGGCACACGGAAGTGCTTCCGTGTCAGTCCTCCAAGATCGATCGCCACACGAAATCTCCAGTCCTGCCCATTAATATCCTCTCATCAAGATTCGAGACCGTGCATATTGACATCGTCGGAACATTACCCACATGCAAGTTGCCTGGATAATCATACTGTCGAATAACCGGTATCTCCTATTATGCATTGGCCGGGCTTCAATATGGATTCAGGCATTACCGATTCCGGACATAAGTGCTGCAACGGTTGCTTTGGCCCTCTTAGACGGATGGATTTCCAGATTTGGAGTCCCATTATGCTTGGTAACCGACAGAGGAGCCCAATTCGAGTGCGAGTTGCTCAAAGAATTATCAGCTCACGTTGGTTTCCATCGTCTCTGCATCCCGGCGTACCGCCGAACCACGAACGGGATGTTAGAAAGAGCACACATAACCCTGGAGAGTTCCATAATGGCTCATCGACAGGGATGGCTAATGGCCCTTCCGAAAGGTCTTTTGGGCCTTCGCTCCTTACCTAATGACTTAGGGTTTTCGCCTTTAACAGCAGTTACAGGGACTACTCTACTTTGCCAAACGCCCTTGGTATCATCCTCGTCGTCAAAAACCTACTCAAAATTCATTAAGGAATTGCCCATAACCATGTCACAAGTCGATTTCACACAGGCATTCGAAGGACACCTGCACTCGGTGCCCAAACCTTTCCTACCCGAAGCCCTTCGAGATGCGACGCATGTGTGGGTCCGAGTCGATCGAGTTGGCAAGCCGCTAGAAGCGCCATATGCTGGCCCTTTCCCGGTGTTCGAATGTGACGATAAAGTTTAGAAGCTGGAATTCCCTAATGATAACCAAGATACTGCCTCAGTGAACGGGTCGAAACCTGCGAAACTCCTACTTTCTTAATATAATGGTAATGCACTGAAAAATTCGCGATATTCAAGGACTCACGCAAGACATAGGAGAAAGACCTTTGGTAATTCGTGTCATGAGGAGGGAGATAAAACAAGTAACAGTATCGACAAAGATAATGGAAGAAAAACATCTCCAGGCACCGGAAAGAGTGATAAAGAGTCAAATGTTTATACGCGATCAGGGAGACGGATATCATTTGCTAAAGATCCGTCATTCTTTTATTTTTAAGAGACTAGGTGCATTGTATAGAAGTACGTTGATCCCATATCATTAAATGTACATTTTCATTCCGTTGCCACAGCACACTAATAATATAATTAGGCAGGCTGTTCGCACGCCTCAATATTTTTGTACATATATGTATGGGGGTTGAAATTTTCTGTTTGTGGTTGGTATAGATTACCGGTTTGTGGGTGCGTGTTCGGTAATTATAAGGGAATGTATTGAAGGGTCCTCGTTGCTATTCCGCTCGACGGGTGACGAGGACTTTAAGCAGTGGACCTACTTTATGCTTCTGTTGAATTGGTTCTGACTCCTTATAATTTCTCACGAGGGTTATGCGTTAGCCTGGGCTTACCGAAGGTGGCTCGGTAATCGGAGTAAGCATAGGACTTCGAAAAGACGCGGCAAAGAAAATGTAACTTTATTCTTGAATTGGCCTACTAAAGGGGCAAACGGAAACGTCTCGAGTTCTTTGCGATCAATTTGTAGGCTTTCTGTTTTACGCGAAGTATCGAGTCTAAAGGCGGCAGAACTTAGGCGAGTAGGCGGGATTCAGTAATGCTACTAAGGGAATGAATTGACTACCGAATTATGAACGATTTGAGTTAATAATGAATAATGAGAGTCTGTCTCTTTATACATGTGTGTGTCGTCTCCAAGGCGTGACATTGACTTGTCAGTGGGGAGGACCCATTGATCTAGTTTGTTTGTTATTTCCACTCCGTAGGCGGAGTTTCCGAAAGCTCTGTGTACCTGTTGTGCCTACATATTTCCCATAGATTTATATTTATTATATAGAATCACTTGTTGCAGATCGATGGGATATTTCTCTGTTCAAAGCCTGTATTTGTTCAGCTTGCCTTGTACTCTCCCATCTGCTAATAAATATCCCCAACACGCGTATGTTTGTTTGTGCGCGATCCTGGTATTTGTTCAGGTTTTCATCTTTGATTGTTGTGTATGTTCGTGCGTTTCCACGCGGCTAAACGGCAGCAGCCCTCACATCTATTTATACAATTTGACATATTTTGTTACTTCTTCTAATTCTCTTAGGTTCTTTATTTATCACACTTACCATATTATTTCCTTAATTTACACATATAGTAATTTTTAGGATTTGATAAATCCACAGAGCGTCCATTTATGGAGTTCCTCGCTGGGCCTATTAAATCCTGCAATTTGGGTGCCTCAGGTTTACCTATTCTATAAAACTAGCCCTCACGTATGCCTATATATGATTAATTGACTTTCGCCTGTAGACCGAATATGTTACATTATAGAAATTGCCTAGAAGGTGCAAAAGACACCGCTATATTTTTAAAATATATTAGCATTTATTTGAGCTGTGTAAAAAAATCGTAACAATTATTTAAGTGACAAAATGCTTATTCCTGAAAGAGTTACAGAATAATATTTGTAAAACTTTGTTTTCTTGGGGGAAGTCCTTGTAGTGCCCAATTACAAGGTGGATTAGAGCGAATAATGAACCTCGTAAATTAAGCACCCCGTTGGCCCTATGAAATCTTGAAATGGGCACACAAACCAAACACTAAAATAATATGCCATTTGTTAAAAATTAATTAATGCAAATCAAACTGTATACTTGTAAATAATGCTAAACCGCTAGTCAATAATTAACGTATCAATGCAAAGAAAAATCTACATTGGTAAATAATACAAAACCGCTAGGAAATGAAATCGCTGTGCTCTCACGATAACACACAAACATTCACACACACACACACACACACATTCGAAAACAGTTTCGAGCTGACAGCTTTTGCCGTAGTGATAAGGAAGACAATTGAAACAGCTACTCATACAAGTAATGAATTTTGTAAAGAGGAAGTCTGACCCACTAGCTTTGACATGAACTCACGAAAGACGAAATTTTATGTTGCTACAAATATAAGTGAGATAAATATCAGTTAGATTTTAAAATTCGAAGACTCTCTTGGAGTACACGCGGCTACGCTAAATACACGCATATACTCTCTGGTCAGATAAGTTCCACTCAGCTCTCGGATTGGAGAAACGGAGTCACGCCAATAATATTTCATTGGCATAACAGAGGTTGTAAAAGACACATACACAGTCAGACATAGAGAGAATACAAGGACATTGGGGCTGTTAACACCGATAGCCAGATACAACGACGTGGGCATGTGGTGTTCGGGTTATGTAATAGGTATGCTACTGGCACAAAATTGCAGGATTCAATAGGCCCAGCGAGAAACTCCACAAAATGGATGAGCGGTGGTCTTACTAAATACTGACAAACTCCACACATATAAAATAATATGTCTAATATGAGAATGAAAAGATGAGAATGTATATATTAATTTGCATATATGAATCTGTATACAAAATAAGGAATTAAAATATATATGTCAATAGAGAGGAGGTAAGCGGTTGTTAGAGGTGCACGCGGGAACACACAAAATACGAACGAGGGAAACGGATATCAGGTCAAGACACCTAAGTCAATAAGAGGAAACGCATAAACAAACAATTCGCCTCTTGGGGGAGATTTATCAGAAGAGGAGTCTGCAAAGCAGCTGGGTAAATACAGACTTTAACCAAAGGAAATTGTAACACAGATTTGTGACGAGCGAATCCTGTAATAGAGATTAAACTATTGGAATATGTGGGTAAATCTGACACACACAGCTATTCGATAGCTCCGCCCTAGGGGTGGAAACTCATGAACCAACGACGGAGGCTCGTCCCACGGACGAGTCTAGGCCACGATCTCTAGAAAATAAAACGGTATATATAGTCAAGCAATTCAATAAGGCAGGTCATTAAGGATTATTAAGACTTTAAGATATATTCAGTATTAAGACATTGAGACTAATTCGTTCCCATCTTAGCGTTATGGAACCCGTTTAATTCGCCTAAATCCTTTCGCTCCAGAATTCAATACTTCCCGTATTATAATAAAAGCATATTTTTGCTACGTCCTTCCGCAAAGTCTTTCTTTACCTCGATTACCCCCAAACCTTCGGTAAGCCCAGCCTAAATCAGAGTACACGTGAAGAATCATTTAAGGAGTCAGAAACTTAATTCACCTTCACTTTAAATTGGCTACCTATTAATTAGGTAACACCGGATCCTTTCTTATAAGCATAATACAACCAGTAACTCAGTGATTTTTCTAATTTACTTACCCACGCCAAGTAATAAGTCAGTTACAGTTATCCCAGCCATAAGAGGATAACCAGTTGGCATCTTGAACTTTCATTTGGAGTCAGATAGAATTCTACGACATAACCAACCTCATAACATAACAGCCGATAACCCCAAGCCAAATCACACGTATCCCCCATAGCTAAAAACAAAACAAAACCGCATTATACTATTTTATATTAGAAACTTTGCTGAAAATATATTTTCCTTTATAACAACATAAATATCGATTTCCAGAGAATATTGTTGTTCATTCTCGCTTGGAAATAATTATAATTTTAATCTATATGCCCCACTATATGGCCTTTATTAAAAAAAACAACATTTGTTGCTAGTTAAAATACAAATTAAGTTTAATACAATTAAAAATAATATAGCACAATTCAGAACCTCAGTTGGCCCCTGTGGCTCTTTGTTGTCCCTAACTACCGTTGTCCCAGGACTTATGCAGTTTTGTGGTGACGTCATTTCGTTTTATCACTATAGTTACCCCATAAACTAGAATTTTTTTGTTGGGTAGTTCGGAAGGAGGGCATATCTAGGGGGTTAGCTCCTGTGGTTGACACCTACTATAAACAAGTTGTTAGCTCTTCTAAACTTGTTGATTTAGTATGTAATTTATATGCGTGTCTTTAATGTTCTTGATAGTTTTATATCCCTAAAGCGTAATAAAGGAGTGTGTATTTCTCTCGCCTTCACCTAGGCAGCAAGTTTACAAACTATTATTTGTCGATATCTAATTATATTTATAAATTGCAAAAATGTTTCGGCATATTCTCTCAAGACAAAACACTTTATTTACAATTCGCAGCTTTTCTTGTAAGTATCAAAGTAGGGTGACATTACAGCTCCCTGGTTGCAAATTACATGTATATATCAAATTCCAGGCAGACATCTTATTCCATTCCAGAGATATTGGGTTTTGACATGCGGATGACCTTTGATACTTCCTTGTGGCCTTTGTCATCTGTAAAATTATGTTATATTAAAGGTGGGTGCTCAGGAACATGGTCAATTTGGAGTGTCAAAAATGGGTGAAGATCCTTTTTATCAAGAGCCACACCACAGGAACCATTAGAATTTTGGCCTAGAATTTGGCACATGCTCATTATATACATAAAGCATACATCCAACTTAAGTGAGGTGGGAGTACGAAAAGACTTGTTCTGGTAATTGTGTAGACGATGGCCGGATCCTAGGCCTAGCTTTTTGGGGGCTATTTTGGGCTACTTTTCGTTCTTACTTTTTTAGAGATGAAATCAAAGAATTTTATGGCGATTTTCATTTTTATATTGGGCGGCTGTGCCCCCCAGACCACCCCCAAAGGATTGAAACTCAGGGTCATCGCAGTGTTATCCCCGCAGCGAGCGGCACTCAACAACGAGCCGACGCTCAAAATAATCGTTAATACTTACGTCAGACGGGTAGGTAGAGTTTACCGGCAGCAAGCCAGAATTCGGTAAGATGTTTGTATCCTTCAGATGACAAATTTGAATAGGCTGCCCATCCGTCAGATACGAATGTCGTGCCCGGCAAAATCCACTTTTTATCGCTGCGAGGAGGGTTTCTCCATTTTGATTTGCCACCGAAACAATGAAAATTCTCTTTGTTTCACGTTCGAACCCTCCAAAAACTCACTGCCCTTCCACTACACGGCCCATGGGCTTCGAGAAACGCAATACATTTCTCGTTTTTGGTTAAAATAGCACTGAAACGTTGAATAGGTTCTGAACAAACTTTGGATGAAAATGACATTTTTACAAATGAGCGGGAAACGGCGTGGGTGGTCGTTTAAATATGAGAGGTGAGGACGGAAAAGTAGTTCATTGTTCCCAGAAAATTTGTGACTTTTTTTTTTTACTGAAATTGACCATTTGTGTTTCTTGAACTACACATATATAGTAATAAATTTACTAATACTGAACGCATCCATTTGGAACAATAATCAAAATGAAAGTTGTAAAAAAACCTTTTAAAAAATCAAAGAAGAGAAATAAATACGGAACATAAAAAATGAAAAAGTCGTGTTTTCGTCAGAATTAAGACGTAAGACTTCATTAACAACACCAAAATTTGGTTTAATCGAGCATTAAACAATGGGAAATTAAGTAACAAGTAAATAAAAAGACTAAATAATGTCAGGCATAGGATAGGTAGGATATATAAGAACATAAGAAAAGAAGGAGACTGCAAAAGACCATTCATGGCCTACACTTGGCAGCTCCTGTTCCAGTCAACACACAAAAGATTTACCAGAGAAAAGTCATCAACATTGTCACCCTTTAAGGAGTTCGTCAGATCTAATCTACAATATACATAAAATGCATCCAGAGGATTATGTCCATTCATGCAACCGCAAAATATAATCTCCCCACTCCTTAGAAAAATATATACATATGTACATTAAAAAAAAAAGAAGTCAGTCCCATCTAGCAGCTTCATCCATATATTTATCTAATCTATTCTTAAAACTACCTAGAGAGGAGGCTTCTAACACATACTTATTAAGCTTAAACCCATTGCTACGTGTCCTGTCATGTTCACTAAGTATAAGAACCTTACCCAGATCCCCTTTATTATATCCTTTTACCCATTTGAAGACTTCAATCAATTCCCCTCTGACTCTTCTCCTTTCCAATGTATGTAGATTTAGTTTTCTGACCCTTTCACCATAAGGTAAGTTCCTTAGCCCACCAATCATCTTTGTCATCCTTCTCTGCACAGACTCAAGCACACATATCCTTCCTATAATATGGTGACCAAAATTGTACTGCATAATCTAGATGAGGCCTAACTAGCGCCAGATACAGTTTTAGAATGACTTCAGCACTCTTATTGCTTACACTCCTCCTAATGAATCCCAATATCCTATTAGCTTTATTCTTAGCATTTAGGCATTGCTTTCTAGGACGAAGGTCTGAACTTACCAAAATACCCAAGTCCCTCTCACAATCGGTCCTCCCTAAAATTCTCCCATTTAATTTATAAATATTCAATGGATTATTTCTACCTATACTAAGTACACTACATTTGTCGATGTTAAACTTCATTTGCCATTTCTCGGCCCAATTGGACAGAATGGTCAATTCCTCCTGCATTACAACAGCATCAGAATCAGCCCTAATGGCCCTACCTAGCTTAGTATCATCAGCAAATTTACTCAGGTCACTACTTATACCTATGTCAAGATCATTAATATAAATTAAGAATAGCAAGGGACCCAAAACAGATCCTTGCGGAACTCCACTGCTAACACACACCCACTCAGATTTAACCCCCTCTAACTCTTTGTTTTCTGTCACCAAGCCATGACTGAATCTACCTAAATATACTGCCATCGATCCTGTGTGCTTTAACTTTGCTCAGAAGCCATAAGTGTGGCACTCGATCAAAAGCCTTACTAAAGTCCAAGTATAAAATATCATAGTTTTCATCATTATCTGCTGCTTCATACACCTTACTATAAAAAGACAGCAAATTAGTCAGACAGGATTTACCCTTACTAAAGCCATGCTGTAATTCTTTTATCAACTTATACTTATCCAAGTGATCTCTAATATTCCTTGCTATAATAGATTCCATCATTTTCCCTACCACTGATGTCAAACTTACTGGTCTGTAATTAGACATATTTGTTTTATCCCCTTTCTTAAATATAGCTATCACATTGGCTTTCTTCCATGCCACTGGCACAATGCCACTCTCCAATGATTTTCTAAAGATGCATGCTAGGGGCTCACTTAACACATCCTTACATTCTTTCAAAATTCTAGGAAAGAGCTCATCAGGACCGGGTGCTTTACTACTTTTAATTTTATCAATTTCCTTTGTCACTATCTCCTTTGTGATCAAGATATCCTTTAATTTCTCTTCATCATTACCCCGAAAGATCATTGACACCTCAGGTACATTTTGAGTATCCTCCTGTGTAAATACTGGGAGAAAAAAGTCATTTAGCATTCCAGCCATTGAGTCCCTATCACTCACTAATTCTCCATTGGAATCTATAAGTGGGCCTATTTTATCTCTAACCTTAGTTTTGTATAATTGATAAAAACTTTAAGGATCTTCCTTTGCCCTATTTGCCACTTTAATTTCATAATTTCTCCTTGCTACTCTAACTAACTTTTTAACATCTCTTGCTAGTTCATTATATCTCTGCCTTAAGTGATCCTCTCCATTTTTTATTTTCCTATAAATGCCCTTTTTAATGCCAATATAATGCTTAATTTTATCTGTCATCCATTTTGGTTCATTATTTTTAGTCCTAATCTCCTTATATGGAATGTTAATCATCTGACCTGTAATTAATTGCTCAATTATTCTTTCATACTCCTCTTCAATTGTAATCTCTTCCTCCTGGTGATTATTGTCTCCACTAACTGATATCATTGAATCTATTCCTGAATTGATTTCATTGCCTGGTTTCTGTACAACTGCCTCCAGGTAAGTCCTTAGCCCATTATAATTTGCTCTTCTAAAGTCAGGAATTTTAACATTGTTCATGCTACTATCAATACCATTCCATTTCATCTTGAATCTAATTTCACAATGGTCACTATTACCCAAATTTCCTCCAATCTCAGTATCCTTAATAACTTCTTCCCTATTTGTCAGAACTAAATCCAGTATATTATTACCTCTAGTGGGTTCTTTAATAATCTGCCTCAGAAAATTATCTTGGACAACATTAAAAAATTCCTCAGCCTCCTGATCACCCACAAGAGCTTCCCAGTCTATATTTCTGTAATTAAAATCGCCCATTATACACACATGCTTACTTCTACATGCCCGTTCAATCTCCTGCCACAGAAGATTTGAAGCTTCCTTACTAAGATTTGGTGGTCTGTATAATAATCCTATGACAAGCTTGTTTTTACCTTCTTTTACATTTAGCCATAATGACTCTGTGTTATCATCTAATTTAATTGTACTGTTTATGCAACACTGGAGATTATCTTTAATATAAATAATAACCCCTCCTCCTCTCTTCCTATTCCTATCTGTATGGAACATGTTAAAGCCCTCAATCTCAACCTCAGGTTTAAAGTGATGACCTACCAAATCAAGCCATGACTCTGTTATCGCAATTATATCAAAATTCTCTTCACTCGCTAACGCTCTTAAGAGATCTATCTTATTCCTTATACTCCAACCTTTTGTGTAGTATATTTTTAAGGTTTTTTTATTATTCCCATCTTCATTGCATCGTGCTTTTCTATTCCTAGTTATCTGCTCATTCACTTGTGCATTAGTCCCCCTATAATGCATCAGTATGCCCTCTCCCCTAGCTATTCCTCTATCTCTGCATCCCTTCCATTTCCTACACCTGCCCTCTATTCCTGTTATTCCCTTACCTCTAACAGCTTCTAGTTTCCCACCCGTAAGGACCTAATCACACTATCCAGCTCCCTCCATAGAACCTCAATACCTGCCTGACTAAGATGGAGCCCATCCATCGCATACAACCTCCTATTCCCGTAAAACCCTCCCCAGACATCTACAAACACCAATCCTAACTCCTCACACAGTCCTTTCACAAATTCATTCAAACCAATTGCACGTGACAACCATTCTACCCCCACATCCAATCTCGGAAGCACACCAGAAACAACACCTTTTACCCTGCTTTTACTCATCCTTTCAACTAACCTTTTATACTGCTCACGTAACTCACATGTACCCACCTTCTTTACATCATTCACTCCCACATGCGTAATCACAACTGCATCCCTCTCACACCCAGAAACCAGCCTATCATACCTCTCACAAACATCACTTACACCAGCACCCGGCAGACAAACTCTCATTCCCTTCCACTTGCTATCACTCAACTTCCTATCTAAATACCTAATCTGAGAGTCACCCATCACTAGCACCTCAGTCATTCTCCTATTGTCTTGGCCTAATATTACCCTCCCTCCTACTCTCAGTCACGCTACCACCCATCCTGCTTTCATCCACAATCACACCAGGCAAATCACTTTCACACTCTTCCTCTCTCAGGACATTGAATCTGTTAGTCAACCTAACAGGTTCTATCTCCCTCTCATTCACACACCTAACCTGCCCTAACTTATCTATCCTATCCATTTTCACCCACGATTCATCATCACTCACAACTTCCACACTGTTCCCAGTCCTAGCCCTATCTTCCACCCTCTTAGCACTAATCTCGCCCTTCAATTGCATCTCTTCTCACCTCAAACACCAAATCATTCAACCTCTTACATTCCCCACTCAACCTCCTAACCTCCCCTTCCAGAAAACACACACGGCATTTAGTTACATTCACTCTCCTTTCAACTCCACATGCATCACACACCACATACACACTACTTTCAAACAGCATGCTCTCACCATCTAAAATATAAGAAAAACCAAGTTTTGATCAATATAAAAAGCACAAAAAGCCTTGAAACAAATACAGCTTTCTGATTGGTCATTTATGAAACTGAATCCAGATCTGTGATTGGCCAGTGCAATAGCAGAAAAACACTGAAAAGTATCTGAAAAAATAAACTAGAGTCGCATCTGGCCATCGTCGCAACATTTACCCTTGTTCTTGCCTCCCATAGGATTGAACTAGGTAAGCAAGAGGTACCAGCATAATTTTTTTTTTCAGTCAAATCTGAGTCAGCCACCATGGTATATTTCAGAGCGGCCTAATTCTCTTCCCCTCATTTTGTCCATGCCTTTTTTATTGCTTAATTAAAGGGTTTTGAAAGGTTTTCTAAGTATGGCTGTTGCTTTGGATGAAGGGAGTATGCCCGTTGATGTAAGTAGTGTGTATGTAGTTTGTAATATTTATGGTATTGAAAGAAGAGTAAATGTACCTGAATGCCCCTTGTGTAGTGTGACTCTAGTAAATGTAGCTTTGGTAGAGGAGGTGAGTCAGTTGCATATTGAGTGCAAGAGATTAAGTGAGTTGGTGCATAAAGTGAGAAGGGATGCGAGTGTATGCATGAATAATGTATCTGGGACCAGGAAGGATAAGATAGGCCTAGACTAGGGACTGGAGAGAAAGAAGTGACTGATTTAAATGAAGATAAATGGTGGGTGAATATTGATAGAATGGATAGGTATGTTAGGTGTGTGAATAACATAACATAATTTCACGGATGACAAAAGCCACAAGGGCCTATCAAAGGTCAACTGAATTCAGCCAATGCCCATCTATTTCATAGCTAAATTCCCTATTATCCCTTCCCATGTTAAGAACTTTGCATTTTTTTAAGGTTAAAAAATCATCTTCCACTTCTGAGCCCAAGCTAATACTTAAGTCACACTACAAGAGGAACATGGAACCTGTTAGATTGACTAACAGATTTAATGCCTTGGGAGAGGAAGAGGTTGAAAGTGATTTGTCTGATGTGGTTGTGCCAGGAAGTAGAATAAGTAGTAGTTTGAATGAGAACAGGAGGGAGGGTGAAGCTAGTTCTAGGGGGACTAGGAGGATGACTTAGGTGCTTGTGATGGGTGACTCTCAGATTAGATAGGAAGTTGAGTACAAGTAATTGGAAGCAAGTAAGAGTTTGAGTGCTGGTGTAAATGATGTGTCTGAAAGTTATGATAGTCTGGGTGTGAGAGGGATACAGTTGTGATTACACATGTGGGAGTAAATGATGTAAAGAAGGTGAGTTAAAAGAGAGGTACAAAAGGTTGGTTGAAAGGTATTGTTTCAGGTGTGCTTCCGAGATTGGATGTGGGGATGGAATGGTTATCTCGTGCAATTGGACTGAATAAGTATGTGAAAGGTCTGTGTGAAGAGTCGGGATTAGTGTTTGTAGATGTTTGGAATGGGTTTTGGGGGGAATAAGGCATTGTTTGCATTAGATGGACTCCATCTAAGCCGGGCTGGGGTTGACGTATTGTGGCAGGAGTTAGATAGTTTGGTTGGGTCTTGCAGGCAGGAAACTAGTTACTAATAGTGGTCAGGGAAAGGAAAGGGATGAGAGGAGATAGTGGAAGGTATACATTCTTAAAAAGGTGCTTCAGGATAAGAGGGCCGAGTTGTCTTTATACGAATGCTCCTAGTTTTAGAAATAGGGTGCTAGGATACATTACGAAGAATGTTAGCTACAAGAGTCAAGAGCTTATCCTTAAACTCTACAATTTGTATGTCAGGCCATATTTAGAGTACGGTATACAAGCATGGTGACCACATTTTATACATGACATTGTAGCGGGCCGAAAATCTAGACTCTAACCCGAATCGATCCAACCCGCTTCCTACACTAATTCGAATGTGAGAAATCAAGGGAGAAATGAAACGGATTGTATGTACAGTCCTTTACTTACAAAAAATGGTGATATTTCAGTTTAGGGAGCGCCGTTTCTGGGCCACAATCTAGGCCTTATGACTTCAGACTGTAGCTTCAAAGGGGACCAATCACGGCGTTGTATTTGTTTTGTTATTTTGTTTTTCCTTTCTTCTTTATTATTTAGTAAATGCCTGCACTTCTACTTAATTATATTATTTAGTAATGCATTGATTTTTTTTATAATTACTGTGTTAAACTTTGTATGTTTCGTTTAACTATCTTTGTGAAACTAAACCATTAATTTCACACACTGGCAACTCTTAATTCAACCTTATTTCAAACATTGGCAACCCTGAAACCGAGCAGTTAAAAGTGTGCGATACCTATGAATACGGTTTGTTCGACTTTAATACGACTTGTGTTAATTCTTCGGTCAATTTAATGGACTTTTCTATAGATCATGGTCTCTTTTAAAAGAATCACAGCTCAATTATAATAGTGAAAGGTGGAGATAGGGTAAACCTGTAGATCTGCGTCACGCTCTTGCCTCCACTGTTCCCCTGTCCTGGCCACATAATATTTATTTCATCCATGTTCCAATATGTTTCACCTTTTTTCGACTAATTTCGAGTTATGGCTTGTGAAGAAGATTGCCCTGCAATGACCCTGAGATTTCAATCAATGGGGGGGGTCTGGGGGTGCAGCCTCCCACTATATAATCGTAATTGTTTATAGAATAATGTTCTCACGTTTTGTTTTATTTTTAACAAATTGTTTCTGCGCATCTGAATGAAACATAAAAGCAACTTGGTCCCGATAGATTTTGGCTGAAATCTATTTCCCAAGTAACTAAAAAAACAAAACATTTTTGGCGGCAATAGCATAAATTAGGCGGCACTATCACCTTTGTTATTTTGATAAACGTGCTATCGGCTCTGCACGTTTAGCGAAATAATAAAGACGATAGTGTCGGCCACTTTAGGCTGTTTTTGCCAAAAAAAAATAAAAAATTTAGTTACTTTTGAAATGAGAGGCTTTGCTTTTTGACGTCTGACATCATAAGGCCCAAATTTGTAGCCCAGAAATAGCACCCCCTATCATGTTCCCCTAAACTGAAGTATTACCGAAAAATGAAAAACAAGTGTATTTAACTAAAAAGTAAGGAAGAGTCATAAAAAATGGTGTGTTTACGCAGATGTTAGTAATAAATCAGCCTCTTTTCGCGCCCATTTTGTGGTGAGGCCTAAAACGGAGTCAAGTTACTCTCATTCAGAAATCTCAGTTTCTAGACAAAGAAGGACTGACCTAAGCCATTTATCTATTTTGATTAGATGATTAATCACTAACATAAGAGTTTGAAATTTATTTATTTTTTTACAAATTATCATAATTATCAGGGTAAATACGAGTCTATATGTGAAAGGCCCTTGGGTGATTACGTAGCACTTAATCAAGGACTCATTGAAGTCTATTTTGTAAGCTGGTTTGACATTAAATGTCATAATTAGATCACTCATGGTTTTCAGAATTTCTACAACATGATTCAGCATGCGTTAAAATTTCCAGATTAAGGAATAAGAGAAGCTGCTTTGGCAGTGCTTCAAAGGAGTACATATTTTGCACACCAAGAGAACATAGTAATATCAATGCTCTCTGATGAAGATGAATCAGTTAGGCATTTAGCTGTTAATAGGATCTTACATTTAAGAGGTACCCTCACTGAATTTGTCCATCCAGAATATTCCAATTCAAATGGCGAAGCCAGTTCTGATGAAGAAACTGGATACCATTTTAGTTCAAATGTCTGCAAATTTACACTACCAGCAATCAACATTAAGGCAAAATCAGTAATCAGGGATTTTTCTGATAGACATTGAAGAAATTCAAGAGCAGCGGCTTAAGTTAGATCATCCATGTCATAACCAGGTGGTTGAACGACACATTAAGCTGCTTACAGAAAGAAGCTTCATCATCAGTAGCAGGGTTTGAAAGACAAGATGGGTTGATTCGCCAGAAGATAAGATCACACAAACTTATGAAGTGTTTCAATACCGAGAAGCAATTTGAATCTTAATTGATTCATCTTCAAAGGGTAGATTGGACTCCATAACCAAAGTGAAGTCAGCCATCTAAGGTAAAAACCTGATACAAATCACCAATACAGTGGAAGTACACCTACTGGGAAGTCTGCACACTTAAAAAGTAGACAATGTGCCATGCAGCCTACCCCTAAGGTGGTGAGGAAATGGTTGCAAATAGATAGACCTACCAACTAAGAGTTATATACTGTATTATGTATACTATGGAACTATATTGCAATTTTACAATATATCTAATTAAATTCACAGAAATCTTAACAATGCTATAAAATCATAAAATTTTAAAGCAAAACAGCAAAAAGATGTTTTTTGTTCATAATTTTTTTATATGTTGAGATAGGAAAAAGTTTGATAATGACAAATATCAACATGAATCTTCTGCATCTTTTGACACCAATTTCAGCTTCCTATGACCAATAGTTCAAATGTTATGAGGAAATAGTAGAATTTTACCCCATTGAGACCTTTAGTGGTCAGTAGCCGGCTAATTGAGGGGGAAGCTACCCCCAAAAATTGGCTTAAGGGTTATTTTTGGACATATATGCACCTATTGAGAACTACTCAATCATTATTATAGTTAAAAAAAATAAAATTCACTCACCTTCTTCTACAGGCCTTTTAAACAAAAACCTATCCAAGGAGCTTTGTTTCTACCTCCCTTTCAAAATGTTGCAGAAATGTGCAAGACAAGTGTCATTAAAAAGAGCTGAAGCACAACCAGTAGCCACTTTTGGGGGGTTTCTTTTCAATGAAGTGAGAAAGTTCCTGCCACTAGCCCACATTTCTTTAATTTCCCTTGTAGAGATAACATCCTCCTTGCTGTTGCAAGACCTCCATATGTTGCAGCATCTGTAGCTCCTTCAACTCCTCTGTTGTTAGTTCCCCAACAAGCTCGTTGATTTCTCCCTCATCTACCTCCAGCCCCATGGACTTTCCGAGGGACACAAATATGTTTTGACTGCATGACCAAAGACCAGATTTAATCATTCGGTAAAAACTACCCGTTAATCCATGCCGTTGCTGTATTTGCTCTACATGACCAAAGACCAGATTTACCCATTTGGTAATAAAATGCCTGGTGATCCATTTCTTTGCATTTGCTCTCCATATAACTTGGAGTTTTTCTTTCAAGATCTTATGAGTCTTGAAAGCTTGTGGGTTTTCTGAATGATACGCCAGCAGTGACTTGATTTAGCAGTCACTGCTGTCATTAGCACACAATGCTAGTGTCAGTCTATCTTCTCCTCAGCTGTTATGAATGTCCTCCATGGCATCTTCTTCCAAAAAAGCCCTGTCTCATCACAGTTGAAAACTTGTTGGGGGGGTGTAGCCTTCCTTTGCAATTAGTGCAGCAAAACGTTCAATGTACTTGTTCGCAGCTTCAACATCTGAACTCAATCCTCCCCCACACATGCTTGCATCCCAATGCAAAAATATTGCTTGAAAGCAACATAGATATGTAGTTGTCCAAAAGGTCCAGCACATTTCACACAAATATGGTGAAGAGCAAGGGTCCTAATACAAAGCCTTGAGGGACACAATTGCAGTGAGGGCATTCAAATAAATTTAGAGAGCAACAGGCAGGGAATTAGCAAAGGACTAGGAAGGTAAAGTATAGTAATTATAAGACGATAAAGAACGATACATTGAAAATATATCGTGAAAACACTACAATTAAAACAACACTAAATCTTGATACAGAAGTTTCATATCTTCTGTGGCAGAAGATAGAATGTGTATGTAGAAGTAAATATGTGTGTATGATTTTAATTATAAAAATATAGACTGGGAAAGTGAAACTCTTGTAGTTGATCAGAAGGCTGAGAAATAGTTTAATATGGTGAAGGATAATTTTCTTAGGTTGTAAACCAACCCACTAGGGCTGATAATATATTGGATTTAGTTCTAGCATATAGGGAAGAAGGTATTAGTGATGACAGATTGGGGGAAATTTAGGGAAATACCAACCATTGCAAAATTAGATTTGTTAAAATGGAACAGGGTTCTCAATAGAATAAATTAGGTTATAATCCATACTTTAGAAAAGCAGATTATAGTGGTCTGAGGTACCTGTTGTTTGGGGACTAGTGAGTGAGGTCAGGTCAGGTCAGGAAATGTGTTGTCAATAAGAGCAGTCGAAGGAAAAGCTAACCCTCAGTTAGAATGAATATTGTAGATCTGAATATGAGACAATGATTATGCAGTTGTCAGAGAATGTTGCCAAATCATACAAAGTAGTAATACACAGGAGAAACAGTTTACTTACTTGAGTTGCAGTGTAGAAGACGATTGGTGGCATCAATTTAGACAAACCTTTTCCAAACAATAACTCTACTGACCAGTGCTGGGAAACCTTCATCCTCACTGCTTACCCCACACCTTAATTAACCTTGGAGCAAATCAGGATCTGCCAAAATGATACAACCTCACAACAGCTTTTCGCTAACTGCCGGCGAACCAGCGTGGTTTCTTTCTTCTCAGCTGAGCCAGGCAGCTCATTCCAGCATTGCCAAACCTCAACATTCTTTGCTGGGCTTTCCTATGACTGTACATCTCCTTGATTTTAAAATCATTACTTAGGCCCCAATACTAAATCTATTAATTACTAACTTAAGAATAACCATTAACACCTCAATAACTCAAAACCTTAACTTTAGACTAAGAATACAAAATTGAAGGACACTTAAGCAACCAAGTCATTCATCCAGAGAGGAGGTCTCCTTACTCCTGGGGATATTGCTGTTAACCATCATCTGCATCATCCCTTTCTTCAACATTCTCAGCTTGTGTTGGTTCTTCTTCACTTTCCTCTGTATCTTAGGGGTGTATATATGATCCTTCATGCTCCAAACTCTTCCTGTTCCTCCTCATTTCTTTGTACACATTTGTGTGGATGGACTGCTCTACACATATCAAGAACATACTTTGGGATACCATCTATCGACACATTATTCTCAGAGTTAATTCCTTTAACTACTCCTTTTTGCAAATGGGATGTACAATGAGCATGCACAGGTTTCACCCAAACTTCTTCTCAATGTCTTACAGACGAAATTTCTCCTTCCCCAGAATACCGGTTTCTGGGGTACTGATTGTTCATCTTGTCTAGACCTAGGGGACATGTTATACCAAAAGACAGTCTACAATGGCCTAATAATACCTCCTTGTTCTGCCATCTCCTTTATCATTCTATGATGCCTCTCTACTATCACATTGCCACCTGGTCGATATGCTGCTCTGAAAAACAGTGAAAATTCCACTGGCTGAGAAGCCTTTCCAGTGACTCTGAGCAGAAAACCATAGCATTGTCCATCAAAAGCTCTTCTACTGGTCCCCTCTCTAAAAGCAAGTTATTCACTGCTGAAGTTATACACTCTGCAGATTCCCTCTTAAGCTCCTTCCAGATGGCAAATCTTCTTGGTCCACAATCTACAATGGACAGAGATGCAAGCCTCTTCCAATTCTCCTGTACCCCAAGCTCTCCCCTACAATGCATCACAGGAGCATAGTCAATTGTTTGGCACCTCTCGCAGCCTCGTACCACCTTCTCCACTGCACTACTGGTTACAGTGGGATCTATCTTCATGGCTAAAAACAATGAACGGTCCACTCCTACATGTTGCATATCATGCATCTCTTTCAGGTCAACTGCTGCTGCACATATGGTTGAATCTATCCTCATTTGATCTTCCTCTTCGGTTGCCACCACCCTTCCTCCACTCTAGGTAATGCATCGGCTTTATTTTTCAATGTTTGGCCATACAAATCGCTCATGTCAACGTGCAAAGTCAGGGTTACCCAAAGTCTGTTAAGTTGCTCCAAGGCTGCACATGATAAGTCCAAATCATTGCGGAGAGCTGCACCCTGCTTCTTCGAAGCAATGTGGTATGTATATCCTTGAAGGAAATCCTGGCCGTTCAGGCTCAAGATCGTCTCTCATTTCGCGATGCTAAGGACTTGGTCCTGGCCCGCCCGGCGCTGCCCGGGACGTCTTATACCTCAATGTCGAGAAAGACTCCCTCTGCTCCTGACCCATCCAGGCCTACCAGTATGGTCGTTTCCGCTCCCATTCGGAACCCTTCTGAGGGTTCTACCCACCCTGGGCGCTCCCCTGGTAGAGCTAGCGGCAAAAAGGGTTCACACCAAGCCCCGTCTAAAACCAGGGATCCCCTCCCTTCCCCCAGCGTGACAGTTTCCCGTAAGGCGAAACGGCCGCGCGCCTCCACCGAGTCCGAGGCAGGAGGCAACACCCCTGAAGTTGGTTGTGAGGCCATCTTTGGGGTTCCTAAAGCTGCTCCCGGAAAGGAGGACTGCACTAAAGGAGCTTCGGCTCCTTCGCTCATACCCAGTGGTGGGCTGGGCGGCGCGGAGACAGTGAATCCTTCAAAATGGGGACCTCCTCCTCCGAAGCCCCCCACTCATCTCTGGTTTCGAGGCGGAGGGGGGGAAAAATTCGCATGGCGAGCCAAACCTCCCCCGGTAAGTCTTCTAAAGCAACAGCGCCCCGAGTTATGCTTCCGGGAAGCGTACGGTCATTCCCGTTCCCACTTAGATATCTTTTCGCAGGGGACGATGCTGGGTGCATGCCCCTTGCCCACTCTCCTGGGGTATAAGGGTTTTGCCATCCCACCACCATGGGATGGGAGCTGGGCAGGGGGATGCGCCATTTGCACCCGGCATGATGTCTCTGTTCTTCTCTTTTCAATCAGTAGCTGTATAGCTGCATCTGGCTAGGAGGTATACCGTTATTTCCGCGTATATTCCACCGTCAGCCGACTTCGACGCGGGTGACTTCCGCCGCTCCGTGGCACGGTTGCAGAAGCCTTTGCTCTTGCTCGGAGATCTGAACGGTAGACACTCCCTCTGGGAAGACTACTTGATTAATCCTCTGGGTCAAGTCCTTGACGAGCTGGAGAGAGGTGTCCTAAATGTGGATGAGTTTACGTTTCATTTTCCTGCTTCGATCTATCTTTCTGCTTTCCGGATGCACAGCCTGATTTTGGGTGAGGTGGTCGATGACCTCCATGGTAGTGATCACTTTCCCATTCAAATAACATTTTCTGGGCAGCTGCCGCCCGAATGCCCACCTCAGTGATGGCGTGGGCATGGTGGTCCGCATTTCAGGAAATGACTGATTTCTCTATTTCAGTCGAGGGAGTTAGGTCAGTTGATTAGGTCGTTGACTTCTCCGGCAACCTCATCGCCTTCGGCCTGACTACTAACTATTCCTAGAACATCTGGCCATTTTACACCGAACACTCCCATGGTGGTCAGCCAAGTGTGAGACGGCCCTCAAACAGAAGCGTTATGCCTACATGCGCTATAAGCGCCGCCCGAACAAGTTCACTGTCGGTGCCCCGTAAGGGGCGCGGCGATTTGCCATCCTGGCCGCCGTGCTGACGGGATCCAGCGACCCGTCCGGACCCAGCTTAGCCTCTCTTCCTTCCTTCAGATAGCCTCTATTCCTATCCTACCTCGTCGCTTTTCATACAACCTCTCCCACAACTTTCTCTGGTCAGCCTCTAATTTCTCAGGGTAGAAGCTGACCTTCTTCTCAGCCAATCGTCCCAGATCGGGGCTGAGGGGGGAGGGGATAATGTCCCCTAACCCCTGAGCTCCGGTCTGGGGTGGTTGGCTTTTAACAACCTGCTTCATCCCCACCCATACCTTCCTCACATCCCTTTTCCTCTCGTCTTCAAAATCTATCTTTTTTACGCCATGTTCAAGGTGGAGCCGCCATGCCGAAGGACTGCCAGGCCACCAGGTGGGAGGGGTGGTCCCAAATGGTGGCGCCTGGCTCTGCCGGGCCTGTAAGCACCTCTTGCAGTGCGGGCTACTGCAAGAGGTGGTGAGCGATTGCGTCCCGTAAAACAAAGAGGGTCACCATGCTGAATGATGCAAAAAAACAAAAACATCTCCCCTTAATTCCCCCTAAAACAACGGAGCCACCCTCGTGCAGCTCCACAGAAAAGATTGTCTCCCCTCCCCCTGTGCTTGCGCAGGGGACCCTCCATACCTCTTTAACCAGAGAGGAGGCTTACTCCTCTCCTACGCCTACGGGTGTAGGGGACTCCCCCTCACCCCCTTCTCTGGAGGTGCTTTCGGGCACCTCCCTTTTTCCAGCGGCAGTCCCCTCTTTTTTTTCCACAGGGACTGCTAAGAAAGCCAGCAGGCAGCCCTTAGCCAGCCGCTCCCCATCGAAGCGGCTCGGTAGGGCAAACCCCCTTAGGGGGAGAGGGAAGCCAGGCCCCTTCGGTCGCTTCCCTCAAAAGACCTGCTGGCAAGGATATTGAACCTTGCCGGGGTTAAGGCTGTGCCTCCCCACCAAAGACTCTTGACGCTGCCAAGGGGACCTGCAATGTCCTGGGAGGGGATGGCCAACTGTCGGCCCCTCCTGTGGAGACCCAGCCTCAGATGGTAGGGCCTTCCATGGGGGGGAATCCGGGCTCGGCGCCAAGCACCGAACCCGAATCCGCCCCTATGCAAGGTCCCCCTCAAACGGCTAAGGGCTTCGAGGCAGTACAAGGAGGGAAGGGATCTCCTCCGACAGGTGCCCCCACGACTACCAGGAACTTCTCCATTTCGGATAGGGACCTGGCTGAGGCCGGCCCATCTTGCATGGGGGCTTCTGCCGGCGGAGGTGAGAATCGGGTTCATTCCCCGCCCTCCTCTCCAAAAAAGAAAAAGACTAAAAAGACAAAGAAGACTCGGCGCTCCTCTCCATCCGCGGGGGCTGCGGGGACGGATGGGTCTACTGACACTTTGGTAGGCGACCAAGCCAAGATCGGCACATTCGGCCCCTCTACCCCCCCCCCCCCTGTGCGGAGCCCCTGACTAAGACTAACACCAAGAGTGCACAGGGCGGAGCCTCGATGACATCGGGGCCCCTGATTCAGAGGTTACCTGGCGTTTTCGAGCCCGCTGGCTTCAAACGCTTCCTCGTTATTCGCTCCACTGATGGCACCATGTTGTCCAAGGGCAACATGATCCATCGGAGGAGAGGATTAGCTAGTGCAATTGGTAGAGAGCCGAAGGTGACCCGTTTCTCGGACGGGAGCCTTCTGGCGAATGCGACGAATCCCGCCGAGGCGCCGCACTCTACCATGAACTTTGTGAAAGGAGTTGTTTATGCGAGGGAACTCGTTGACTACTCCATTGAGGACATCACCCTAGAGCTGGCCGACCATGGGGCGGTCAAGGTCGAACGTGTGATGAGAAAACAGGGAGGGGCTTCGAGACCCACCCCTACACTCTTCGTCACGTTCGACTGTGACAAGCTCCCTGAGTCGGTGCGTGCCGGTTGGTACCGCTACCGCGTGAAGGCATTCGTGCCACTGCCGCGGCGGTGCTATTACTGTCACCGCTTCGGCCATACGAATCGCTTATGTAGACGTGCAAAGTCGGGGTCACCCGAAGTCTGTGTAAATTGCTCCAAGGTCGCACACGATAAGTCCAAATCGTGTGTGGCCAAGTGTGTCAATTGCGGAGAGCCGCACCCTGCTTCTTTGAAGCAATGTGGTGCATATCTCCTGGAGAAAGAAATCCTGGCCGTTCAGGCCCAGGATAGACTCTCATTCCGCGAGGCTAAGGACTTGGTCCTGGCGCACCCAGCTCTGCCTGGGACGTCATATGCCTCAGTAGTTCGAAAGGCACCCTCTGCTCCTGGCCCATCCAGGCCAACGAGCACGGTTGTTTCCGCGCCCATTCGGAGCCCTTCTGCGGGCTCTACCCAACCCGGGCGCTCCCCTGGTAAAGCTGGCGGCAAAAAGGGTTCATACCCAGTCCCGGCCAAAACCAGGGCTTGCCCCAGCGTGACCGTTTCCCGCAAGGCGAAACGACCACGCGCCTCCACCGAGTCGTTAGACTCACAGGAGGCAACACCCCTGAAGATGGTCGCTAGGCCATCTTCAGGGGTTCCTAAAGCTGTCCCCCGAAAGGAGGACAGCAACAAAGGAGCTTAGGCTCCTTCGCCCACGCCCCGAGGTGGAGCGAGTGGCTCGGAGACGATGGTTCCTCGAAAAGAGGCCCCCCCGCCTCCGAAGCCGCAGCGCCCGCCTAAGGTTTCGAGGCGGAGGGAGGAAAAGACTCGCATGGCGAGCCCAACCTCCCCCAATAAGTCCTCGAAGGCGACAGCGCCTCCAGCGCTTTGTCCGGCCAAACAGCGCCCGGGGTTCTGCCCCCGGGAAGCGTACGGTCATTCCCGTGAGGGTCTTCAATTCGAGGAAGGCCCCCGCGTCTCCTCCGAGCTAGGCCTGGAAGGCATATTCCTTCAATGGAATTGCCGTGGACTCCGGGCCAACTGAGAGGAGCTGCGGAGGCTCGCCTCGTCCCGTTCCCCGTTAGCTATTTTTTTGCAGGAGACCATGTTAGGCGCGTGCCCCCTGCCTGCCCTCCCGGGGTATAAGGGTCTTGTGACCCCACCACCGCGGGATGGCCGGGCTGGGGGATGCGCGGTTTACACCCGGCATGATGTCTCCGTTCTTCCTTTCTCTTTAGATACCTCCTTTCAGGCAGTGGCTGTGCAGCTGCACCTGGATAGGAGGTATACTATCATTTCTGCGTACATTCCACCGTCAGCTGACTTCGACGCGGGGGACTTCTGCCGCGTCGTGGCACGGTTGCCGAGGCCCTATCTCTTGCTTGGAGATCTGAACGGCAGGCATCCTCTCTGGGGAGATTACTCCATAAATCCCAGGGGACAAGTCCTTGCCGATCTGATCGAAGAGCTTGAGATGGGTGTCCTAAACGTGGATGAGTTTACGCATCACTGTCCGAGAACCGCTTCATTTTCTTGCCTTGACCTATCTTTGTGCTCTTCGGATGCACAGCCTGATTTTGATTGGGGGGTGGTCAATGACCTCCATGGTAGTGATCACTTTCCCATTCAAATATCATTTTCAGGGCAACTGCCGCCTGAGAGACCACCTCGGTGGTGCTTGGCGCGGGCGCGGTGGCCTGCATTTCAGGAAATGACTGAATTCTCTATCTCAGTCGAGGAGTTTAGGTCGGTAGATGAGGCCGTTGAGTTCTTCTCCGGCAACCTCATCGCCGTGGGCCTGACTACTATTCCTAGGACGTCTGGCCGTTTTGCACGCCGACCACTCCCATGGTGGTCGGCCGAGTGTGAGACGGCCCTCAAACAGAAGCGTTATGCTTACATGCGCTATAAGCGCCACCCGAACGATTTCACTGTCGCTGAATTTCGTCGGGCTAGGGCTCGGTTCCGGTATATTTCGAAGCACTCCGGCCGCTCTTCTTGGCGGGCATACGTGTCTTCACTTAACGGGAAGACCCCTTTAGCTGAGGTGTGGAAGCGAGTCAAAAGGATTCGGGGCAAGTTCTCGCAGGACCCCCCTTCCGTTCTCCAGGAGAATGGGACCGCAATCTCGGACCCCGCGTCCGTGGCGGAATCCTTAGCGACCGCTTTTTCCGCATTCTCTAGCCGTGATGCTGCTCCGCCAGCATTCAATGCACGTCGTGATGTCGCGGAAGGCCGCCGGCTGGACTTTACCTCCAGAGGCGGAGAACCCTTCAACGACAAGTTTACTGTGAGTGAGTTGCGTTCTGCTCTCGCTTCGTGCGCGGAGACCGCCCATGGTCCGGACGATGTCCCGTACGCCATGCTTCGACACCTGGGTGAGCGAGCCATGGCCTTTCTGTTAGATTTGTTCAACAGGATCTGGGTGGAAGGTCTTCTCCCAGACTCCTGGCGAATCGCTACTGTGCTCGCCTTTCGCAAGCCGGGGAGAGATCACTCTACTCCGACCGGTTTCCGCCCAATATCTCTAACCTCTTGCGTGTGCAAGTTGATGGAGAAATTGGTAAATGTTAGATTAGCCTATTTCTTGGACAGCGGAGGCCATCTGTCTTCTGCACAGTGCGGCTTCCGTAAGTTCCACTCCACGTCGGATGCTCTGCTCCGACTGGAAAATGCCGTCTGCGAGGCTTTCCTTCGTAGACAGCACTACGCCACGGTGTTTTTTTGATCTGGAGAAGGCCTATGATACCGCATGGCGATACGGTATCATGGAGACTCTCCACACGATGGGGGCGAGGGGACGCCTCCCAATTTTTATATCTGAATTTTTGCGAGATCGTCGATTCCGCGTACGGGTGGGGGGAGCCCTCTCGGGCCCAAAGGAGCAGGAAGAGGGTGTCCCGCAGGGAAGTGTCCTCAGTGTCACACTCTTTGCCCTGAGCATCAACGGCATCACCTCGGTGCTGCCGGAAGATGTTCTCGCTACGCTCTATGTGGACGACCTTTCGATCTCTTTTGGCGCGGCCCAGATGCCAACTCTGGAGCGTCGACTCCAACAGGCATTGAACCGCATCTCTCGCTATGCCGAAGCGCACAGGTTTCGGTTTTCTTTGGCCAAGACCAAGGTGGTGCACTTGTGCCGCCATCCACGGCTTCACCCCGACCCAGATTTGTTTCTTAATGGGGTGCGCCTGGATTTGGTTGAGTCGCACCGTTTCCTTGGTCATGTATTCAACCGACGCCTCACCTGGGAGGCTCATATTCGCAGCCTTAGGGTCTCTTGTACCCGCGCCATGGACATTCTCCGTTCCGTGACGTTCAGCGCTTGGGGCGCTGATAGGGCTACCGCCTTACTTTTTTATCGATCCTTTGTTCGCTCGAAGCTCGACTACGGATGCGAGTTTTATGCATCCGCAGCCGAGCGTTTATTGCGGAAGGTGGTTTCGATCCACCACACCAGCCTTCGCCTTGCGACCGGTGCCTTCCGCACTTCCCCCATTGAGAGCCTGTTGGTCGATGCTGGGGAGATGCCACTCGCTCTGCGCCGCGTGCAGTGCATCACTCGCCTTTACGCGCGAGCCCGGCGCCTCCCTCAGTCGCCAACAGCTCTCACTGCATCCGCAGCTGATCTCGATGGTGCCTATGCCGCCGAGAGACGCCAGTCATAGCCTAAGCCCTTTGGGTTTAGGGCCAGGAAACTCCTTCGAGAGGTAGATATAGCTCTCGGGCCGGTGGCGCCCCTGGTTCTGCCCAGGACGCCACCCTGGAGGGTACCACATTTGGCTATTTGTCGCCACGCCTCTGCTCCCAAAGCTTGTACTGCGCCGGGAGTATTGCGTTCGACCTTTTTGGAGCACACATCGTGTCACGCTGGTACCGTGCCAGTGTATACGGATGGCTCCAAGTCCCAAGAGGGGGTCGGCTTCCACGCCGTATCTCCTCTGTTTGAAGTCAGCGGGGCTCTACCAGGCGCTGCGTCTGTCTTCACGGCCGAGCTGGTGGCAATACACCACTCGGTACGGGAGATTACGCGACGTGCCCGGTTCGGAGACCGGATTGTGATCTATAGCGACTCACAAAGCGCCCTGAGTGCTCTCGGGGCATTGGAATCTCCGCATCCCCTGGTTCGCGATATCCGTGACGCCACGGTTTTGGCGAGCCGGGCAGATGTCGAGATTATCTTCTGCTGGGTTCCTGGACATGTAGGAATTGCGGGGAATGAGGGCGCCAAAGAGTCCGCGAGGACTCTGCGACCGGACCAGCGTTTCGCTCTTCCTCACACTGACTACATGGCAGGAATACGGGCAGCTCTTCGGACTGCTTGGCAAAGAAGATGGGAGACGGTCGAGGGGAACTTAAAGTTGCGTGCCATTGCACCGCGACTGTTCCCATGGACCTATCCCCCAATGCCGCGGCGGCTTCAGGTTGCTTTCTGTCGTCTTCGAATCGGACACACTCGTGTGACGCATCGCTATTTGATGGAGCGCTCGCCTGCGCCCTATTGCAACGACTGCGTAGTCCCCCAGACTGTTCGGCACATTCTTGTCGAATGTCCCAGTCTGGGTGATCTTCGCGCACGATACCTGTCCCGGTACCGGGATGGGCGGGGTCGCTACCGCCTGTCCCTTGTACTCGGGACGAGTGCGTGCACCATAACTAGTGGACTTATTGACTTTTTGGGGGAGGCTGGCCTTCTCTCTTTCATTTAACCCGGTTTAATTGTTGTTGTTTTTTTTGTTATTGCTTTTTTATTGTTATTGTTATTTCTTTTTATTGTTTCCTGTTTAATTTTTAAAGTAGCCTAGAACTAGGCTGTTTGTTTACGGCGACTAATGCCTAAGTCGGCAGTCGCCAGATAGCCCCTTAATTAAAAAAAATATAAAAATCTAGGTCAACGCCTAGGAGCTCGTCATCAGATATAATGTTGGAGTTCGTAGATTTGATTGTATCCTTGACATACAACATTACACCGCCACCCTCTCTGTTTGTCCTATCTTTGTGGAAGAGTTGGTAGCCAGGAACCGTGAATTCGCCTTCAAAGTCTCGGTTTGGGTTTTTTATTCACGATTCTGTTATGGCTACCATTTCGGGTTCTTCCATCGCTACGAGGCCACGGAGCTCAGGAAACTTGTTCCTGATTGACCTCGCATTGAACAGAAGAACTTTCAGGGAGTCCCCTAATGTAGGACCCCCTATACTCTTCCGTTTCCCGGCTTCTTGGTTGTCGCGGTGGTACCATTTTTGACAACCTCCGAGAAGGTTGTTTGGGGAGTGACTCGGGCGTACTGGTGTACGTCCGCCATCCCAATGGGTCGGACACTCCTTTGGGTGCGCTCCATGACATCCTGGATTAGGTTGGCTAGGAAAGCCTTGCCATTAAATACTTAAACTGATAGTTAAAGAGACAAATCGCAATTATTACCAAACTAACGAAGCTAGAAATACTAAAATAACTAAATAGACAGATACAAACTGTGATGAAATAAAGAAGTTTGGGGGTATCATTATGTATATGGTAGTTATAAAGTATCCAAAGATATCAACTTATTGGTAAAGAGATCTGTGCTTCAAAAACTCATCCATACCTCAAGTAATGCCATGAAATAGGTTTCAGGCTGTCACAATTTGTTCACTTTGCCGATAACCAAACCGGTGCAATGGACCGCTTACTAAAGATCAGGAACGTTCTAGAAATTCTTGAAAAAAAATTGTTTGCTAATACTCTGAGTGAAAAGATTGCTGTTGATTAAACAATGGTGTGGACAGCTAGTTTTCCATCAATACAATCCTGGGAAAGCACACAAGTATGGCCTAAAAATTTACAAAGTCTATGATCCCCACAGTTACATGTACACCAGCTATGTTTATGCCGGAAAATCAGGAGATAGAAATCAATGAGAGAAAGCAACTGATGAACATATTTATGCAACCCAAATAGTATTAGATCTTACTAAAGATTATCTGGGGGCAGGCAGGACAATAGCCACAGCTAACTTCCATACGTCCTTTGATTTAGCAAAGGAATTGCTAAAGCATAACACCTACCTTGTGGGCACTAAGATCAAATAGAAGGAGCAACCCAAAAGGATAAATGATCACATGCAACAAGATAATGGAATTGTAGTGGCAAAGTGGAAAGATAGGTGCGATGTGCTAATGTTATCTACGAAACACGACCTTACATTCAAAGAAACAGGGTGAAAAATGAATGATGTGGAAGTAAGAAGCCAGAAATAATTCTCAATTACAAGGAGATAAAACAGATAATAAATATTTCTGACCAAATGGCAAGCTAGTTCATACCTCTAAGACCAGGAGCAAAAGACTAGTACCTTTCATAGCTTGAATTTATTCCAAATTTTGCCTTATAAATTTATTGCAATTCTTGCATTATATCATCTGGCACATAATAGTGAAAGCATAGTCAATTCTAGTCATTTTATTGAATCATTGGAGTTCCAAATGTTTACATTGGTTCCTAATGCATTTTTGGTGAGCAGACTAAGATAAAAGTATAACTTAATTTAATGGTCCTGTTTGATCTTGATTGTTATTGATGTTATATAGTTTATTCTTCCCTTTAGTTTTTAAAATACTAAGTAGGTTTACTAATATAGATTATGACTGGCCCCTAGTTCCTTCAGGCTTGCCAGCAAATGTCATACTGATCTTTATGGCAATTTATTTATGAACCAGTAAAGTCCCTAAGATCTAATTGAGGCTAGTTAAAAGAAAGGGCACTTTTAGAATTTTTCTTGTCAATTGGGGTTGCAGCTATGCTCTGGTAATAATAATAAGCTAATTTATAATGGTAGTAGAGGTGAGAGTAGGTTATAGAAGAAGGTAACCACATCAGTATGCAAACAATCACATCATATGTTGTGTTCTTAACCCTTAAAGCACTGCATTAACCAAAAGGTCTTGAGTGCACAACTGCTGCTTGGACCAATTGGCCTCTTATGGTTTTAGGCCTATGGAAGTTTCCATTGTATTACTAATGGTAGTTTTTCTCCAGCACTGAATGGTTACTCCATTTTCTTAGCCTGGTTCTTTAAGAGTTACAGTACTGCAATATAATAATGAATTGACATAAGTCAGAAGTTTACTAAATAGATGTGGTAACTTAAAGATGCCTTCATATAAATCAAATATTAGACAACTTGTCTTACACTCTTACAAATAAAAGAATGTCCTCATATTAGATCAGAATTGGATTTTGAGGAGGAGTCTTACTCTCCCTTTACAATTTTGAACTTATCCACTTATAATGCAACTAGTATACATATTTTGCATCTGAAATACAATCTTGGTTAATAATACTTCTATTTTATCAGGTACTCCAACCAAAATGGCCGCAAAAGCTAAAGTAGGATTCATTGGCTTGGGTAATATGGGAGGTCCAATGGCAGCAAATTTAATTGAAAAGGTATGGTATGTATCCTATAACTTATTTACCATTCATTCCTGGTATTTATAATCCTTATGTGTTAATATTATGTTACCTGCCCACGTGGGCTATACACAAATTGTAATGATAATAAATGGGAGAAACTATTGTAGAAGTCTTACATCCATACATTAATGTATACATAAATACACCAACACAGCTGCGTGTCCCTCCCTTATTCCAAATTCACCTTTCGCATCGAATCTCCCTCACCCCTTTTCGCGCAGTCATAAACCCGCAGTTCGAGACAAAGAAAGCTCGGGTTGCGGTGAGGCATAAATATGTCACATGTCTAGCAGCATTCAAAAGGCTGTTCGTGCAGCGATATGGATTTTATGAGAATTCGGTGCTCTCTCTCGATTTTTGCTCATGAGGGAAATAAAAGGGAAAATTCTTCCTAGAGTCAGGCAGAAGATCTTGGACCTACGTTGTGTGTGGAGCTAGTCTCACAAAGGAAACTTCGCCCGTTGCAAGAAGGAAAACTTCGGGGAATTGGTTGTTGCCGTTACGGTACTTGTAGGTGCCAAACTTCTCGCAGACCCCCCCAATCTTCATCGTCAGAGGTTACACAGGACCTCCCTCTGTGGATTACCCTAGATGCAGCTAGGTAATCATTTTGGCTACCCACTCCAGGAGCCAATAATCGGAACGAACATTTTGAGGAGAAGAATTCCAAATTGAGTCACAGTCTGACTCATCTTTGCGATTTGGTCTAGGATCATTACATCAGGACGTTGGTCTAGGATTACCCACTATTTGGTAACCTTGGATAACCAGGCTAAGGGTGAATATCATCGGAAGAAAAAGACATTCACCTTCACCCTCCAAATACTTTCGAACTCCAAGGTATCGTTAAAGTGAATTATCTCCTCCCCTAACTTCACTAATTTAACCGTTAACTAGAATTTCAATCTCAAGCTCATAACCTCAATTATTTAAGTGATTAATTCAGTGCTTAATTCCATAATATTATTAATTTCATTCTGTCAGGTACAATTAAGACGCAAGCATCCTAGTATGTAGAATTTAAGTGTAATCCCCACGACATTATATATAGACTTACCTGTTCGGTGCAAAGACTAATCCTATTTATACCTATATATGCTATTTCATATTTCTAATTCATGTATATTAAAGATTATTTTTGTATCTGTGTATTTAACTATTTTGGACGATCCTTTGGCAATTAATAGGCAATCCACTCGGCTTAATTTTCAATATTTCATAAGTCCACCTATGACTGGCTTTTCCTGAGTGAGAACACACTCAGGGGATCATCTTAATTTTGATTAAAAGGGACGCACCAGGGTTATTCTTATTCACTGGAAGTGGCTATGGTAGGTGTATTGACTACACTTCACCTTGGTGTGGATTATAATATATGCCTAGGAAGTGGGACTGGGATTACCCACTCAATAAACCTCGACAACTATAATTACCTTTCCTTTAGTCAGTCTGCTCAAGCTTTAGGATTCTTAACAAATATCCCACAACTCACATATGAAGCACAAAGAAATAACCCTACCACAATATATATAATCTACCTAGTGCATTTAGCTCTATCCACATCACTGGTTATCCACTCCAAATATCTGACCAGACAACCTACTACCATGAACTTCCAAAACCTACTAACACACTACAACCTACACGTAAGGCACCAAGAGTTTCCTGCCAACACTGACATCATCGACTGTGATGTGAAAACATTCTTCCCATTGTATTTACATGATTGATTACGCTAAGCATTATTTGCGATCTTCGTTACTATACAATCTAATATTTTTATACACCTTTGAGTATATACATATATATTGATATATCTTAATAAACAACCCCACAACAAGTAGTAGTTACCACCATGAGATAACTACAGTGGGGGGGCTTTAAATACCGGGATGACTGGTAGTCTGCCCACCAATTACCTTCAGGCAGTGGCCAAATTCTAATTTTTTGACCCCCTTATATATATATATATATATATATATATATATATATATATATACACATACAAAATACCGATGCCCACTACTTAAAGTTAAGTAACATTTTACCTAGTTACCTCTTCAATGAGCGTTTGAGATGATGCCCCCTTTTCGATGAGGCAATTTGCAAGTTGATTTATCATATTGACCCATTCCACAGTGCCTATATCTTTTCTTTCAATCATATCCTTCAAACAAGCAATATTTATCCTAAGGTACTTGTCATCCACCTTCTTCACTGACCTAAGTGCCTCTACTAGGGACTTATTATCTACATAGCATCTTATAGGCAGCAATTCCATAATACCCATATCCTCCAGCATTTTCCCAATGCAATATGCACTCTCAGCTGCTTCCAACAGAGCCATAGTTTCTGCTGCCAATGTGGACTTCACAACCCTCCTTATTTTCTTTGATTTCCACATGATGGGACACCTCCTATCCATCTTATCGGTGAGAAAAACTATGAAACCCGCTTGTGAACCACAATCGGTTAAATTGGCAAATGAAGCATCACTATAGCACTTTAAAACCAGTCCTTCAGTCAGAGTTGGAATAAATATACCCAACTGGTCAATCTTTACTCTCTTAATTACTTTATTTGCATCCATCATGTCACCAATTGTACACTTCTTAATCAATGTACTTAAAGAACAGACATCAAATGAAATATCTGGCCTGGTCTGAGTCCCTATCCAATTGAGCTGACCCACAATCAACCTATACTTGAAAATCTCATCCTCATTATGGCCGGTATCTTTTTTCTGGGTCCTTTTGTGACTTATATCTACTTGTTTTAGTGGCTTAATGTAACTTTCTTGGTCCATACTGATCCCACCATCCTTTTGCTGTATGTTCAAACCTACGTATTTGAACTCTTTAGAGTCAGTTGATCTAATCAGGAAACTCTTTTTTAAAATTTTTCAATTACTTGGTTTTCAAACCAAGTCAGTACCACCCCAACAAAAGTCGTTCACATGAATACAGACAATGTCTTCCAAATTGCTGTCTCTGGAATACATAAACATAGCGGGATCAAATCTCGACATTTGCATCCCAAGCTTGATAAGTTCTTCCTTCACAGTATCATACCACATTCTAGCAGCATCACTCAGTCCATAAACAGTCTTCTTAAGTTTCCAAATTCTCCCGCAGAAGAATTCAGGTGGTGGCTGTAGGTATACTTCGCGTTTAATGCCATTACCTTGTAGGAATGCTGACTTAATGTCTATTGTGTGACATAACCAACCTTTCATTTGTATTATAGCTAGTGCCAGCCTTAACGCTTCCTTACATGTTGGAGATTGTGTTATCTTCGTTAAGTTCTTCCTCAAATCCTCGGGACACTAGTCTAGCTTTCATAATTTTCCCATGCTTGGTTTCTTTCTCTGTCACAATCCATCTTGTAGATATGGTGTCTTGACCTTCCCAATCTATTTCCTCAAACACATCATTCGTCCTCCAACTATCTACTTTTCACTTGACTTCCATAGTTCTATCTTCTGAACAAGAGATCATTATTGCCTCATTTTCTTCTATTTCTCTGATCTTATTAACATCCTTTTCGAAATTCATCCATTCTCTTCACCACTAGTCTCATTGCAATAATTGAAGCAGTTCTTATGTTTTCCTGTAGCTTTGCCTGCTCTGCCCAATATTTTGACATTCACTCTCTCATTGGAATCTGTCAGTGACACCTCATAACGCTTCCCCACTTTTGGAAAAGTATTCCTCCTTTCTGGATTGATTTCATTACTCTTCTCCATGTTACCCTCATTATTATTCTCAATATCTTGTTCATCCTCTTCATCGTCATCATATTTAGTGGCAACGGCCTGGTCTATCCTCTCTGTAGCCTGCACACTGTTAGTGTTCTCATTTTTCTCCTTACCAGAGCTACCTTCGGTATTACCAGAAGAAGACCTTTTTATTCTACATACATGGGCCCTAGCTATATGATCTTCCCATCTTTTCCTATAACTCTTGAAGGACCCCGCCAGCTGTCTTCGTCTTCATGTTTATAATAAATGTAATCTATCTTAACATCTTCATCCCTTTTTTTACGGATGTTATGAGACAAGGCCTTTCTTAGTCTCTCATTAGCATCAGACCTCACAAATTCCTCATGGCACTTATTCAAAGCAATCAGATTGTTAGCTACAACCTGCGAGGAAGTAATGGTCTCCAATGCTGTAGGGTTATCCACCAATATGTTTGGATGGTTGGGGTTAAAACTGAACACCAGTTGATAAGGAGAGAATCCATTATTATTATGGAGGGCATTCCTGGCAGCCACAGCCCAAGCTAGAGCAGTTTCTAGGTGACATTGACTTTCCTCGGTAATCTTCAACACATTGGACTTTAATATGGCATTCAGTCTCTCGCATATCCCATTGCTCCAGGGGCTCTCAGCAGCAGTACACATTATTTCAATGTTGAAATTGTCACCCATTCTCCTGAAATCTTCATTGTTAAATTCTCCTCCATTGCCTGTCAGTATCTTCTTGGGTGATCCAAATATTGCTACCCAGTACCTTATTAAAGCATCAATAATCACGCTGGTGGTTTTGTTTTTGATCATGCATGCATTACAATATCTTGTGGCAAGGTCACTCATTACAAGGAAATACTTATTCTTCCATAGTTTCAGATCCACACTTAAAATGTCATTGGAGTTCCTCACCAATGGCATGCTAACTATCGGTCTAGGTGGTGTCCTTTGGAATTTGTTACATGTGTCACATGACTCTCCAACCTTCCCTATCTCACCTTCTAACTCCAAGTCTTTGATACTGGTTTCTTTTACCAGTTTGAGAAGCTTTTCCTTGGTAGGGTGAGCAAACTGCCTATGGAGCTTCATTGCTTTCTCCTTTGCATCATTCTTGCCATAGCTGTGCAAAACTTACTTCATAAAGTTCCTGTCTTGTCTTAAGCTTTTCCCTTTATTTATAGGTATGGCATAATGACCAGTGCTTGTGATCTTCAGGTTATTGATTTTACCACCTTTCCATTCAACTTTATCCTCGGCCAAATTCAACACCATGCCCATGTTTTTCATTGACGCTTTACTCAGCAAGAGTGGTATGTCTGGTTCTACAACTTCTATATCAATAATGAGCCTTACTCTATTAACGTAAGCAGGAATGCTGACACTTTTGTGAGCTTTTACTGATTTGGCATCACCAAAACGGAAGGACTTATTGGTAGTAGAACACTTAGCTCTATCTTTATCATTCCTGTTCAACATTTCTTCATATTCCTCCAGCCATTTATCACTGCAAACATTAGCATTACACCCTGTATCAAGTACAGCACAGCCTATGGTTTCCTTCCTTAATATTCTAGTATCATCAATATCTTCAAAAAAACTGTCTAGTCATACTTCCTTTTTATCTCCTTCCTTTACCTTATTACAATTCCTCGCCCAATGTTCTTTAGATCCACAATCAAAGCATCCGCCATCAAACCTGTTCTTCCTCCAATTTCTTCTTGGGTATCTACCATATCTACCATAACTATTGTACCTACCACTATTCAAGTTCCTTTAATAACCACCTGTATAGCTACCATACTTAGTTGTCCACATAAAGTCTTCCTCTACATTACTGTCCTTGGAAGGTACAGAGATCTCCTCCATCTTGTAGCTTATTTCTTTTAGTTCTTGTTCCAAAACTGATTTTCTACTCCTCAAGTCCTCCTTACTATCGACTTTCATCATATATGACACGTTAGATGCAAGAAAGGCCTAAGCCTCAAAATTTGAAAATGGCGTTTTTCACGGATAAGTTATCCTTATAACTTAATTTATCATTATTCTAAATATCAGAGTCTAAGTCGAACTAATTCACATCCAAATTTCAGTTTCAAATTTGCCACGCTAAGATGTACACGTCAAGTAGAATACTTCTGTGCATCTAAAATCTGCCTTCTGGTTTATTCACTACAACAGGACATTTCAATTAATTTCACTGTATAAGTGTGCGATGACTCTAATGCTTCTTTGAATTGCCTTTAGAAATTTTACATACTTGTATCAAAGTTAAAGATTTTTATCAATAAAAGCCCTACAAGAATGAATGGTAGGAAAAGAACTAAAAGCCCAGAAGTGTGGAAAAGACAGGTGATGAAGCGTAAGAGAAATACTGGAAAAGAGTACCTAAGTCCTTCTACAAACAAGGTTGTCAAAGAACGGGAAATAGGAACATCATGTAATTGTAAGTAAAAATGTTTTGATAAAATTGGAGGATTAGAGAAGGTTGCAAAAATATTTGAGTCGTTTTGGAGAATCGGTTGCTACAATGAACAGAATGGCTACATACAAAGATTTGTTGTTAGAGAAACAGTGAAACAAACTTACACAAAAAATGAAAAGAGTCGCAGAAACGCAACATTCGTGTACAAAGTTATGTCAGAAAATGGTCTCTATCCAATCTGTAAGCAAGCTTTTCTTAGCATCCATGGTATAACAGTGAAACGTCAGGGTTGCTCTGCATAAACAATCTGGAGAAGGATTTAAGAGGGAAATTGATATCCAAGAACTTACAAAATTAATGCCAACAGACGCAGCGAAATATTATACAAATTTGTTAGAACAAATGGAAACTAAAAAGGACAAACGAGTAAATGTTGAAATAGACGTAACCGATAAAACTTTGGATTATATCAGTTAACTGCAAGATGTATAATATACAAACTTTGGAAGTCTCTCCTCAAAATTTTGAAAATGTGGCTTTGGCCCTTCTTCCACCTAACTCGTCATATACAGGTTCAGTTTTCACCTTAACCCCCTGAGTCACCTCACTGCTGGATCCACTGCTAAATTCAAACATACATTTTAATGTTGACCCAACTTCCTTGAATGAGACGGGTTTTGTTGAAGCCATAACCTGTTCCCTTTGTATATCAGTTAACTTACAGTTCTTCACTAAATGGAAGGCTAACACCTCATCCGACAATATCATACCTTTCTCAGTCATTTTGTAGTATTTCATGTCAAATTCCCTCATGAAATCACAAATCAACATGCCATCCTTCCTCATACACTCCTCAAAATTCTGATATGCCATGAATTTCCTCCTCTCAGGTTCTTTCATGAAGGCTTCATCTAATTTATTCAGCAGAAGTTCAACTCCATTCTCTTTCTTCATATCCTCCATTGATACTTGATTAGCTACCTCCCTGGGTTGACCGGTTAATATGAGATGTATAGCTAGCGACTGCTTCTTTTTGTCTATATCTGTTAACTCTGTCTATATTAACACATCTTCCTTCCATTGTTCATATTTTTCGAGATCATTCAACAGTGGAGGATTTTTAATTATAGAAGACATGCCTGGAACCATGCTCAGCTACCAGTTTTTTAATATTATGTTACATGCCCATGCTATACACAAATTGTAACGATAATAAATGGGAGAAACTATAATTATCTTTCCTTTAGTCAGTCTGCTCAAGCTTTAGGATTCTTAACGAATATCCCACAATAAACAATATCCCACAACTCACATATGAAGCACAAAGAAATAACCCTACCACAATATATATAATCTACCTAGTGCATTTAGCTCTATCCACATCACTGGTTATCCACTCCAAATATCTGACCAGACAACCTACTACCATGAACTTCCAAAACCTACTAACACACCACAACCTACACGTAAGGCACCAAGAGTTTCCCGCCAACACTGACATCATCGACCATAATGTGACAACATTCTTCCCATTGTATTTACATGATTGATTATGCTACGGATTATTTGCAATCTTGGTTACTATACAATCAAATATTTTTATATACCTTTGAGTATATATACAGGGGTTGGACAAAGTAATGGAAACATTGATTAAATTACTGATTTGAGTCGACTGCCCCTTAGCAGTATAAATAGATTCAATACGCCAACCAATCGATTCATACAGCTTTGGGCTGTATCTATATGAATTTAACTGTTTTCTAGTGAAAACTACTCTAGCTCCTTCATAGATGCTTTTTAGAGTGAATATAAACTTTTTTTGGTGTGAATGGGTGCATTAGTTAATGTTTCCATTATTTTATCCAACCCCTGTATATATGTCTTAATAAATGACCCCATACCAAGTAGTAGTTACCACCCTTTATTTAATTATGGTGGGGGGGGGGGCTTTAAATATCAGACGACCGGTAGTCTGCCCACCAATTACCTTCAGGCAGTGGCCAAATTCTAACATCATGTTCTCATTTCTTGAAATATTCTTGCAATTTTTAGTGAATTTTGGCATTTGTGAAGTGATTTAGCTGTTTAAAATAACCTTTGATTAGTGTAGCAATGGTAAACCTCCTCAACACTACCTCAGGCATACCCAGGGGATGCTTTTCATCCATGCCAAACAAGTGGCTGTATGCACTTATCTGGAGTGTTCCTCAGGCATGCCTGATGCAGTGTCAAGGAAGCTTCATATCACTAGAGTAACTGCACTCCATAACTGCATACATTGCATTTTAATATAAAAAATAAATAACCTTTTATCTATCACTCCACACTTTCTTCCACCGGCCCCGTAAGGGCGCAGAGATGTGCCTTCATGGCCGCCATGCTGACAGGACTCAGCGGCCCATCCAGCCCCAGCTTAGCCTCTTCTCCTTCCTTCAGACAGCCTGTTTCTTTCCCTATAACCTCTCCCACAACTTTCTCTGGTCAGCCTCTATTTTCACAGGGTGGATGCTAACCTTCTCAGCCAACTATCCCCGATCGGGGCTGAGGGGGACGGGGACAATGTTCCCTAACCCCTGAGCTCCAGTTTGGGATGGTAGGCTTTTAACTACCTGCTTCATCTCCACCCATACCTTCCTCACATCCTCTTTCCTTCTCACTTCACATTCTTATCAATTTTACGCCATGCTGAAAGGTTGCCAGGTGGGAGGGGTGGCCTTAAATGGTGGCACCTGGTATGCACCCTTTGCAGAGCGGGCTAATGCAAGGGGTGATTAGCATCTGCATCCCGTAAAGAAATTAGGGTCACCATGCCCAATGATGAGAAAAACAAAAATCTTCCCTCTTCCACCATCAGAGCCACCCTTGGGCAGCTCCATAAAAAAATGGCCCCCCCCCCCTCAATGTGCTCTCGCAGGGACCCCCCTTTACTTTCAAAGGGGACTGCCAAGAAAGCCAGCAGGCAGCCCATAGCTAACTGCTACCCATTGAAGCGGCTCGATAAGGCTAACCTGCTTAGGGGGGAGAGGGAAGACAGGCGCCATCGGTCACTTCCCTCAAAAGACCTGTGCCTCCCCCGACTCTACTTGTGACACCGCTGCCAATGGGACCTGATGTCCTGGGGGAGGGATGGTCAACTGGAGGCCCCCCCTGAGATAGATATGGTCCTTGAGCCAACTCTGCCTCAGACGGTAGGGCCTTCCATGGGAGCGAATCCAGGCTCTGCCCCCCGGGTGCAGAGCCCCTGACTAAGACCAAACGTGCTAGTGCGCAGAGCGGAGCCTCGATTACATCGGGGCCCCTCATTCAGAGACTACCCCGCGTTTTCGAGCCCGCTGGCTTCAAACGTTTCCTGGTTATTCGCTCCACTGATGGCAGCATGTTGGCTAAGGGCAACATGATCCATCAGTGTGATTGGTAGAGAGCCGAAGGTGACCCGTTTCTCGGACGGGACCATTTTGGTAAATGCGTCGAGTCCCTCCGAGGCGGCCATGATTAGCGCCCTTCAGACACTTGATGCGCCTGTGAGTGTGAGTCCGCACTCTGCCATGAACTTTGTGAAAGGAGTAGTTTATGCGAGGAACTCGTGGACTACTCCATAGAGGACATCACCTTAGAGCTGGCCGACCATGGAGCGGGCAAGGTCGAACGTGTGATGAGAAAACAGGGAAGGGCCTCGAGACCCACTCCTACACGTCGTCATGTTTGACTGTAACAAGCTCCCTGAGTCGGTGCGTGCTGGTTGGTATCGCTACCGCGTGAAGGCATTCGTGCCAGTGCCATGGAGGTGCTACTACTGCCACCGCTTCGTCCATATTAATCGCTCCTGTCCACGTGCAAGTTCGGGGTTACCCAAAACCTGTGTAAGTTGCTCCAAGGCCGCACACGATAAGTCCAACTCGTGTGTAGCCAAGTGTGTCAATTGCGGAGAGTCGCACCCCGCTTCTTCGAAGCAATGTATTGCGTATCTCCTTGAGAAAGAAATCCTGGCCGTTGAGGCTCAGGATCGTCTCTCATTTCACGAGGCTAAGGACTTGGTCCTTGCGCATCCGTCGCTGCCCGGAACGTTCTATGCCTCCTGGCCCCTCCAGGCCTACGAGTACGGTGGTTTCCACGCCCATTCGGAACCCTTCTGCTGGTTCTACCCACCCCGGGCGCTCCTCTGGTAAAGCTAGCGGCACAAAGGGTCCACACCCAGCCCCGGCTAAACCCAGGGCTCCCCCTCTTTACCCAGCGTTACCGTTTCCCGTAAGGCGAAATGGCCACGCCCCTCCACCGAGTCGTAAGACTCACAGGAGGCATCACCCCTGAAGTTGTTCGCCAGGCCATCTTCCGGGGTTCCTAAAGCTGCCCCCAGAAACCAGGACAGCACCAAAGGAACTTCGGCTCCTTGGGTTGCTCGGAGACGGTAGACCCTCGAAAAGAGGTGGGGTCCCGCCCGCCTAAGATTTCGAGGCGGAGAGAGGAAAAGAATCACAGCGCGAGCAGAACCTCCCCCAATAAGCCCTCGAAGGCAACAGCGCCTTCAGCGCAGTGTCCGACCAACAGCGCCCGGAGTTCTGCCTCCGAGAAGCGTACGGCCATTCCCGTGCGGGTCTTGATTTCGAAAAGGGCCCCCCGCATCTCCTCCGAGCTAGGCCTGGAGGGCATATTCCTTCAATGGAATTGGCGCAGACTCCAGGCCAACTGGGAGGAGCTGCGGAGGCTCGTCTCTTCCCGTTCCCCGTTAGCTATCTTTTTGCAGGAGACCATGCTGTGTGCATGCCCCCTGCCCATCCTCCCGGGGTATAAGGGTTTTCCGACCCCACCACCACGGGATGGATTCGGGCGGGAGGATGTGCGTTTTACACCCGGCATGATGTCTCGGTTCTTCTCTTCACTTTAGATCACTCCTTTCAAGCAGTAGCTGTGCAGCTGCACCTTGATAGGAGGTATACTGTTATTTCCGTGTACATTCCACCGTCAGCCGACTTCGACGCGGGGGACTTGCGCCGCGTCGTGGCACAGTTAACGAGTCCCTTTCTCTTGCTCGGAGATTTAAACGGTAGACACCCCCTCTGGGGAGACTATTCTATTAATCCCCCCGGTCAAGTCCTTGCCGACCTGATCGACGAGCTTGAGATGGGTGTCCTAAATGTGGATGAGTTTACGCATTACTCCCCGAGAAGCGCTTCATTTTCCTGCCTCAATCTATTTTTCTGCTCTCCGGATTCACAGCCTGATTTTGGGTGAGAGGTGGTCCATGACCTCCATTGTAGTGATCACTTTCCCATTCAAATAACATTTTCTGGGCCGTTGCCGCCCGAGAGCCCGCCCAGGTGCTGCTTGGCTTGGGTGCGGTGGTCTGCATTTCAGGAAATGACTGAATTCTCTATCTCAGTCGAGGAGTTTAGGTCGGTGGATGAGGCGGTTGAGTTCTCCGGCAACCTCATCGCTGTGGGCCTTGCTACTATTCCTAGAAAGTCTGGCCGTTTTGCATGCCGACCACTCCCGCTGTCGTCAGCTGAGTGGAGAGGCCCTCAAGCAGAAACGCTATGTCTACATGCGCTATAAGCGCTGCCCGAACGATTTCACTGCTGGTGAATTTCGTCGGGCTAGGTTCCGGTATATTTCGAAGCACTCCGGCCGCTCTTCTTGGCTGGCATACGTGTCTTCATTTAACGGGAAGACCTCCACCCCTCTAACAGAGGTGTGGAGGCGAGTCAAAAGGATTCGGGGCAAGTTCTCGCATGACCTCCCTCCCGTTCTCCAGGAGAATGGGACCGCAATCTCTCCGTGGCGGAATCCGCATTCTCTAGCCAGGATGCTGCTCCGCCAGCCTTCAATGCACTTCGTGATGTCGCGGAAGGCCTCCGGCTGGACTTCTTCCTTCGTGCACGTACACCGCCCATGGTCCGGACGATGTCCCGTACCCCATGCTTCGACACCTGGGTGAGCGAGGCATGGCCTTTCTCTTAGATTTGTTCAACAGGATCTGTGTGGAGGGTCTCCTCCCGGATTCCTGGCGAATCGCTATTGTGCTCGCCTTTTGCAAACGGGGAAGAGATCACTCTACTCCGGCCGGTTTCCGCCCAATCTCTTTAACCTCTTTCGGTGTGCAAGTTGATGGAGAAATTGGTAAATGTTAGATTAGCTTTTTTTCTGGACAGCGGAGGCCATCTGTCTTCTGCACAGTGCGGCTTCCTCAAGTTTCACTCCACGTCAGATGCTCTGCTCCGACTGGAAAATGCCGTCTGCGAGGCACAGCACTACGCCAGTGTTTTTCGATCTGGAGAAGGCCTATGATACCGCATGGCGATACGGTATCATGGAGACTCTCCACACGATGGGGGCGAGGGGACGCCTCCCAATGTTTATATCTGAATTTTTGCGAGATTGTCAACTCGTCGTACGGTTGGGGGGAGCCTCCGCCCCAATGCACCAGGAAGAGGGTGTCCCGCAGGAAAGTGTCCTCGGTGTCACACTCTTTGCCCTGAGCATCACCTCGGTGCTGCCGGAAGATGTTCTTGCCACGCTCTACATGGACGACCTTTCGATCTCTTTTGGCGCAGCCCAGATGCCAACTCTGGAGCGTCGACTCCAACAGGCATTGAACCGCGTCTCTCGCTATGCCGAAGCGCACAGGTTTCGGTTTTCCTTGGCCAAGACCTAGATGGTGCAATTCTGCCGCCATCCACGGCTCCACCCTGACCCAGGCCTGTTTCTTAATGGGGTATGCCTAGAAGTGGTTGAATCGCACCGTTTCTTTGGTCTTGTATTCGACCGACGCCTCACCTGGGAGGCTCATATTCGCAGCCTTAGGGCCTCTTGTACCCGCGCCATGGATATTCTCCGTTCCGTGACATTCAGCGCTTGGGCCGCTGATAGGGCTACTGCCTTACTTTTTTATCGATCCTTTGTTCGTTCGAAGCTCGACTACGGATGCGAGTTTTATGCATCCACAGCTGAGCGTTTATTGCGGAAAGTGGATTCGATCCACCACACCGGCCTTCGCCTTGCGACGGGTGCCTTCCGTACTTTCCCCATTGAGAGCCTGTTTGTCGATGCTGGGGAGATGACACTCGCTCTACGCCGCGTACAGTGCATCACTCGCCTGTACGCGCGAGCTCGGTGCCTCCCTCAGTCGCCAACAGCTCTCACTGCATCCGCAGCTGATTTCGACGGTGCATATGCTGCCGAGAGACGCTAGTCATACCCTAACCCCTTTGGGTTTAGGGCTAGGAAACTCTTTCGAGAGCTAGGTATAGTTCTCGGGCTGGTGGCGCCCCTGGTTATGACCAGGACGCCACCCTGGAGGGTACCACCTTTGGCTATTTGTCTCCACGCCTCTGCTCCCAAAGCTTGTACAGCGCCGCCAGTATTGCTTTCGACCCTTTTGGAGCACACCTCGTGTCACGATGGAACCGTGCCAGTGTATACGGATGGCTCCAAGTCCCAAGAGGAGGTCGGCTTCCACGCCGTATCCCCTCCGTTTAAAGTCAGCGGGGCTCTGCCAGTCGCTGCGTCTGTCTTCACGGCCGAGCTGATGGCACTACACCACTCGGTACGGCATGTGCAGGGTCGCTACCGCTTGTCTCTTGTACTCGGGACGAGTTCGTGCACATTGACTCGTGGACTTATAGACCTTTGGGGGGGGAGGCCGGCGGCCTTTTACCCTTTATTTATAGTTGTCTTTTTGTTGTTTTCGGTTATTTTAGTAGGTCGCGCGTTCCTGCGCCGGGGGGAGGCGGACCTCCCTCCGACGCCGGAGCTTGCTTCCGCTTTCTGCTTATTGTTTTTATTTTTTTTGGGGGGGAGTGTGCAGCTTATTTTAAAGATGCCTAATATTAGGCAGTGTTGAATATGGCGACTACTGCCCAAGTAGGCAGTTGGCAGATGAGCTCTGAAAATTTTGTAAAAATTCTTCCACTGGGGAGAGGGGGTCTACTTCATTGTGGAGTCTGGGCAGGTTTGGAAAAGTTTTGTTCCCTTCCAGTTCTGAATCTCTAAAGTTGTCTCTTTAGACCACCTGAGCTTTGTACCTTCGACTTACCTTATCACTTTCTTTACAAACCTCTTGAAACACTTTCAGGCTGAGATTCCCTCGTGTGTGTTTGCTTCTTAAGTGTTCAGTGAATAATTTCATTGTTTTGTACACTTTAATCTTACACCTGCATGGAACCCGGCCACAGACAAATCTCACATGAACACATCCAAACCACACAGAATAAGGCGCTCAGAACAATCAGAGGATGTACACATGGCACACCCACCCAACACCTACACACTGAAACAAAAATACACTTAGACATGATTGGAACCCAACACTTCAGCAGAGCATTGTCCCCTCACCACCCTAACCACCATCTGACAGCAAATCTTCCACCACCGACACAAGAAAAAAGCCCAGCACACTATTTCTAATACCTCTACAATAACCACCAAACCCCAACTTAATCAGACAAGTCCATATTACTCACCCAAAGATACTTAGACGACACACTACCACCAAATAACAACCTAAATCACCCCCCCCTTCCTAATAAACCAATCAAGCGATACCTAAAACACACCGAGTAATCCTTTCTTAACTTAAGTCATGCCACTCCACCATACTCCAACAGTACAAACACAGAATAAACCTTGCCCTGACATGCAACCAAAGCCCAGACAACATCAAACACCTGCTTATAGACTGCCCAAACTGCACACATCAGCTCTCTTAGGGACGTGTGTACCCACCCAGGGAGCTTGGTGGCTTTCTTAGTCGGGGGAGGAGTCACCTCACAGAAGAGAGGTAGGGGGAGTGGCAATTAAAGTAAGTACTCCCAAATACAACCTGTCTTCATGGTGGAGTAGGGGCAGGTTTTGGAGAGTTGAATACCTTCCCATACCTTTGTTTTCTCTATGACCCTCTTTTCAAAAACTTTAGTTGTTGTTGTTGTTTGGGGGCGGGGGGTCTAAGTTACCTTAGGGAGGAAATATTGCTAATCTAATGAATTTTTATTTTTAATCTATTTTCCAGGGCCACAGTCTGATGGTATATGACGTCAATCCATCTTCAATGGAAGCACTGCAAAATGTAGGCGCTGTCATTGCTCCAAATCCTGCTGAAGTTGCCAAAAATTGCGACCGCATTGTCACTATGCTCCCAAATTCTCAACATGTTCAGACTTGCTATAAAGGAGATAATGGGGTTTTTGAGTAAGAATCCAGTTGCTGGTTTGGTCTCCTAAATGGTGTTCTTGGCTTATATACAATTCATCTTTGGTCCATTTAACATTTTATAGGACTTCTGTGTAATAGTGATAAACTTTGAGCTTGATTGATGGAGCTGTTGGCACTGTCTGTTAATCTGAGTATCTAGATTATTATGATTCTGTGATATTGATATGACTCACCACCACCCTATAGTGGTAAAAGTTTTGTATGTTTGACTGCTTGTTTTCCTTGTATCAATGCAAAAACTTTCGAAGTTGTTAATATGCCTCTTTCTTATTTTCTCTATTGCCATTCTTAGTATAAATATGAGGTAGAAGTGAATCTAACATTTTGTTCATCCAATTAACTGGACACCTTTCCAATTTAATTGTTTTGAAGCCATTATTTTTTACCAAATTTAAGAAAATGTCATTTCCCACCCAATGTAGAAAGCTATCATTTAAGTTCTATCCACAATGATAGGGCTTATAAAGCTGATATAAATGGACGTCTCTGATGTTCCCACAGTACCATCAAACCTGGGACTCTACTGGTGGATAGCAGTACAATCGCACCCGATGTCTCCAAGGAACTTGCTGCCCTGGCAACGCGGAAGGGAGCCACATTCCTCGATGCTCCCGTGTCTGGAGGTGAAGGAAGGGATGAAGGGCGATTGGCAATTCCAGTCTCGTTAAAGCTTATCCACTGAGAAGACAACCGGTATCTCCCATCCAAGAATCTCAGAAGGAGAGAGAATGGTTACTTATTTAGGGGGACATCATGGCAGCTACCCAAGACGTATGAGTTGTTGGGAAGAAGAGATTTAAAAATGGGTTGGAAGAAAAGGTATCAGTAGTGAAAAAAATGGGCAAAGATCGCCCACTCTCGTCATATCTAATTTCATAGATCTCGGATAATGACGCGAGGCTTAGAGAAGGTTGCATATCCCATCCCTGGTACTGAGACGAGCGGGGTCGCTACCACTTGTACCTTATAGTCGAGAAGGGTTCTGGCACACATCCTTATGGACTATCTGATTTCTTGGAGGAGGTTGGCTGCCTTCATTTTATTAGTCTTTGATGTCTGGCACACGCTTCCACGCAGAGGGGAGTCCCGCCTCCCAACGACGCGGGTTTTTTTTTGTGGGGGGAGTGCTTTAATCTAGGCTGTAATATAATTACGGTGACTTGTAACCTTGTAGGTAGTCGCCAGATGGGCGCTAAATACCTAGTCAAGATGCTCACTTATACAAACTTTGAATTCATAACTGCCATGCTGCTCTTTGCAGGGGTGAATGCTGCTAAGGGCGCCACGCTAACCTTCATGGTAGGTGGCAACAAGAACGAGTTTGAGGCAGCCAAGACTCTGCTCGGCTGCATGGGCAAGAACATCATGCACTGCGGGGAGGTCGGGGCCGGCCAGGCGGTCAAGATCTGCAACAATATGCTCCTCGCCATTACTATGATCGGCACATCCGAAACTATGCAACTCGGGTTGAGGTGAGAGGTGGTTTACTTCAGGGGAAGGGGTGTAACAGGGGCAATACCCCGTGCTACCAAAAAACCTGGAGGCTTAACCCCAGCGCACCAAGAGAAAGTACTGCTATCGGGTCATCTTTTGCTCTTTTAAAACTCCCACTATCTTTCTCGCGCCTGTTTAGACCCAATAAAGGCCGAAAGAGTGCGTTAAGCGTTCTAAAAATAACAACGGGAATGCGCACTCTAAATGGAAGCCGTGGCGGGAAGGAGTTTTTATAGCCACTTAAAGTGGTTGTTGGGGGTCACTTATCCCAATCCGGGAACCCCAGTGAAGGCTGATTCCCATAACTTTTCCATTTGGATTTTCTCTATACTCGTGCAATGGCCCCAAGTTTTTCTTTATTCTTTTACCATTGTTTTACTGGTTACCAATGATTGACGCTGATACTTCCCGCTCAATGCTTCTTTGGTTGCATCATTTTTTTTAATTGTAGTTTATTATCAACAATACGATAAAAAAAAAGGTTTATTTTCTATGGACCCTCCTCCCCCCCCCCCCTCAGTTTCGATCATTCTCGTTCAAAGTTCCTTCTTCTACAGCTTGGGCCTGGATCCCAAAATTCTTGCGGCGGCCATCAACACGAGTTCAGGTCGGTGCTGGTCGAGCGACACCTACAACCCTGTCCCTGGAGTTATGGACAACGTTCCCTCATCCAAGAACTACGAGGTAAAAGCTTTCGGCTAATTTCGTTAGCCTCCTCCCCTTGTACACGTCGCGCTAAGAGTTCGTCGGTTTGAACCTTTCGAGTGGTATTTGGAAAGAACTCGACAGCATGGGGGTTTGTAATGCAACCTCTCAATCTTTTGAAGTCTTTTTGGTTGAGAACTGACTACCAGCTCTTCCAAAGGCAGCGATTGCGTGAACCATATTGACATGTTGCTTCAACAGTTCTTGTCACCGTCGATTCTTGTTTACTTTTATGGCCTATTCATTCTCCTCTTTTACCGAGAACTGTCCCATTCTCAATTGTTGAGCATCAGATAGCTGAGTACCTATATCTATTAGATAGGCTGTCAAGTCACCTTTAACATTGCCATAATCCCACTGTCTCTCATTGCTAGTCTCTCGACGTCTGGTAAAAGATTAGCCTCTTCGCTTGTGTTTAGTGAAGCACTGTGACTACTTGATTAATCCATTTCTCGGAATTACTGTTTGCCTTTGCAGCAGCAATGGCACATGGTCGCGCAATTTTATAATGATCATGCCAGTATTCTTTCCCTTTCAGATCACCCCTCTTTGGCCACTGATGGTTTCTTTTATCGTAAATTGACCAATCATATTGACTCATTTTATTGCTGCAGGGGGGCTTCGGGGTGGCGCTCATGACGAAGGACGTAGGGTTGGCACAAGACGCCGCAACCAGGACGCAAACGCCCATCCCCCTTGGGTCGCTTGCCCATCAGGTAATCATTGACACATGGCTCTGCCCCAAGCCAGTTGCCTCGATGACCTCCATTGACCGTCCGCGGTTCTCCCAAGAGATCCTTAAATCTTTATATCTGTATTTTTTGTCTAAAATATGAAAGTTATGAATATCTTAACTATCTGGTTCCCGGAGTCACTGTGAGCAGGTGCCTCTGTTGGTCGACGCAATGTGGTATTGGTAGATGTTTAGTTTAGAATGAGACCGCAATATAGCCGTGTTAGGGCGAACCGAATGTCATGGGAGAAGTGTTATAAGTCAGTATCTGTGGGAATGGCGTTTAGGAGAATTTGGCTCTAGAGATTGGCTGGCCTCCAGTGTTGTTTGTTATAGGAGTCTGGTTTCGCTATGAAGGGATATTAAGGACTACCTAGGAGTCGTGCGCAGACCTTTATGTAGTCTCAAGGTTGTTTGGTTTAGTGTGAAATTGAGAATCAGCTCTCCACGGAGGTCGAGGAATTTTATGAAAACTACCTTTGTTTGGGAGTGTGATATGGAGTACTTCGAACGTATTACTGGGTGAGATGTGGTGTTTTTTTCTTTTGTGTTGAGGTGTGTGGGTGCGAGGTAGTGTTAACTGTGGATGATAGATCTCTTGGATTCCCCAGATGAGGAGTCTGTGATTGCTAAAGTGGGCTTATTTTTCTTTGCCTTATTTCTTCTTTATTGTATTTTTCAAATTTTGGTCCTGTGTCACGAAACTCTGTTTTAGGGAATGGACTTTGTTTTTTGATGGTAAAGGGTTGTACCACTGATCTGCACTCATTTTAAGATTTCTTTTTTCCTCGGTGGGGGACCTACTGATTAACGTGGATTCCGAACCAAGGGTGTGTACACCGTATGGCCGCCGTGATTATTCGATATCGTAATGTGAAGGTTACATTTGTTCTGTGTTGAAAGACAGTGCCACAAGATTTTGGAATAGGAGACTCCTCAGATTCTGTTTTAACCAGTATTCAACTTTGGTCGTAGTAGTAGCGGTGGTTCGCCAACCTCCCTTTATCCAGGTGGATCCCGACCGGATAATGAAATACACATAAAGATCAGTATGATAATCTCTGGTGAGCCACTAGGGGCCTGTCCTCTGAGGAAAGGTGCCAGGAAGTATTGTTTTGATACCAAATAGCGTTCAGGTGGAACCCTTGTCGTCCCCGGGCAGAGAGACCTGTTCCGCCGTTAGAGGTATGTGGATATAGATACCCATCAGCGGGATTCCTTGGAACAGTGAGTGTGTTGTGCTGCGAAGACGGGAGCGGAAAGAAAGCAGTGTTGTAATTGGCTATGTTTGTTATGAGAAGTGTAAGATCGCCCCCCCCCCCTCCCCACCCCAATACAATGATGAGCACAGCGCGTCCACCGAATGGTAGCCAGATCTCTCCGTGCGCTGACGTTTGTGTCCGCTCATGCCGGAATCGAAGGCGGTACCGCGACGTTGCGAGACCAACGCCGTACCCACTCGGCTGAGCTAGCCGAGTGTTAGACCTCGTTTGGATGGAGTGTTTAAATAGGTGCAGATACCTGCGACACTACAGTGTGTGTGTGGTATGCGCTGATCTTTTCCTGCCAGGAAGTTGGCAAGCCATTTATTTGGTAGTGTGGTAGTGGATATTTTAGTGATGTGTGTGTGTGTGTAAGTAGTGTCGAGACATTATTACCTGTATGGTGGTGTGGGTTTATTTGAATATTACTGTATGAACTGTGATTTTGGTGAGAGGTGGGTGGATTTGGTTGTACTAGACATTCATGATTTTGGAAAGTATGCAGAGTAATGAGGGGGGGAGGGGTGCGATTTAGTATCTGTGAGTGATCTGTTTGGCTCCGATTGGTATTATGGGGGTTAGATTTTCCGATCAAATATAACTACCCTTACCCTTCCTTGAAATTGGTGCTGAGGCTTTCAGCTTCCCCCATCCCCTACCCGGAGACTGTTAATTCTAAGCCCCCCCCCCCCTCCCGAGGGTAAGTACACTCTGTAGAATGCTAGCCGTGGTACCTTGAGCGTCATGCCTGAGTGCCCGTAAGGAAGGCCAGGTTCATTGAGTTGACTTCAACTCTATTGTCGGCTTTGGTGAAGCTGGTGTGTTCCTCCAGTTCTATGCACCCTTTTTTTCTAAAAACTATCCCTTCCTTTGCCTTTATATCTTCGTTTATGGACCTGACCAGTCATCTCATTCCAGGTCAGAAGAATGACCTTGGAATCTGTATAAATAACACCCACATATTGCAAAAGACAAGCTTGAGGGGTCCTTGGGATGTGCTTCCCGGCGTGTAGGGGGCCTACTCCCTTCCTTGCCTGTCTGACCAACTAAAATTCTCTGCGTTTGTCACATGATGAATAGTAGGACCTAGTTGGGATTCCACCCTCGCATCTTCCTCTCTGGCAGCACCATGACCTTGTTGTTTGGATTTACTTTTATTTTGTAGAGTGTTTTTATTAAAATAGTTAAATAATTAGGCAGAATTGTAAATTCGGCGACTATGGCTTTACTGGCAATCGCCAGAGGGATGCTTTAGAAAGGAAAATGCTCACTTGGGGGCTGCTGCCTTTGGTCGGTGGCCGACCTCTGTAGGACGCTTCCTTCCCACCAGCTTCATTTAGTAAAAGGATTTACCCTTTACCACCTCTGGAGCTACTCTCGGGTAGCTCCACTTGGAAACCACTACCCGAAGTTAGCCCACCGCTGGTAACCCATTGACCTACTCCCCAATGCCGCGACGGCTTCAGGTTGCTTTCTGTCGTCGCCGAATTGGACCCACCGCCATTTGATGGATCACTCGCTGCGCCCTACCGTGAAGACTGCGTTGTTTCCCAGACTGTTCGGCACATTCTTGTTGAATGTCCCCCTCTGAGCCATCTTCGGGCACGTTACTTGTCCTGGTACCGGGACGAGTGGGGTCGCTACTGATTGTCCCTTGTACTCGGGACGGGTTCGTTCACACTGACTTGTGGACTTTACGACCTTCGGGAGGAGGCTGGCCTCCTCTCCTTTATTTGACTGTTAATTTGTTTGGGTTTTTTGCAGGTTGCATGTTACTGGGGCGGGGGGCTACCGCCGACGCCACAGCGCGCCGCCTCCTTGCTTTGTTTTCTTGGTTATTTTTTTAGCGTTATTTGTTATTTACATATTGTTATTTGGTTGTTTTTTTCCTTGTTTCTTAATATAGCCTAACAGTAAGCTGTGTCGTGCACGGCGATGTATTCCCAAGCAGGCAGTCGCCAGATTGGCTCCCTCAAAAAAAACAAAAAAAAAACGCTGACTATGTCTTCCTTAGGGGACACGGCCCACGAGCAACACAAAGGTAAGGAAGGCTCAACTTCCGATCGGACTCCACAGACTGCCCGATCCTTCTCCATCTTAGAGAGAAACTAGGTCGAGCCCGTCCCATCCGGCTTCGAATTGGGCACACTCGCGAGACGCACCGCCATTTGATGGAGCGCTCCCCTGTATTGTCCCCCAGAATGTTTGGCACATTAGTTTCAATGTCCCAGTCTGGGATATCTTGGTGCACGCTATCTGTCCCGGTGTCGGGACTAGCGGGGTCCCTACCGGTTGTCCCTTGAACTCAGGACGAGTTCATCTACCCAACCTGTGGACTGACCGACTTCTTTTGGTGTTGAGCGCATCCCCGACCATCGGGAAAGGCTGGCCTCCCTCCGACCCTGGAGTATGCTCTTTCTTTTTGTTTTTATTAATTTCTTGTTTGCCTTTTTGTATGGGTTTTTATGGTTTTGTTGTTTTTCGTTTTTTTAATAGCCTAAAATTAGGCTAGTTCTTTTGGGCGACTTAAACCCTTCGTGGAAGTTGCTAGATAGGCATTATTATTTTTTTTTTTAATCCCCATCCAGCCTTAGAGCTCCTTTGGGACTAGAAGAAATGAGATTGCACACCATGCACTCTTCTACTTAAAAAACTACAGCAACTAAGGGTTCTTCACCCTCCGGAGGATTTCTGTGACGGATGGGTGACCAAGCCAAGTATGGCAAACCCGAACTAACAAGTAAAATCTTAGTGAGTAGAGGGTCGGGACACTTCATCAAGAGGCTACCAGACGTCTTCGAGCCCGCCAGTTTCAAAGGGGATTTGGTTAATCCACGTTACTGATGAGGAGATGCTGTTTCGAGGACACAAGTTCCATCAGCGGCAGACAGCCAGGGTTCTCGGTATGGAACCTAAAGTCTATCGTTTCTCGGATGGGAGCCTTCTGGTGAATGCTGCGGACCCTGCCCAGGCGCACATAGCGAGTGCTCTTCATAATCTATTCTGACCAGGGGGGGTGGGGCGATTAATTTTAAGCGTGTGATGAAGAATCAGATAGGCTTCGAGACCCTCCCCTACACTGTTGGTAACTGTACCCCGTCGAGGCATTCGTGCGACTGCATTTCCACCGCTTCGGCCATACAAATAAAACCTGCAAATGTGTCATGTTGGATCCCTAAATATACACAAACTTCTCAAAGGCATAATTGTATGAACAATCCGTATTGTGCTCTTCCCAGCGCGTGAATTGTGGCGAGCCGCACTCTGCTTCCTCGAAGCAATGTAACTCGTATCTATTCGAGGAGGTCCTAGCCGTTCAGGCTGCAGTCCTACTGTATTTTCACAAGGCTAATGATTTGGTCCTGTCGCGACCTGTTACGTCCTATCCTCAAAAGTTAAGTAGGCATCCTCTACTCCTGGCCCTTCCAGGCCTACGCACAGTCGCTTCCTGGGACCCCAGTCCGTCAAAGGTTCCTAGGCAGTGAGGCAAATCCTCCTCCAAAGGTGACAGCGCCTTCGACGGTCAGCAGCTCCCCGAGTTCTGCCTGCTGGAAGAGTAGTACTATTCCCGTGAGGGTCTTCGCATCGAAGAGGGCTCACGCATTATCTCCGAGTTACGACACCGATTACATGTCACGAATCAGGGCTGCTTGGCAAAGAAGATGGGAGACTGCCCAGGGTAACTTAAAGTTGCGTTCCATTGTGCCGCAACTGTTCCCATGGACCTACACCCCAATCCCGCGACGGCTTCAAGTTGCTTTCTGTCGTTTCCGAATCTGACACAAACGCGGGACGCATCGCCATCTGATGGAGCGCTTGCCTGCGCCTTACTACGACGACTGCATTGTCCCCGAGGCAGTTTGGCACATTCTTGTTAAATGTCTTGGTTCGTGCTCTCAGACTTGTGGACTATACGACTTTTTGGAGGAGGCTGGCCTCCTCCACTTTATTTGACGCCTTTTTTTGGTAGGTCGCATGTTCCTGCGCCGAGGGAGGGGGGCTACCTCGGAGCGAGCTTCCTTGTTTCTTATCGTTCCTTTTTTTATCTGTTATTTCCATGTTTTTACTTGCTTTTTTTATCTATTCTAGTACTAGGGTTAGCGTGATTGCACCGACTAATGCCCTAATAAGGCTCTTAAAATAAAATAAAAAACTCTGAGCTAAGCCTAGAAGCCATATTCCTTCAATGGAATTGCAGTGAAGTCCGAGCCAGCTGCTGAGGCTCGTCTCGTTCCGTTTCCTATTAGCTATATTTTTACTTGGAAGGTGCCTGTCCGCCTTCCAACCCTCTCGGAGTATAATGGTTTTGCGACCCATCCAGCACGGGATCGTGATTGGTCGGGCAAGATCTGCCTGTTCTTCTAGTTGCTATAGATACCTCCTTTCAGGCAGTGATATTATATCTACACCTAGATATGAGGTGTACAGTTATTTCTGCGTACATTCCATCCACCCTAAGCCGACTTCGATTCAGAGGACTATCGACGCGTCGTGGCATGGTTGCCAAATTCCTTTCTCCTGCTCGGAGATTTGAATAGTAGGCACCCTCTCTTGGGTGAATACACGATTAATTCCAGCGGTAGGGTCCTTGCCGTCTTGATCGACGAGCTGGAGATACGTGACCTAAATGTGGATGTGTTTACGCATCACTGGCGCAGAAGCGCTTCGTTTTCCGTTCTCGATCTCTCCCTGATTTGGGGTGGGAGGTTGTTGATGACCTCCATTATAGTGATCGCTCCTATTCAAATGTCATTTTCTGGACCGCTGCTGCCTGATAGATCCTCCTGTTTTGCTCGACCTAGGCGCGGTGGTCCGCATTTCTGTGTCCCAGTCAAGGACTTTAGGTCGGTGGAATGAATAGACCGTTGAGTTCTAACTACTATTCCTAAAACGTCTGGCCACTTTTGCACCCCGTCCGCTTCCATGGAGGTCGGCCGATTGTGTGGCGACCCTCAGACAGAAACGATATGACTACATGCGCTATAACCGCCGCCCGAACGATTTCACTGTCGATGAATTCCATCGAGCTAGGGCTAGGTTCTGGTATGTTTGAAAGCACGAAAGCCACTCTTCCTTTGCCGGCATACGTGTCTTCACTTAGCGGCAAGACCATCCTTAGAGAGGCCTGTAAATGAGTCAAAAGGATTCGTAGCACGTTCCTTTCAGGACTCTCCTCCGCGTCTGTGACCGAGTTTTTCTCGACTGCTTTCTCCACATTTTCGAGCCGACACGCTGCTCTGCGTAGACAGCAGAATGCCATAGTTTTTCGATCTGGACAAGGCTTAGGATATCGCATGGTAATACGGTATTATGGAGACCCTCGATACGGTGGGGATGAGGGGACGCCTTCCAATTTTAATTTCTGAATTCCTACCACATAGTCGATTCCGCGTACGGTTAGGAGAGCTCTCTCCGACCGAAGAGGACGTTTTGCAGTGAAGTGTCCTTAGTATTTCACTCATTCTCCTGACCATTATCCGTGTCACCTCCATATTGCCGGAAGATGTTCTTGCTACCCTTTCGATCTCTTTTGGTGCAGCCAGATGTCAACAATGGAGCGTCGAATCCAACAGGCATTGAACAGCATCTCTCGCTATGCCTGAACATCATAAGTTTCGGTTTTCCTTGGCCGAGACTAAGGTGGTGTATTTGTGCCGCCATCCACGGCTCCATCACAGTCCGGACTTTTTCCTAAACTGGATTCGCTTGAAAGTGGTGAATTCGCACCCTTTCCTTGCTCTTGTTTTCGACCGACGTCTCTTTTGTACCCGCGCCATAGAAATTCTGCCATACCCCATGTGAGGGTGCTGAATGGGCTACTACTGCATTACTATTCAATTATGTTCATTCGAAGCTTGACTGTGGACGCGAGTTTTACGCATCCGCAGCCGAGCGTGTATTGCGCACGGTGGACTCGATCCATCACAGAGGAGCTCTGGCGACCGGCCCTTCCGCACGGCCACTTGCTCGGTGTCGTACATAGTGCATTATGATGCATTTGTATGCGCGCCCTCTTCCTAAGTCGCTACCGGCTATCGCTGCATCCGCGGGCGATATTAACGGTGCATATGCCGCCGAGAGACGCCAGTCAAGCCCTTTAGTTTAAGGGCCAGGAAGCTCCTTCGAGAGTTCTGTTTAGCTCTCAGGCCAGTGGTTTCTCTGGTGCTGCCCAGGGTGCCATCCTGGAGGATAGCACATTTGACTATTTGTCGACACGCCTCTGCTGCCAAAGCTTCCACAACGTCGCGAATATTGCGTTCGACCTTTTGGGAGCTTATTTACTGTTGCAGTGAATCAATGCCAGTGTAAACAGATGACTGGAAGTCATAAGAATGGGTCAGCTTCCACTCTGTATTCCCTCTGGTTGAAGTCAGCTGGGGCTCTACCAGGCCCTGTGTCTGTTTTCACGACAGAGTTGGTTGCAATACACCGCACAGTTCCAGAGATAACTCGTCGTGCCCTGACTAGAAACGGGATTGTGATCTTAATCTATTCACGAAGCGCTCTCAGGGCATCGGTTGCTGTGAGACAGTCGGATGTCGAAATTATCGTATGCTGGGTTCTAGGAATGAGCCCGTGAGCGAGGGCGACAAACAGTCCTCGATGACTGTGACCAGACCAGCGTTTCGCTCCTCCTCACACACCACGTCAGGAATCAGATCAGCCCTCCGTGGTGCCTGGCAAAGGAGATGCGTGCCATCGCAGCGCAACTGTTCTCGTGAACCTACCCCCAATGCCTCGACGTCTTCAGGCCCCTTTCTATCATCTTCGAATTGGGCACTCGCAGGACTCCCCGCCATTTGATGGACAACTTCTTGGAGTAGGCTCGCCTCGTATCTTATTTGACACTGTTGTTGGTCGCATGCTTCGGCTTGTGCATGTTTTGCCTTTTTTTTAATATAACCTAGTAATTGGCTATAAATTATTAATGGGGCGACTTATGCTCAGTCATTAAATGGTCTCCTTTAAATAAATAAATAGGATTCGATACTAGGCAACATTACAAGTGGATTAATTGCCTCACTTCCCAAGTATGTTGATGCGTTTACCCTACTGGCCAGGCCTAGGAAATTGGGGGAGGGCGTGTCTGGGTAAGAAGAATAATGGTAGTGGTTTGGCTCTCTTCGTTGCTCATTGGATAGCCATTCAATGTCAGTGCACTAGGACAGGAAGCCCTGGAGGTGATGTATGTGGGTGTCAAGTGTTATGATTGGTTATGTCAAAAATTTTATCTCCGCCCTCGCACGGAATTGACCCCATCCCCCCCTCGTGTACCCAGGTGTAGACATCCAGGGTCTTATCCACTAGGTGGACTAAGGCCTCGCCGAGTGGAAACATGGCCTCCGATTAACGATGTTAAGTGTCATTGGGTGTGGTTAGTTACCGGATGAGAGCCCTATTCTGGCCTCCTTCACTGCGGCTGCCATATGTTGGAGAAGATACTTCGGGTTCAAATCCCGCGTTAAACTGTCGTCTCAAATGAGTTCAACTCGGCGCTAAAATCCATACCTACAAAAACTGTTAGCTCCTTCATGTGTGCTATCGGTGCTGTTGTTGTTTAAAGCACCCCGAGGGGACTGATGTCATCTATGTTCCCTCCGACCCCTTAGGAGATTAAGAGAGAAAGCTTTGATCCTACGGGCTGCGCTGTAGGCCAACGTTATCCCAATTAGGTGGAGACGCGCTTTCTGTGAGACTCTTGCGGGGACCCGGTTAGGATGGGGGAAGGCTGTTCCATGCCGTGGGAGTTTTATAACACCCCCTGTGCTAGTGATCCATGCAACGGCTAGGAAGTGGAATTTCTATTGCAACTTAACCCCACTCAGAACACATTCAAGCGGTCCCCACTCTAGAATTGCATCCATATGGGGTGATCGTGTCGTCTCCATTTGTAGATGAGGTGACCACTCTACAGCTCTTTTTCTCCTGCTCTGCAGGGGACGGGAGGGGCTCGAGTTTTTAAACCGCCACCACCCACCACCCTTCCCTGTTTGGCAGATCCCATTATGCCCCGTTTTTATTCCTACAGATCTACCGGATCATGACGAAGAGTGGCTACGCCGGGAAGGATTTCTCGTCCGTCTTTCAGTTCCTCCAACAAGACTCGTGACGCGTCTCTCCTCTGCTGGAAGCTCGGGCCTACCACTGCGTGTGGGTGGCGAAGGGCCTTCTTATTATAACTTGGTTGGGGAATCAATGTTGAAGGGTCTAGTATAAAAAAACCCCCAGAAACTAGGTTACTCAATGTCAAGTTCGGTGGTTGCTAGGTAGGTAGGTGTTTGACCACCTTCCGCGAAAACCTTCCTAATGGATGATGCTAAATTGGAAGGAGCATTAAAAGAAAAGTTGGCTTTATGACTTCATTATTATTTTTCCTTCGGGATTTATACATTTGCCCGTTTCCTACAAAGCGTGGTCGGTGCACATCAACTCCACTTAAAACTAACCCCATCCCACCCCATTTATTTCTTTTAATCACAAGGTCTCCCATCATTTTGTCGACGTCGAAGGTCCTTCATAGTAAATGGGGGTGGGGGGGGAGCTATGTACCATCTGATCCACATAGGGTTTATCCCTTGGCATACGGAACCCCCTCCATGCACACCTATCATACACATCATCCACTTCTTCCTCAGTCAGCTCTTTCTCTCTTGCTCATTCACATAATCCACATTTTGCCGGTCTTCCAAACCCTGTCGCCGCTCCATTACACTCATATATTCTATTCACCAATCTTTCCATCCGCTCTTCTTACATATCCACACCATAAACATCTCTTACCCACTCATTCATTCATTCACTATCTTTTGCACACCGATCATCAAGTTTTCCATTTGGCCTGCTCTCACTCGAGATCTTTCCTTCTTCCATACCATAGTCTCACTCTCATACATCCACGTTGGCATCAGCACAAACTTCATATCCAGCATATAGATCCTAGATACTTAAAACCTCACACTTTTTCAAAGGTGACACCACAGACTCAGATATCACATCCCACTCCATTCTCACCTCTAAATAACATTAGCTTACTCTTCTTTGCATTCACTTTTAGGCCCCTCTTCTCACACGCCATTTCAAAAGCCACAAATCAACATTTTCAAAGCCCTCTCACGCAGCCACCAACCCCAGTTCCCATCAGCATATACCAACATAGATAGAACCCATCTCTCGTCAAATTCTCATTCCCATACTTCTCTCAGTACTCCACCCATAAAAAGATATTAAACAGCCATTGTCAGATCACACAACCTTGTCTTACACCCCTACTTATGCAAACCACTCATCCGGCTATCTTTCACCCTAGCGCATACCTTCTTTCCCCCCAACATAAACATTCCACACACCAGACATTCGTAGCACCTATTATAATGTCTCTCTATCTAGAAGATCATAAGCTTTCTACGGATCCATTAAACCAGCTCACACTTTGGTGAACCCATAACAATCCCTCAGTTATCCTTATCCCCCCCTTCCAATGAGAATTTTAACGTGCGCTTTACCTACCACACAACTAACTTATCCTGTAGTTCTTTCATTCATATTTCTCTCCCCTACCCTCTCCTTCGCAGGGACGTACCCTGTTACATTTGCTACCTGAAGGAGCTGCACGTCCTCCCAGCCCGAGTACAAATTAGCAAAGGTCTTGATTTGAACACTGACGGGGCCTGGATAAGTTGTTGGTGCGCTTCCTCTCATCGCTACCTTTTTCTACGACCATCCCTTCGACCTTTTGTCTCCGCAAGAAGGTCGATGGTGCTTCTGGGGCCAAAACCCCGTCCACCGCTGAGAGGTACCCTATTATGCTATGTAACTGGAGGAGCTTGTCCTCCCAGCCTCAGTGCCCACAAGGATAAGACACGACACAGAGAAGACCTCCACTCTTACGGTCAGGTCTAGGGGAAGCTGGTGTGTGCCTCCTTTCATTGGACTCTTCTAGACTTCTGCTCTCCCCCATCTTCCAATCGGTGTTGACCGTGGTAACACCCCCCTCTCCGAGGCCTCTCACCATGTTATCGGTAGGCTTTGGTGTGTGGTTCCCGAGGAGTGGTGGCGATGGCTTATACTGCCCGTGACCTGCAAAAGGCCGCACTCGGCCGATTCCTTGTTTAGGCAAAGTATTCCCGCCGCGGACATGGGTATTGAGTGACTATGTGCTACTCAATCTTGGATGGAGAGGTTCCCATTTATATTTTTCAGAGGTGCCCTCGGTTAGCTCCATTTCTTCTAAGGAGGCCCCTCCAAAATTCTTAAGCAGTGGAGGACGTTTCTCCCTCTCTGTTAACGTTGAGTTTGAGGGTTTCCCCCCTACTTGTTGAAAGTTGCTTTTGAGTGACTCGAGTATAGTGGCGGGTCCCCTGATGTCTCCTAGCAGAGAGAGAGAGGGTCTCCTGTTATACGCACGGGTTCGGTGGTTTACCCCCCCCCCCCTCATACTCCCATTTGGAGAGTTGCTTTCCAGAGATCGCTTGCGTCGGGTCCCCTTTTTTTCCCTTCAGGGGCCTCCAAGACTACGTAGAGACAGAAGATGCCCCTCTCCCATCTGCGTAGGCAAACCACTTTAATTCCCTTAGAAGTGTAAGAGGTGGCGTCGTCCCCTGGGCCATACCTAGACATCTTGCAGATCCGAGATTTGTCATCTTGATGGGAGCTAACATGCCCGCTCCCACATTCCCAATGAAGGTTGGCATGCCACCCTCCCCTTGACTTTCGTGACCAGCCCTATGAGTCCCCGGTCGGGATACCAGAGAGATGGGCATTTATAGGCCTCCTGAAGTGAAGATGATCCGGAAGCTAGGGTCTTCCTTAGCGAACTAGGGCTCGGTACCAGACACTGAGCTTGAGTCCGCCCTTCTCAGCGGTCTTGCGTGCCCCCCTGGTAGAGCTAGCGGGACAAAGATCTCACCTCTGCCCCCACGTGGCCATTTCCCGTAAGTCTTAAAGCTGCCGCGCGCCTCCACCGAGTCGTTAGACTCGGAAGAGGAAGACGAACTCCCCGAATGTGGTCATGAGATCGTATTCCGAGACTCGTAAAGCTGTACCCCGAAAGGAGGACAGCATCAAAGGTGCTTCGGCTAGCACGCCCCAACCCAAGGCGGCCCGAATTCTATGTACCCCCGCCCGCCAAAGGTTCTGAGGCATAGGGAGGCAACACGTATGGCTAGCCCAACTTTTCCTTCATAAGTCCTAGGAGGGGACAGTGCCTTCGACAGCCATCAATTTCAGTTCTGTCTCGAGGGGGCTTACGGTCATTCCTGTCAAGGTCTTCACATCGAAGACCCTCCCCTTCCCTGTTAGCTGTCTCTTTCAATCAGAAGAGGGGGTTTTACCAGTCATCATGGCGCATTGGGATCATCCTTCCCTTTGTCAAACCGGGCAGGTTCGGGTTTGACGCAGATCATTACCGCCCCATAGCTCTCACCAGCTGTTTGAGTAAGTTGCTGGAAAAAATGGTGTTGGAGAGCCTAAATTGGTTCCTAGAAACCAATCCCCTTCTCTCCATTTCAATGTGGCTTCCGCAAAGGTCATAGTACCCTTGACTAACTAGTACGTTTCCGGGGATCGGTCCGGAAAGCTTTCTCATTAAAACGCCGAGTTCTGGCCATAGTTATAGATATCGAGAAGGTCTACGACGACAACATGGAGATACGGCATCTTGAAGCAGCTATACGTCCAGGGGATGAGAGGCCTTTTACCGTCACTTATTCAGTTGTTTAGCATCTCGATCCTTCAAGGTATGTGCTGGAGACGCATACTCTGACCTGCAACCCCAAGAGGAGGGAGTTCCTCAGGGCAGTGTTCTAAGTGTTATGTTTTATAATTACCATCAATGATATTATTTCGTCTCTCCCAGAGGGTATATCGGCAACTCTGTTTGTCGATGATTTAGCACTACACTGTTCCTCACCTCGCCTTCCATCAGCCGCCCGTCGACTACCACTGGCGGTCGATGCTGTCTCCAAAAGAGCACAACTTAAGGGATTCCACTTTTCCACGAACAAAACCAAAGCAATGTATTTCTACCGTGGCAGAGGTGTTCTTGTCCCACCATCTATATCCCTTCAAAGCGAAGATATAGAGTTTGTCTCCGAGTTTCGGTTCCTTGGCGTAACTCTCGATCCAAAGTTATCCTGGTTACCACACCTACGCCGACTTCGAACAGGCTGTCTGCGGGTTTTAGACATTTTGAAAGTCCTCACACACTTCGTGGGGCAGCGACCGACAAATAATGTGGACATTATAGACAGCCCTCATCCAATCCAAATTGGATTATGGCTGTCAAATTTACTCATCGGCTTTCCCTTCAGCCCTTAAAATGCTGAACTCCATTCGAAACCTCCGACTCCGCCTTTCCAGTGGACCTTCCGTACTTCTCCTGTCAACAGCCTTTACTGCGAGAGTGGGGTACTCCCTTCACCCTACCATAGACTTCCCTTGAACCTTCGCATAGGAGATCATCTCTCTAACCTGGGTGCTCCAAGGGTCCTTACCCTTCCATCCTTACTGACCCCTAGTTGGCGTGCTCCTCTCCCCACAGTATGTACCAGCATGTGGACCCTCGAATCATTAAGAGCCTGTTCTTAGAGCATTCGACCTCACACAAACAATGCTGCCTATTATACACGGATGGCTCTAAGTCGGACGGTGGCGTAGGCGCCGCAGTTATCTACCCAGGAGGCGAATTCTTAACTTTATCTTTGCCGCCAGCAGCATCCATTTTTACCGCTGAACTTTCAACAATCCTTTTAGCCTTTAGACTTATCCATATTTTACCTTTTAGTGATTTTGTCATTTTCTCCAACTCAAGGAGTGTCTTACAGTCAATTAGATCTTTTAATGCGTCTCATCTCCTAGTCACAGAAATTTGCAACTGGCTGATCCAAAATACGTCCCGATATAGAATTATTTTTTGCTGGGTCCCTGGTCATGTAGGGGTCCTGGTCAACGAAAGGGCTGATCGGCTGGCCTGATCAGCACACTCTTTGTCCCCTGACAACACGGATCTGTCTTTTAGGGACTACTTTCCTTCAATAAGAAAATATATTTTTCAACTGTGGCAGAATGAATGGGATGACTGTTCATCATCCAAATTATACAAAATTAAAAATTCTATTCACCATTAGCCCTCGAGACGTCATAGAATGCGGTTGTTGGAGGTGGCCTTTTGCCGAGTTCGCATTGGCCACACGAGACTTAACCACGGCCATCTTGTTTCGGGTGGTGTCCATACCAGCCCTTGCTGTCGTTTTTGCGGTGCAGACCAATCTGTTGCCCACCTTTTATTAGATTGCACGCATTTCACCATTCTCCGGTTTTCCTGTTTCCCGACCCTTTTAACTATCCCTCAACACACCCGTCTTCGATTCATATTGACGGAAGAATCTTTTAACCATTCGTTCTTTAAATTTTTGTCACAAGGTGGTTTCCTCCACCTTTTTATAGATGATTTGCTTCGTTTTATCTTAGCTGCCATATATAATCCACTTGGATTGGGCAGCAACCCACTAGTTCCTTAACTTAAACCCTTAAACCGCTTTCAGGAGACAATGCTGGACGCTTGTTCCCTCGCTAATCTTCTGGGTAATAAGGGGTTTGCCACCCACCATAACTGGATTGGGGTCGGACAGGATGATGCACGAAATGCACCAGCAAAGTGCCTCGTAGGAATAGGGAAAATTGTATCAAATATCCACCCGTATATATGTATTTGTAAACTAGTTTGAGTATTAAACGGAAAGCCGTGAATTCAGATATCAATGAAAATTTTGCGATAAGTGTCTGGAAAAGGGATTGAGACGACACAAATGTCGTTGCATCAGGTGCTATAAAATTTATATCAAGAAAGCATCAATATTTAGACTCCATGGATCCATGACCACGGGACAAGGGATTACCGTCGGTCGAGGAAATCCCGCCCGGCGAGCAGAGCTAAAGACGGCGTACCCTGGAGGCAGGAAGACCACGCTTTTCTCCTGCCCTACTTATAGAAGAAAAATGGAGAACGCATATTCATTCTTGATTCGATTCTAACTCTCGATCTCAAGAGTCGTCCCGTTATTAATTACGTTTCGTTTAGTATAGCGAAGCTCCCGTCTTAACCGCCTAAGTCTTGTTCTCGTTACTCTCGCTTTCCTGACCGTACTCTGTAAACGCGAGCCTCATTTTTTATTTTGCCTCTCAGTTTTGTTTGTTTGGAATTTAACCTAGGGGGTGGGCTCTTAAGGTAGTCCCTAATTATGGGGGAACCTTGAAGGTAATCGCGAAGACAACCCAAGAGCATTGGAATGGGGACGCTGGTTGGCAGTAATGTTGATAGATTACCGAGTTATCGCATAATCTTTATGCAAGAATTCCGGTTGATACATATGCCCCGGTTGGTTTGCGTTGCCCTTCCTTATTTCCGACGAGAGTTATTTGTTGATTGCTATGGGTACTCTAAGCCGAGGGGCGGTCTTATTCTAGCAAAGGAGTCAAATAGCCAGGAGGATGGGGATAGACAACACCAAGGTAGAACACCGGTATTTGGGGAGTTATGTAATTGCGATTAATGAGGTGAATGCGCAACAGCTGTTTTCCCGATTAATAAGGCCTTGAAGCAGGAAGATTGAGGAACATCAGGATATTGAAGTTACCAAAGCAAAAATAGAATTATTATTGAACTAGATCTTATTGCACTTTACATAAGTTATTTAATTAGGTTCTAAGTTATGACATAAATTAAGTTCGAGGTCAAGTGCGTGCAAAGTCTAAAGGAAACTTGGACGAATAGAGCCTTTAAGAGTTACACCTTATGTCTACGTTCTGTACACGACTATATACAAAGATGAATTACGTGAATCCGAGCGATCGGACTGAACGATCTATAACGCGATATATTGCTATATAAAACAGTAATTCTATTTTTTTCTGTCTTCACACAGTTATATATTCAATTTAAGCCACGCCCTACAAGTTCCTCGTTCAACTAAGTCACACCTCCCTCTTATGTACCGGCCTGTTGATTTGTCGGTATTAACATAACTCGACTTTTGATTGGATACTGCCAAACATATTGATAAGGCACTCCCACTATTGGGTAAAATCTCTGTGGGCGGTGGCATGTTTCCATGGAGACAGCTTCCTAATCTAGTTTCTATTTGTTTAATAGTGATAGCTACCCGGTTTATTCTGGATTCTGCCTTGATTATAATGTTTGCCTAAGATTGCCTCCACCAACTGTAAGAGAGAGAACTGTGCTCCGTTTACTACCGTGTGACATTCTCCTGAACGGCACTAACTTTACTTTTTTTTCTCTCTCTCTCTCTCTCTCTCTCTCTCTGTGTACTTTGTGTGTAGCGACTCTTGCGTGTGTCCTATTTTGGACGTACACGCCGGTCGCTACAAACCCTTATTTTTTTACGTGATTACTCTGTCCTTTCTCGATCACAAGCCTTCGGTAAGCCCAACCAAACCGATATATTATTCTGTTACCTTCACCCCGAGGACAGTAAGGACCTCGCGAAATATCTGCGTCATTTTTACCCATAACTGGAACTGTTACCTTCTACCTGTCTGTACCATAAAACGGAATCCCAGGGCGGTCTTTCTCCTCCTAACAAAGTGGCAACCCGTGATCGTCCCTACATCACGCTATAAAGGTAACCAACGTGTCATTCCTGCCTCAACTTTAAACTGGTCACCCCTATGTCTCTACCAACAAACAGTTAAACAGCGGGCCTCCCCTATAGGATATTAATTTTACGCCCTGCTCAGGGTTTATCCGCTATGCTGATGGGCGGAAGAAATGGCGGCAGCTGGCTTTGCTGGCCCCATATTCACGCCTCGCAGAACACGGTGATTAGCGTTTGTATCCCTTAGCAATAATAGGGTCCCCATGCCCAATATGAATTTTATTCAAATACCCCCTTTAATATCGTCGGAGCCGTCCTCGGGCAGCTCCACAACCGAAAAGGAGGTCCTCTCTCTGTACTTTCTCAGGGGCCCCTCCAAACATACTCCTCCCAAGGACTAAGGGTGCAGGAAACTTCCCTTTTTATGGGGGTTCTCTTGGGCGACTCGCTCTCTTATATAGCGGCAGTCTTTCATTTGCTTTCACATGTGACTGCCAAGAGAGCAGGCAGGCGGGTCATAATTGACCGCTCCCGTGGGGAGCAACTCTATACCCCTTTAAATGATAAAAGGGTCCCCCTGCCCCTAGACGGACATGGTCCCTGAGGTAACCCAGCCCCAGGCGGTAGGATCTTACATGGGGTCGAACCCAGGTTTGATGTCAAACACAGAAACCAAGTCCGCCCCTGTGCAAGCTTCTTAGACTGCTCGGGCTCGCGAGGACTCACAAGGAGAGGGACCTTCTCCATTTAAGAGAAGGATCTTGCTGAGGCCGGTCCCTCTTGCCTAAGGGCCCCTTCCGGTAGTGGAGCGAAGCGTGTTCATTCCACTCTCCCAAAGAAAAAAAATATGAAAAGACCAAGAAGAGTTAGGGTCCCTCTCACTTCACGGGAGCTCCATCGGCGGACGGCTCCGCTGCCGTTTCCGCAAGTGACCATGCCAAGATCAGCACCTCCGCCCCCGATGGTCCCAGACCAAAATTCAAATCACAAGTGCGACGAGCGGAGCCTCGATTACCTCAGAGACTACCTAGCGTTTTCGAGCACGCTGGCTTCAAACGTTTTTTTGATTACTCGCTCCACTGATGGTAGCATGTTGGCCAAGGGCAACATGATCCCATGAGAGGAGAGCACTAGCGAGCGTGATTGGTAGAGAGTCGAGGTGACCCGTTTCTTGGTCGTTCAGGATCAGGATCGTCTTTCCTTTCGCGAGGATAACGACTTGGTCATGGTGCGCAAGGTGCTGCCTTTGACGTCCTATGCCTTAATATTGAGAAAGACACCCTTTGTTCCAGGCCTACGAGCACGGTCGTTTCCGCGCCCATTCGGAACCCTTCTGCGGATTCTAGCCATCCCGGGCGCTTTCCTGGTATCGCTGGCGGCACAAAGAGTTCACACCAATCCCGGCTAAAAGCAGGGCTCCCCTTCTTTCACCTAGCATGACCGTTTCGCGTAAGGCGAAACGGCCCCGCGCCTCCACCGAGTCGTTAAACTCACAGAAGGCAACACCCCTGAAGTTCCGTAAGGGGCATGGCGATTTGCTTTCCTAGCCGCCGTGCTGACGGGACTCAGCGCCCCATCTGGCCTCAACTTGGCTCTCCCTTCCTTCGCTAACCCCTAATCTCGTCTCCTGTACCGACTCTCCCTCATTGTACCCCTGCCCTTCCGTCGTCCTTTACAATTACCGTTGGTCCCTTCTTCTCCTGCCCAGAGACCTCCCCAATCACAACCTTGCGGTCACCTGAACCACGGAACTGAACACTCCGACGTAAAGATGTTAGCAGAGGTGGCCAGTATTTAAATACATTTATGTATTTAAAATTGCATTTGTAAATAAATTTGAAATCATGTATTTATCTACTTTTAAAAAAATTAAATACTCTTTGCAAATATTTTACTGTATAATAGGTTTATATAGCTGTTAAGAACGTGTAATGCATGTTTTAGTTTGTTGCAACTTGTATGACACAAACGGTTGACTGCATAAGCCGGTGAGGGAAGATTGCTTGCATCACTTCAAATTGAGTTAACAGATGGTTACAGTTGTGTTCGGTTGTATAGTGAGAGCGCTCAGCGTTATTTCAAGTGCTGCATGGCAACTTCAGCTTCTTCGAAAGAGTAATTATAGTCATCCTTTACTAGATGGTACATTTTTAGAGGAATGCTACTTCCAATCTACGCATTCATTTGAAGGTAAGAATTTATTAAAGCTAATTATATGATACTTTATTGAATTGACGAGTTTCACTATTTCTTATTTTTAAAAAATGGCAAAATTGCTAGGAACTAACGATAATGTTATGTAGCGTAGGTTTACCATTCACGAACTTACCTGCTTCCTTTTACACCTTTATTTATAGTATATGCTGATTGAATTTAACGTGAATTATGGCAACGTGAAACTAATATCCTTCAATTATCCTATCATGTACATTTATCAACAGAAAAAGCATCCTGCTTTGGTGCAAAAAGCGGATAACTACGTGACAGCTCAAAGAAAAGATTTATAAAGAAAATGTTCAGTATTAGAAGATGGTCCTTCATACAGCGGTGTTCAATTAAAGACATTACCGGAGTGTTTTGCGATGAATACTAAGAAGGTCAAACAATCTGTTGTTAATAAGCTGATTGCAGATGTTATACTACAAGAGGTGCATCCCCTATCCATGGAGCAACCAGCTTGTGTGAGATTATTAAAGGTGAGTTCTGAGTTACAAATGTTGTTTACAATTATAGTATTCGTAGTACATGTTAAACTCTTATAACGACTGAATACTAAAGTGTTCGGATCGTTGGTCACTACGTAGGCTATATAACGAAGTTAAATTAAACGAAGACATATACAAACAACAGAGGTTAATATATTGCAATAATTTCATGAGAATCTACATACATATATTCTTAAAGCGCGTTATCATTTACTTGAAGATATTATTGAATAAAAAAAATTCAGGAATAATTAGTTCAATTATTGATCGATTATATGTAGTTAATAGATGAATTCCTATAACGATGTATTTCGTTATAATAGCAATACCTGCATATCATTAGCATGTCCGCCCGTCAAAAATGTAGGAAATAAAGCTTGATAATGTATATATTCCTAACAATACTGAAAGTCAATATTTTTATAGCAATGCCTGTGGGCATTGCTATAATAAAAACCTGGGAAACTTAAATATATATATCATCATTTATTATGTATAAAATTCATTCGATTATTTTACTTTAACTTTGTTAATTTAATCATTCAATTATTTTACTTTAACTTTGTCAATTTAATCTTTCAATTAATTTACTTCAACTTTTGTAAATTAAATCATTTTATGTTAAACTTAATACTTAATTAATTCATTCATTTTACTTGTCAATTCAATTACCGTATACTGTTCCAAACAACATCTCTTAAATTTCACACACAAACAAACAAACACACGTTCCCACTCGATCAAAATAGCAGGCTATTCCACCCACTCGACTCGCAGCTTTCTTCGTATAAAGGTCGGTAATCATTCCTTCTACAATTATTCATTTACCTCCAAGCAAATCATACTTAGTAAATTCCATTTTCTCCCACAATTCTTTGCAAACGACCATACGAGAGTAGATCTTAATTATATTTACTTCTCATTGCAGCCCCAATTCAGTCCATCATAGATACTCTATATTATTTACTATATTATTATTTCACTATTATTCACCATATTAATTTCACATACTTCAATTCTCTTCGCATCTTGTTGCTATAAATCATATGTTAAAATATCTTACATTGCATACCTAACCTACTTATCTCGTACATTCGTTGATTTTATGAATATATTTATATTTGTGTAATTGTCTTTCTTAAAGCCCAAGTCATTATTCCAAAATTTATTTCGCTGTCACCTTTCGGCCTAAAACTAACGGCAGACAACTTCGATCAAACAAATTTATGGTTATGGTTTTCGAAACGCTATCTAGGCTGATTTATTAACAGAAGATAAATCACATAGATAATAATACATTATATTTTACTATGTAATTATGAATATGAAGGACTAATAATATATTTATGAATTAATGCACCAGTCCTATATAGCTATAGGATATTCATATTGCGACATTTTATATATAAAATTTGATATGCATACCATATATTCTCATTTCACTGTGAAAATCAATTTCATGCACAATAATCACACATTCCACTACCGCAGGTCTAAATTCTTCAGTTATCGTCATTTCAAGGCGTACACTAGGCCGAAATCTTATAGAAGAAGAGAAAGTGACAAGAGCTCTACTGAAGAATAAACTATACAGCACCTCTTACTGCAGATATTTGGTCAACTCGTCACCGTATTTTTTTGGGCGTCACAGTTCATTGGGTATGTCAAGATTTTGCTTTTTATGAAATTGAAAATATCTTTACAGTTAGGGAGTTATCAGCTTTTGGCTGAAAGCAGACCTATTTGTTGGTAGAATTTATCTCAATTATATTAATATGTAAAATTTATGGAAACATTTATGAGAAAAACATTGGACTCTTATTTCATTTTTTTTTCAGCTTGAGGAAGCTGTTTTTGTCCGTCACAGTGGAGTATTGGCGTGTTGTCGCTTCAAAGGAGAACATAACTACATCAAGATTGCTGAACATATGGAGAATATCATCAATGAATACGATATCTCCCTGCAGAAAATCACGAGCACCGTCACTGATAGCGACTCCAATTTTGTTAAAGCGTTTAAGGAATTTTCAGTCACTGCTGCAAATGTGTCCACAGATTCAGAAGATGGAATCCAGGTAGGTGAAGAAGATCAGGGTGAGCACAAGCTGGGGGATAGTTTCTTAATGAGAAGTGCCTTAGATTAGGAAGACCTTTCGTCTGACCCATGCAGCTTCAGCCTATCTAAACATGTGCGCTGTGCTTCACACACACTTATTCTCGCCACCACAACTGATGCAAAACAGGCACTGAAAATATCTTTTGCAAATATTAATCATGCTGCGATGGCGAAATGCTCAGCATTATGGAACAAAAGCGGTCGTCCAAAATCAGCAGATATTATCAAAACTTATCAACTGCTCATTACAAGGTGGAAAACTATGTTTGATGCATTGTCATTACTTTTATAAAACACAAGGACAAATTACATCAACTCATGACGTCCCTTGCACTTCCAGTGTTCAGAAATCAGAAAATTGAATTTCTTGGGAAGTATGTCTCAGTTTTAGCTCCTATTGCAGTGGCAATTGATCGCCTACTGGGAGAAAAAAACCCTGTTTTTTTATGGAGAATTGCTCCCTACCTTGCTCACTGTGAAGAAAAAGCTCAAGAGCCTTCAGTCACATTCTCTGAAATTTTGCCAACCTCTTCTAAGTGCAGTCTCTAAGGGATTTGGAAAGCACTACCAACCTTATTTGACCTTGGCAAATGAAGCCAGCGTTACAGATGCCATTATTGCATCAACAAGCCATCCATTCTTCAAACTCTTCTGGTTAGATATTAGTATTTCTTGGGACAGTTCAAGCCACCAGACTCTGTTAAAAATATTATGATTCAAGTGATTGAGAATTTAGCAGAGGGACCCGAACCTGAATCATGCAGTGGTGTGTCGGACAGTGACGATTATTTTGGATCTACAAAACCCTCTCAAACACGATCAACCGCAGATTTAAATTGTTCAGTTACCTTTAGGATTCAAATAAAACACTTCGAAGTTTAGATAGATATCCAAACATAAAAAAGTTATCCATTAAATACAACACCACCCTAAGGGTCATCAGCTTCTGCGGAACGGCTCTTCTCTTTAGGAGGATTGACCTTATCTCCCAAACGGAGTTCTTTATCTGACGAAACATTTCAGCAACTGATATTACTTAAACGTAATGCTGAAATTTAATTCTATGGAACTTTCTATTTTTTTGTAGTACCTAAGTCCAATTGTCATCAAATTCTACATTAGTAACTATAATATACAATTTTATTTTAATGGATATTTTTTGTTGTGATGCCAATGTTTTTTTTATCTATCATGTATTTGAAATGTATTTAAAAATGTATCTAGATACATTTAATGTATTTAAATACTAAATACATATTTCTCATGTATTTAGTATTTAAATACTTTAAATGTATTTAGTGCCCACGTCTGGGTGTTAGGCGTGGTGACCCTAACCAATCAGAAGCCGGTTACCAAGCTGGATCTGTCATCCTGACCTGCCTACCACGCCACGTGTAGTATTTGGTCAGGGTTTTCCCAAGGTGTGATGGAGAAGGGGTATGGCATCCTACCCATTGAAAAAGGCAGGGGCCAATCAAAGGTGCTCAGTAGTGCCGTTTCCTTTGGGGGATCAGTGTTGGTCGTCACAGAGAGGGGTGAAAATTCTTCCCTAATGGCCATGGATAACTCCACTGATAACCATGCTACTCACTCATCACAAAATAAAATATCAAAAACAAACAAATCTAAACCAATTGACCCAAAGCATATATCTGGACCAGCATGCTGTTCAAGATACATCACCATCAAAACATAAGACAATAACCTCTTTTGTGCAGTAGAGCTCCGAGAACGGTTACAAACTGTAACCGGGAAGACACAGCCAGAACTTTCCATAAACGCAAACAAAACCGATGCAACGGTCAAAACCAAAAGCGAACAAATCTCGAAAAATTTACTAGCCCTCACCGCCTTGAGCGATTGCTCTCTCAATACAACAGATAAAAACGAACACAACATTGGAGTAGGACCGCCCTGCTCAGCCATTCATGCCTGGCCCAAATGGTTTCGAAACCTTTCTATGCAAATCCATCAAAAAAAACTATTCGAGGACGTCGGCCACTAAATAGAATTCGTCTCTATTTTCCAAAAAAGCTCACCAACATGCCAAATCCCATTAAAAATAGTGAAAATAATATTCCAGCAACAGACCATTCCCAGTACAGTTTGATTTTCAGGCACTATAATCACTATCTTAGAAGAGTTGCCGACGCCCATATAATGCAAATCGTGCTTAAAGTTAGGACATCTCTTCAAACACTGTATCATAAGACCCCCCAACTCTGTTTCAAATGCTTAAACAAAGGACATAAAAGCATGTAGTGACAATCTCCTTTAAAATGCTATAATTGTGGTGCTGACCATCATGCCTTCCGCAAACGTGCCCTCACTTCCTCTCTCATCAAGAAGTTAAAATATGAATGTTGCGCTGCGGAATTCGCCGTCGTCAAGCCATAGCAGATATGGAGGAAGATGGCAGAGAACTAAACAAGAAAAGCTACACACATGTTGTAAGTGCCACCCTCTACTGCCGATAAAAGAGATCATCAAAAAATGTGCAAGTCTTTCCAAGCACACAACAGCAAACAACAATATCGATATCCCAGCATAATACAACAAACACCCTTACACAGAAAAGAGCGAGGCAAATCTCTCCCCACTCACGATCGCACTTGTTATCAACTCAAATTCCAGAAGCCAAATCGAATCGCAGACAAAGTGCCTATAACAAAGACTTGTCTGGCAATCAAACAGTTGTATCCCTACCAAAGAGGCAAACACACTGAACGAAGGCCGTACATCTCCCGAAACAGATATGGAAAGCCAGAATACCACGATAACAACTCTCCAGCATTCATCCCGATCGCCTCCTTCACCAACCCAAAGCCCAGATGTTAAATCTACTCGTCGACATAGTGCTTCCAGTGAAGATACAATCACATTTGAAGATGAACTAAATGGATACCCCAACAAAGAGGCAAATACACCAAAGAGCCATCATACATCTCCCGAAACAGCTGCTGAAAGCCCAAAACTCCACGGCGGCAAATCCTAAGATCTCCGAAGTACGAGTTAACAGAAACAACTGCTTTTCAACCTCCTCCCCCAAATACCCTCATCAGAACCTTCACATACAATAATTAAACCAACCGCATGTAAATCAAATGATACACCGATTGAAAATATCATAAGTTATGACAATAGCGAACAGAAAGCCCTCAGCCAACGCAAGAATCTCTCTCCAATCAGACACCCCTCAAACTCTAAACAAAAGACGTCCTCCACATAAACAATAAACTCCATAACACCCATATGCAAAGTATAGCACCGAATCCGCAAGATGACCGGCAACCCTAGCATAATACACCGACCCATACTAAAAGTAAATGACAAATTAATAAGTCACCCTGAAGATGTCTCCACGACCATCGACGAGAAATTGCGTCATTTCTAAAGGATCTTGCAAAACAAAATTCAAAATAATCAAAGAAAAAAAGGAAAACAAGGACATTAACTTCACAACAACAGCCCTCCTCCCATATACCGTTGCATGCTCCATGAAAGAACTAGAAGTTGCACTGGCCAACTCTCCAAACACCACACCCGGAGACGACAAAATTACTAAATTACTTATATCATCCTTCGTTGATCGAACCCTAACTGCTTCAAGAGCATCCTCAAAATATTTAACGACCTTTGGCTCACACGCAATTATCCAGAAAAATGGTGCCAAACCATAATACTGCTCTTTCTAAAACCCCAACCGGATCCTTTTCACACAGCAAGCTATAGAACAATTGCCCTTCCATCCTGCTTTTGCACACTTAGAAAAAATGGTAAATGAAAGACTGAAATTGCATCTGGATTCAAAATGATTCCTCTCACCCAAACAATACGGCTACCGAAAAAAAACTGATTAACTCTGGATCCTCTAACATTACTAGAAACAGAAGGACACGCCTTTTCAGATGGTAGCTTTGTCACGGCAATATTGTTTGACTTATCCAAAGTCTATGACAGTGTTTGGAGACGCCTCATACTCTACCAGCTACACCGAATGGGACTCCGAAGACATTTACCAATATTTATAAGAAACCTTCTCTCAAACAGTAGCTTCCGTGTAGACTTCCAGGGAGCTCGCTCCCACATTTTTCAACAGTTTGGGGGCGTTGCACAAGGAAGCGTCCTTAGTGCCACTCTATTTACTCAAGCCATCAACGAGTTGCCTCTCAACATCCCACCACTAATATAATGTTCCTTGTATGTGGAGGACTTTACAGTATGGCAAAGAGGAACAAGTGCAACAGAAGTTACACGACAGCTTCAAATGCCTTCAATTCTATCCTCGACTACACGAATAGATTCAACAACTCAAGAGAAAAATCACACAAGTAACATTCACTAAAAGAAGTTAAGTGCTCATAATCCCACTATTTCTGGCATAAACTCAAATAAAATCATCCGACGGTGTCAAATTCCTGGGCCTTATATTTTATCAAAGAATAACATGGCGACATCACATAGGTGACCTTCGAATACGCTCGATAGTTTCCTTTAATCCACTAACCAAATTATCCCACTTACACTGGGGAATCGTTAAAAAAGCACTCCTACATATCCATCGAATGTTATTGCTCCCCAAACTGTTTTATGGCAGCCATCTCTTTTTTGCAGCTACATAGTGTCTGATAAGCAAATTAGACTCCATCTTTCATCAAGTTGTGTCCCTATGCACAGACACAGGCCTGCTACCACTAAAATTTTGAAGAGACTAGTCCAGTCTCAAATACTTCATCCGCTTAAACCGGGAGAACTCCAAACTTTTACAAATCATCCAAAACAATTCCACCGGAAAGATTCAGACCGTGCACATACTATCCATACATAGAACATTAGAAGAACCGCAATTTCCACCGTTAAAGATCATTTTCGAAGGAAATCCCGATATTCCCCCTTGGAGGACAACAAGCACGAAGGTGTGTGAATCAATATTAAATTACTCCAAAACTTCCCTCCCACCTTCGACAATAGCTCAGCTCTTCAAACAACACAGAAGCGGACACTTAACGGACACACCAATCTACACTGATGGTTCAACGTCAGCAGAGGGTGTTGTTGGCTGTGCAGCCATTTTTCTAGGAGGGAACAAAATGGCGCACTTACCACCAGCTGCGTCAGTCGTAACAGCAGAACTCAGCAATTTACATGGCCCTCAAAGCCACAAACCAAAAGGCTCCACAAAGTTATACTATATTCACCGAATCCGCAAACATCTTACAATTCTTCTAGAGTCTAACAAAGCCCCATCCCCTCACAGCCGCTATCATATACGAAATAAGTCATCTTCCGCATAAAATAAACCTATGCTGGTGCCCGGAGCATGCAGGAATCAAAGAAAACGAACTAGTTGACCAAATAGCTAAAGAAGCAGCAAAAACAATGAGGAAGCAGTAAACATGCACATCACAGAGACAACATCACTTAAGGTAAGAAATTAATCTTCTCCAAATGGAATTCAGCCTGGCTTACAAATGGCCACCCACACCTCAAGAACATAAAAGAGAAACAAACAGTTGGCAAACAACAAGTAGAAAAAATAGAAGAGAAGAGGTAGTGATTGGACGATTACGACTGGGCCACATTTGGATTACCCATAGCTACCGTTTCTCACCCCCTCTTCCTCCTCGATGCAACAACTGCAACTAAAGAATAACGACCAGACACATGCTACTAGCCTGTCCACTCTACAATAGCCAGCGGAGCAGCCTCCTAGGAATCAAGACCAACTCTAAGAAACATTATCGGATAACTCGCTTATGATAAACAACCTAATAAAATATTTAAAAGAAACCAATATTTTTAACCAGATATAAAAAATGAAGTTCTTTCAAACTCATTTGAATCAATCCAGCAAATTCATAACGCTATCCATTTTATTTCTGCTCCTTTGCAATCACCTCAACCCATTACCCCATCAATTCACTCAAATCACTTTACAATAGGCATTTCAGCATCACTCAGAGTTTCACCACTCCATCTATCAATCGTTTTTTTAAATCAAAAATTTTATTTTTATATAACACATCGAATTATTTAAAACATCAAAGAGTTATTATGAAATAAACAAACCCCGAATAGAGCCGAAAGAGGGTGAAAGTGGGTTATGAACCGCTTAAACGACAACAACAACCTCTGAAGTTAGTCGTGAAACCGTCTTCCGGGGTTCCTAAAGCTGCCCCCGAAAGGGGGACAACACTAAAGGCGCTTCGGCTCCTACGCATACACCAAATGCTAGGTTGGGTGACTCGAAGATAGTGGATTTTCCAAAGGAGTAACACACGCCTTCGAAGCCGCCCCGCCTGTCTAAGGTTTCGAGGTGGAATGAGGAAAAGAGTCGCAGGGCGAGCCCAACCTCCCCCGATAAGTCCTCGAAGGCGACAGCGCCATCAACGCAATGTCCAGCGAACATCACCCGGACTTTTGCCTCTGGGATGCGTACGGCCAGTCCCGTGAGGTTTTTCTCTTCGAAGAGGACCCCCGCATCCCGTCCGAGCTAAGCCTGGAGGGAATATTCCTTCAATGGAATTGCCGCGGACGCCGGTCTAAGTGGGAGAAACTGCGGAGGCTCGGCTCTTCCCGTTCGCCGTTAGCTATCTTTTTGCCCGACACCATGCTGGGCGCATGCCCCCCTGCCCACCCTCCCGGGGTATAAGGGTTTTGCAACCCCACCACCACAGGATTGGGGCCGTGTAGGAGACACATGGCATGATGTCTCCGTTCTTCAATTTGCTTTAGATACCTCCTTTCAGGCATTAGCTGTGCAGCTGCACATGGATAGGAGATATACTGTTATTTCCGCGTACATTCCACCGTCGGCCAAATTCAACGAGGGGGACTTCCGTTGCGTCGTGGCACGGTTGCCGAGATTTCTCTTGCTCGTGGATTTAAATGGTAGACACCCCTTCCGGGGAGACTACTAGATCAATCCCAGGGGTCAGGTCTTTGCCGACCTGATTGACGAGCTGGAGATAGGAGTCCTAAATGTGAAGGAGTTTACGCATCACTGACGCTGACCAAGAACCGCTTTATTTTCCTGTCTTGATCTATCTTTGTGCTCTCCAGATGCATAGCGTTATTTTCTGTGTGGGGTAGTCGATGACTTCCATGGTAGTGATCACTTTCCTATTTAAATATCATATTCTGGGCAGCTGCCACTCGAATGCCCGCCCCGGTGGTGCTTGGCGCGGGCACAGTGGTCTGCATTTCAAGAAATGGCTGATTTCTCTATCTCAGTCGAAGAGGTTAGGTCGGTTGGTGAGGCCGTTAAGTTCTTTTTCAGCAACTTCATCGCCGTAGGCCTGACTACTATTCCTAGAACGTCTGACCGTTTTGCACATCGAACACTCCTGTGGCGGTCAGCCGAGTGTGAGACAGCCCTCAAACAGAAGCGTTATGTCTACATGCGCTATAAGCGCCGCCCGAACGAGTTCACTGTCTGGGAATTTCGTTGACCTATGGCTAGGTTCCGGTATGTTTCTAAGCACGCCCGCCGCTCTTCCTGGCGGGCATAAGTGTCTTCACTTCATGGGAAGACCACTCTAGCAGAGGTGTGTAAGCAAGTCAAAAGGATTCGAGGCAAGTTCTTGCAGGATCCCCTCCCGTTCTCCATGAGAATGGGACAGCAATCACGGACCCAGCGTCCGTGGCGCAGTCCTTCGCAACCGCTTTCTCTGTATTATCATCCGTGATGCTGCTCCACCAGCATTCAATGCGTATCGTCATGTCACGGAAGGCCGCGGAGAACACTTCTGGTCCTGATGACTTCCCGTACTTCATGCTTCGACACCTGCGTGAGCAAGGCATGGCCTTTCTCGTAGATTTGTTTAACAGGATCTAGATAGAGGGTATCCTCCTAGATTGCTGGCGAATCGCTAATGTGCTCGCTTTTCCCTTGTTGTTTACAATCTGTTTCCGCCCAATCTCTCTAACCTCCTGCGTGTCCAAGTTGATGAAGGAATTGGTAAATGTTGGATTAGCCTTTTTCCTGAACAGCGGAGGCCACCATTCTTCTGTACAGTCCGGCTTCAGCAAGTTCCACTCCACCACAGGTGCTCTGCTCCGACTAGAATATTCCATCTGCAAAGCGATCCTTTGTAGATATCGCAACCCCACGGTGTTTTTTGATCTAGAGAAAGCGTACGATGCTGCATGGCGATACGGTATCATTGAGACTTTCCATACGATAGGGGCGAGGGGACCTCTCCCAATCTTTTTATCTGAGATTGTCGATTCCGCGTACGGGTGGGGGTGCCCTGTACAGTCAAATGGAACCGGAAGATGGGATCCAGCCGGGAAATGTCCTGTGTCACAAGTCTATGCCCTGCGCATCAACGATATCACCTCAGTGCCGGAAGATATCCTCGCTACGCTCTACGTGGACAACCTTTAGATTTGGGGGGGCGCGGCCTAGATCGTAACCCTGGAGCGTCGACTACAACAGTCATTGATTCGCATATCTCGCTATGCCGAAACGCACAGCTTTCGACTTTCCTTGGCCAAAACGAAGGTGTTGCACGTCTGCCGTCATTCATGGCTCCACCCTGACCCAGGCTTATTCTAAATGCAGTTTGTCTGTAGGTGGTGGCCTGGCAAAGTTTCCTTGCTCTTGTATTTGACCGACGCCTCGTCTCACCTGCGAGGCTCATATTCGCAGCGTTAGTGTCTATTTTACCCGCGCCATGGATTTCGTTCCGTGAAATCCAGCGATGATAAGGCTACTACTGCCTTACTTTTTTATCGATCCCTTGTTCGTTCTAAGCTCGTTTACAGATGCGAGTTTTATGTATCTGCATCGTGTATTGCAGAAGGAGCATTCGATTCACCACACAGGCTTCGCTAGGCGACCGGTGCCTTCCACACGTCCCCCATTAGAGCTTACTTGTCGATGCCGAGGAGATGCCACTCGCTCTGCGCGCGGCAGTGTATTATTCGTCTGTACGCATGAGCCCCGCTCCTCTCTCAGTTACCAACAGATCTCGCTGCATCCGCATCTGATCTCGACGGTGCCTATGCCACTGAGAGACGTCCGTCATACCTTAAGCCCTTTGGGTTTAGGGCTAGGAAATTCCTTTGACAGCTGGGTATAGCTAACGGGCCGATGGCGGCCCTGGTTCTGTCCAGAAAGCCACCCTAGAGGGTACCATCTTTGACTATTTGTCGGTACACTTCTGCTCTCAAAGTTTCTACATCGCCGGGATTATTGTATTCGGCCTTTTAGGAGCACACTTCGCCTCATGCTGGAGCCGTGCCAGTGTATATGGATGGCTCCAAGTCCCAAGAAGGAGGTCATTTTCCACGCTGTATTCACTCTGTTTTAAGTCAGTGGGGCTCTGCCAGCCGCTGCGTCTGTCTTCACAGCCGAGCTGGTTGTAATACCCTGCTTGGTACAGGATCTAACGCGACATGCCCGCTTTGGAGACCATATCGAGATTTATAGCGACTCACAAAGCACCCCGAGTGCTCTCGGGGCATTGTTTTTTCTTTTTTGTTGTTGTTTAATTTAACTTGTACTTAGCCTTTGTCTTCATTTTTTTTTAATCTTACCAGATAGGTTCTCAATTTTTTTAAAAAAATGGGCAGAACTAGATGTGCCACCGGCATGAGAGCTACACCCTGCTCTGGAAGGAGTTACCTGACTTTAAAACCAAAGGGCTTAGAATATGAATGGCGTCTCTCAGCGGCAAAGGCACCGTCGACATCGGCTGTGGGTACAGTGATAGCCGTCAGCGACTGAGGAAGGCCATGGGCTCGTGCATATGGCCGCAAAATACACTGTGTACGGCGCAGAGCGAGTGGCATCTCGCCATCATCGACAAGTAGGGTCTCAATGGGAGAAGTACTGAAGGGGCCGGTCGCCAGGAAGAGAACGGTGTGGTGGATCGAGTCCGCAATACACGCTATGCTGCAGATGAATAAAACTAGCACCAGTAGTCAAGAATCGTATGAACAATGGATCGGTATAAACAAGGCAGTAGCCCTATCAGAAGCCCAAGGCCTGAAAGTCAAGAATCGAACAATGTCCATTGCGCAGGTACAAGAGACCTTAAGTCTGCGAATATGAGCTTCCCAGGTGAGTCGCCGGTCGAAACCAAGAGCAAGGAAACGGTGCGAATCCACCACTTCCATGAGAACCACGTTTGGATTTGGAACTAGTCCGGCTCGGGCTTTTGCTGTGAATGGCGGCAAAAGTGCACCAACTTAGCCTTCGGCAAGGCAAACCGAAACCTGTTCGTTTCGGCATAGCGAGAGATGCGGTTTAATGCCTGATGGTGTCGATGCTCCAGAGTTAGCATCTCTGCCACACTAAAAGAGTTAGAAAATTCGTCCACGTCGAGCGTATCGAGAACATATTCCGGCAGCACTGAGATGATACCGTTGATAATCATGGATAATCATGTGACTCTGCAGGACACCCTTTTCCTGCTCCATTGAGCCTGAAAGGGCTTCACCTATCCGTACGCGAATAAAAAGCCAAAAAATGAAGATTAAGAGGCGTCTCGTCGCACCCATCGTATTTAGAATCTCCATGGTACCGTAATGGCACGCGATATCATACGCTGTACCGTGAATTTGAAAGTCAGAACAGATCATCCAACGTGGAGTTGAACTGGCGGAAGCCGCACTGTGCAGAAGACAGGTAGCCTCGCTGTCCAGTAAAAAGTCTAGTCTAACATTTACCAATTGCGCCATCAACCTGCACACGCAATAGGCTAGAGAGATTGACCGGAAACCGACCGGTTTGTAAAAGGCGAGCAGAGTAGCCATTTGGCAAAAGTATTGGCGAATACCCTCTGACCAGATCCTATTGAACAAATTTAACAGAAAGGCCATGCCTCGCTCAATTATGTGCCGAAGCATGGCATACGGGACATCGTACGGAGCAGGGGTGGAGTCTGGGCACGAAGTGAGAGCGGAACGCAACTCACTTGTGGTATACATGTTGAAGGGTTCTTCGCCTCTGGATTTAAAGTTCAGTCGGCAGCCTTCATCGATATCACGACACGCATTGAATGCTGGCGGGGCAGCATACTGGTTAGAACATGCGGAGAAGATGGTCGCGAAAGACTTCGCCACGGACGGGTCATCCAAGATCGCAGTCCCATTCTCCTGGAGTACGTGAAGGGGGTCCTGCAAGAACTTGCCCCGAATCCTTTTGACCTGTTTCCGCGACTCTGCTACAGGGATCTTACCGTTAAGTGAAGACACATATACTTTGCCAGGAAAAGCGGCCTAATCCTGATCCAGCGACATAAACTCCTCGAGTCGGACAGAGAAATCAGTCATTTCCTAAAATGTGGACCACAGCCCACTCCAAGCACCACCAGGGGTGTGGGGGGGGGGCAGGCTCTCAAGCGATAACTGTCCAGAAAATTATATTTGAATTGGAAAGTGATCACTACCATGGAGGTTATCGACAAGCTCCCAAAATCAGGTTGTGCATCCAGAGAGCGCAACCTGACGAGCTGAAGATAGGACAACTATTTTCTTCGTCGATCAGATCGACAAGGACCTGCCTCCTGGAATTTATCTGTTGTGCCCCATTGCAAGGTGGATTAGGATCAACAATGAAGCCTCACAGATGAGTGTTATTTGAATCCTATTGTCTTAAAATGGGCACGCATATAACTATGCACATGGAATTAATCTACTAAAAGAGTCTAACATATTATCATACAAATAATAATATAAAACATTTGTCCATGTAACTGCTTGTAATGGCTATAGGCAGAAACGAATCCGAGACGCTTTGACACGTATACACACACGCTTACACACTCATTCGCATATACATTTACACGCGTACATGCGGTTACACGCACAAAAGGCGCTTCTCGCGCTATCTTTCCTGACTTTTTGGTCCGTGCCAAAATTAAGGGAGACGCCGAAACAGTTGTGTAGACATGATTATCAAAACACACAAGCTGAGAAACAGGGAAGACGCTGATTTTGTTTATTCTCACATAGCCTTGAAAGACGAAATCTTATTCTCGAAAGTTACCTCTGTCCCAAAGATAAAATTACCTAGCAAGGTCTGAATCAACGCTCCCTGTTCAGTTCCTCTCTATCCCCGTGTACACGCGAATAAACTTCGAGTCGGGTACGCTCCGCACAAACCGCCTCATCGGCTAATATTTTTTGACACATTAAATACTATCTGAAGTAGACCCTGGGCAGACAGTGAGAGTAAAGACAGAAGGAACAGTTGACAGGCAGATAGTAGTAGTTCGAGTAAGCTAGGCCAAAGTAGTTCCAAACTTAGTAGGCCAGCCTCAAAATACCCGACTGTCGAGGGACGAAGGCGTGTGGCCAAAAAGTCTCTATAGGCGCACACTACAACTGCACGTCAAACAGCCACAATCAGCGCTGCGCTCGAGTATAATTGATTTGGGAGTAAAGTAAGGACCTTCTACTTAGAGTGCGATATTATATCTTGGCTCTTTAAAAGGGAATACGTTTGCCGGGTTCGTCTCAAGGGCTATTCGAAAGATAAACACATCTACAAAATTTAACTTTAATACAATTAATAAGAACAAGGGCACAGATAAATATGAAAATCTAAATAATAATCAGTACGACAAAAGAATATTATGACGCAAAAATTAAGGAAACTAGGTCCAGGAAAATATATGTGATCCAATAAGTTGGATTGAATGAAAGATTTAGCAAGTCTATTGGCGTTACACCAAATGGGAAATTCTTAAGACTGGGAACAAAGAGGTGGGACTTACGAGGAAAGGACTCCTGGTTACTTCTGGAGGATGAACTGGGAATTTGGAAGACCAATGGCCAGGTCTTCGTCGATGGGGTATCGATGCGAAGGCGTCCAGAGAGATTCCCAAGGGGGTTGAGATTACCTCGGCTCCAGGGAGAAGTAATCACGAAATCGAGATTCGTATGCGAACGGCAGGAAGTCTCAATTAATAAAGTGAGACGAGAGAAACTCAGAACAATCTTCCGAGGTATAAACGGGTTTCCTTAAAATTCCTCTGATTAGGATGGATTACACGAAGACGATCTACTGACGAGATCACAAGGGTGAGGGGAGCACTTCACGAGAGACAGACACTAATGTCTGGACGGCAAGAAGCTCGGGTTCTCTCTATCTGCTAAAGATTTGCAGACATCACCTGAAATAGGAGCCACAGCCATGATTGGGAGAGGGCTTTGCGCATGATGGCCTCCAAAGGAGATATATGAGGCGGCTTAAGCAAACATGAGCCCTGATAATCTTGGGCACCGACGAGGCGAACGGTAAATGAAACCGATTCCCTTCTACCCCAAGAGGGGGAAGATTGACACGGCTGCCCTCTTGAAGCGAGACAGCGTTATCAAACTGGGAGGAAGACGGTGATCAAGCATCCCAAGTTAAACAAAGCTGCGTTACTTTGTCTCGACCAGAGAATTTCTGTGTGAAAACGGCGTATTGAGTTTCATGCTTCCACACCAACATTCGCATAAACAAATTCATTGCGCCTTAGCCTACCGAGTCTCCGTCTAATAAAGAGTCCTTGAATAGCCTTCCGGGATTTCCTTCTACTACGGGTAATCAACTGGTCCTCTTCCGCAGCTTACATCGCTAAAATCAAACGAGAGGATAATTATCCCCAATCGGAGTTAGCCCAGGGTTAGCGCTCTGTAACCAATCACCCCAAAACGCGCTACACCCGATTGAAGAGCTCATACCCGGTAACTGGGCCTCATTCGCCTATAACTAGTAACCTTTCAGTACTGGCCACATATCCAGTAATTTTCCCATTGGGTGGTGTCTACCACTCAAATCCCCGAGCAGTATAAAGGTCCTCGGCAACCTTGCCATGCTGCGCTGAGTCACCGCATCGCAGTTGGCTGACGGTGAAATCTATGCAGAAATACAGCATACCTCCTACCCAAGTGTGGCTGCAATGCTACTGCTTGAAATGAGGTATTTAAAGCAAAGAGAAGAACGGAGACATCATGCCAGGTGTAAATCGCACATCCTCCTGCCCTTACTCCATCTCGTAGTATTAGGGTGGCAAACCCTTATATCCTGGGAAGGTAGGCAGGGGACTAGCTAGGTCCAGCATGGTCTCCTGGAAAAAGTTAGTTAACGCGGAACAGGAGGAAACGAGCCTCATCAGCTCATCCCGTGCTCACGAATAGCTTCAGTGACATTGTATCCTGTGAACCTAACGAATCTGAAGAGGCGCCCAGTCATTTCGCCTTAAGAAAACGGTCACGCTTGGAGATGGAAGCAGCCCTGGTTTTAACTCGGGGTAGGTATGAAACTTTGTTGTCGTCAGCTCTACCAAGGGGCGCTTGGGGTGAGTGGAACCAACAGAAGGCTTCCGAAAGGGCTCAGAAACGACTGTGCTCGTCGGTTTGGATAGGCAGAAGCAGAGGGCAAGGCCCACTAGAACCGTGTCTTTAGCCTCGTGAAATGAGAGACGATCCGTAACCTCAACGGTCAGGATTTCCTTCTATAGGAGATACGCGCCACATTGCTCTCCGCAATTGACACACTATAGCCATACACGATAGAGTCTCATCGTGTACGGCCTTTAAGTTACTTACATAGACCAGGTAAAACCAACTTTGCATGTCTACATAAGCGATTCTTATATCAGAAGTGGTGGCAGTAGTAGCACGTCTGTGGTAGTGACACGAATGCCTTCACGCAGTAGCGATATAAACAGGTAAGCACTAACTCATGAAGCCTGTCGCGTTTGAACGTGTCGAAGAGTGATCTGGTGAGTCTCAAGGCTCCTCTATGTTTTCTCATCACACGTTTGACCTTGACCGATCCATGGTCGGCCAGCACTAAGGTTTAGTCCACGCCTTCCATCGAATAATCTACCACTTGCACAAAGTTCATGGTAGAGTGTGCGTCACGCTCATCTGCGTGCCATCAAGTGTCCGAAGGGCACTAATCATGGCCGCGTCGGAGGACTCCGATGCATTCGCCAGAAGAATCCCGTCTGAGAAACGGGTCACTTTTGGCTCTATACGTGATGCCCTCATTTGAGCAAATAACCAGAAAGCGTTTGAAGCCATCAGATTCGAAAACGCTAGGTCGTCTCTCAATGAGGAGCCCCGGCGTAATCGAGACTCCGCTAAGCGCACTTGCGACTTTGGTGTTTGTCAATGACTCCCCGTTAAAGGGAGTCATGGTGCCGGGCTGGCCGATCTTGGCTTGCTGCTTACTCGATGAGGCAGCGGATCTGTCCCTTTGCTTTCCGTATCTCGGAAGGAACGGTTGGTGGATAGCACGCAGGGCAACTCGGTACTTGAGCCTTGCCGCGAATAATTCAATTGCACTTTGGGTTCCAATAAATCTATAAGAGTGACTAATTATACATGGCCGAATTAATTCAAACTATCTAGAATGTTCTGTATATGAACCTGGGCAAAACAAATTAAACTTTACTACTGTACAAACACAAATAAAATACTGGACATAAAAGATTAATCAAGAATTAAATAATGGACATGAAAGATAAATCAAAGTATACACACACGATCGACAACAATTCTAGGTGGATCTGCCACCCAATGATTCGGCTGCTCGAGAGGAGCACTAGGGGGCGGGGGGCACTGAGCTCGAGTACTTTCCAACAGCACAGGTTGGGTTTGGACTTAAGGCCGATTCGTACTCGGCGTGTTCGAAGTTATGACGGAAAATAAAACCTGTATTCTAGTAACCACAGTCAGCCTCCAAAGTAGGAATCGAGAGAGTATTTGCCTGAGAGGAAACTGAGCACGAAAAATATTTTCTCGTTTGTTTCTGTTTTTCTACTTTCTTGTCTCCGGGCTCTTGGGGTATGGGAGGCAGAGAGAAAGAAGCTTTAAAGGGAGACAAAATAGACATTCGTAAGGATAATACAAGTGATCAGGGCCCTGGGTCATATTACAAAAAAATATGGCCGGGTCTAGTTTAAGTATGGAATTATTAAGAGGGCAATGAATGTTTTAGTTAATATTTAACAATTATCCCAACTTAATTCCTGCCTACACTCGGCCAGCAATCAGAGCCTGCAGGCCTTACCTTATACGACTTCTCCTCTTAGCAGAATACTAATTTACCCAGGCCAAGGCTTTACTATATATACAGAGACCCGGAGGTGAAAGTTACCGAAGAGCCGGAAGGGGGATTTTGCTTAATGTATATAGAGGGGCGCCGAAGTGAATTTAAAACTTCACGCCATGTCACGGAATCTCTCGTTGTTGCGATTAGGCTCGCTATAGGCAGTTTTAACCGACGTAAGTGACCTCAAAAGAAGCCGATACCAGGTTCTTCCCGACCTACGCGTCTCTCTCTCTCTCTCTCTTTCTTTATCTCTCTTTTTTTGAGAAAGTAGAAGAAGAGGTGACACAGGTGACACCCCCTTGTCGCGGAAAGAGAGATTGTGTGTACCTTTGACTTTTCGAGCTATGTCGGCGGGGGTACCTCTCTTCTGAGTACCCGTGGTAGGGCTTCCCTTGTCAATTTGGTCGGAAACGAGGTTCCAGACTAAGTGCGTCCTTCCTTCCTTTTTTTATTCTATCCTTCTCCTTTTTCACTTTTATCCTATCTCTTCCACTTATTATACAAAAATTAAAAAAACAACTAAAAAAGCCCCTACTACTATCATGTCACTCTTACCCTTTTTTTCCCTCTATCTACTTATAAGGACCTGGTAGCTACCTCATGCGTCAGAAGAGAGGCTTTGGAACCTCTATAAACCACGCCAATCGACGCTCACTAGTTGCAAGAGACTAGGACAAGAGGTGTCCTAGGCGTTGGGGCACGATGAATGGGATGAGGGTAGTGTCTCGTTAACCCCTTCCATAGCGCGTAATTATTGACCATTCCCAGTGACCGTTGACGGGTGCCTCTGGTAGCATCGGTCCGAGGTGACGGCCCTTTGTTCCCAGGTTGGTTACCAGGCCAATTAAAAGCCTTGGGTCGAGTCTCTTGGTGTGGCAGGATATCCATTGAATGCTACTCCGAGATCCTGGCCGTCGTGAAGGGAACTAGTAGGAGTTTAGTACGGGGCGTGCTTCGTTGTTCACCTGGTAAGAAATCGATGGTCCCTTCGGGGACGGTCAGTGCTGCTTGGTTGGGAGCCACGGCACGCCGAGGTTTGACGACTCGGTCAGACGAACAGCAGCACATGGAGCGTGCCTTCTGAAAGATCCGAAACGTCTCCGATGGATAGGCGGGAGCGACTCACGCGGGGCGAACTCACCACCCCCCTTTTTTTTATTGAGTAGTCACAAATTATTCCGAGATATAAAGTGTTCAGCATGACTGGAAAGAAAGGACCTGGTGCGAAAAAATATACGTGCTCCACATGCCAAAAAGACAAGTGGTGCGTAGATTTCCAGGATGGGTGTTTCTCAAAATGCCAACCTGGAAGTACCTGCACGGACTGCGTCCTAAGGGCAGAATTGCAGGAGTTTAAAGAAATGTTCAAATAGCCTGAGGAAAAATCATGACGGCTGGAAGAAAAAGTGAAGATCCTCGAATCTGAGCATGCGAGTCAAATCCGTCGTCTCGAAGCCAGCATTGCAGAGATGATAGCCACCAAGATAGAGCAACAGGAAACTCCCAACGATGCGGGCGCTCCTCTGTTGAGCCCTTAAGCACCGCGTCGACAGAGACAGGCCACCCATCCGACGTCCCAGAGCCAGCTGCTGCTGGGGTTACTCAGGGCGTCAAAAAGAAGAAAAGTAAGAGTAAGAAAGGAAAGACAGCAGAAGCAGTAGATAAAACAGAAGAGAAAGAAAAAACTAAGAAGAAAAAAAGTGGGGAAGAAAGACGAATCGAAAGAGCCTCTACTGAAAGGGAAGCCTCTGTCCTCTGAACCCAAATACGCGAGGGTCATCGTGATCGGTGACTCCCAAGCGCGGGATCTACAACTCTTGCTAGCGGCCCGCCTTCGCACCAGTGTGAAGTTAAGCTGCCTTCCAGGAAGGGGGAAGGGAGAAATAAGGGTAGAGGCTGAGAAAGCTCAGATCTGTGAGAGCTCAGTAGTTTTCCTGATGGCAAGTGGCAACGATCTCTACCTACGAGGAGGTAAAGTCGGCGCCAGCGGGAAGATTCTGACCACGGTTATGGGAGCAGTTGACGACTGTGGGCTGAAAACCCGCAGACGTGTCGTGGTCGGGATACTCCAAAGACTAGGTCCATCCCGCAATGCTCACGCGAGGAACGTCTCCATAAACCAACGCCTGGGAGATCTTTGTACGGCGGAAGAATTTTTTTTTTGTAGACCCCTACCGCCCTTTTTTTACGGGAGAAACGACCTGTACAAAAGGAAAAGAGTGCATCTTTCCTTTAAAAGGAAAGCTGTAATCGCAAACATCATCCAGGATGTTGTAGAGCGGACCCAAAGAAGTGTCAGGCCCCGAGTAAAGTAGGACGTACGCCAGTACGCTCGTGTTCCTCCAGGAACGACCTTTTCTGAGGTCACAAAGAGGGGAGTGACCCCGCCACAGAGAAACAAAGCGGGAAACGGAAGAGCGTATGGAGTCCTACAGTCGGGGACTCCCTCAAGGTTCTTCTGTTTAATGCAAGGTCTATCAAAAACAAGTTCCTTGAACTTCGTGGCCTCGTAGCAACAGAAGAACCTGAGATAGAGGCCATAACGGAGTCGTGGATAAAAACCTCAAGCCGACATTTTGAAGGTGAATTCACGATTCCCGGTTACCAGCTCTTCCTGAAAGATCGGCCAGACAGAGAGGGTGGTGGTGTGATGTTGTATGTCAAGGATACTCTCAACTCGACGGATTGCAACATCGTATCCGACCATGAACTACTAGGTGTTGACCTAGAGATAGGTCCTGCCAAATACAGGACCCTAGTGCTTTACAGCTTGCCTGCCCAACTCTTAGATCAGGACAGGAGTCTGTACCAGCTGTTGGGCGAACTTGTGAAAGACAGAGTGTGTATCGTCATGGGGGATTTCAACACACAATTTGACTGGGAAACCAGAGAACCCTGTGGCGAGAACGCACTACTCCTGGAGTTCGCGAACAACGAGTTCCTGACTCAATGGGGGAGAGAACCAACGAGAGGAGAAAATATCCTCGACTTGGTTTTCAACTCTGAGGATGACATTCTTGAGGCCCTCTCTGTTGGCGAAGAGCTCGGTGGCAGTGACCACTGACTAATTAGATTTGTAGTCAAAGTCCCCAAGGCAGAGCCTGCAACTAGTAAATCGAGGAAACTTGATTTGAGAAGAGAAGACTTTGCAGGTCTTCGTGCTGGACTGACTGACGCGAGGCTAGAAGTGTGCGAGGCTGTTGAAGATTCGTGGAACAGTTTCAAAACCACAATCGCGTTTCATCCCTCTGAAATGCCCCCGTCGGTCTTCTGTTCAACCAAAGTGGTTTAATTGAGAAATCGGCCAACTGCTTAGGGAGAAGAGAAATGTGTAACGGCAATCGAAGATCTCGGGTAACTTTGACGATTACCGGAGGCTATCCAGGAGAGTGAAGTCCAGCATAAGGGCGGTTAAGCGGTCTGAGGAACTCCGAGTGGTGAGACTTTGTAAAGAGAATCCCAAGGAGTTCTTTGGATATGTAAACAGCCGTAAACCAATCCGTCGGATGATTGGCCATTTGAGGAATGAGGAGGGGACATTATATCACTCAGCTGCAGAAAATGATAACCTCCTCAACGACTACTTCGCTTCAGTGTTCACTGAAGAGTGTGGTCCCATCCTCCACCCAACGGATTCCTACTCAGGGGAAAAGCTGGAGGATATGGACTTCACCGAAGTAGAAATAGAAAAGAAGATCACTGACCTAATGACGAATAGGTCACCTGATCCGGACGGGTTTCTACCTAAAGTGTTGAAAGAAGTGCGCGATCAAGTGTCACGACACATGAGCGCAATCTTCAACATATCAATCCGGACCGAATGCGTTCCTAGATACTGGCGTGAAGTGGAGGTGACTCCTATCTTCAAGAAAGGAGACCGTAGCCAACAGTCGAACTACCGACCTATCAGTCTGACTTCGATAGTCGGTAAACTCATAGAAAGCATTATGGTGGACAAAATGACGTTGCATTTAGAGTGAAAAGCTGCTACTGAGGAGTTCCCAGCACGGCTTCCGAAGGCAACGGTCATGCCTGACGAACCTTGTGGAATTCTTCCACTTCGTCTTCAGTGAGCACGATCGGGACAAGGTGGTGGATGTGGTCTACTTAGACTTTCAGAAAGCCTTTGATAAGGTACCACACTGCCGCCTTCTCCTGAAAGTGCGAGCGCTGGGCATAGACGGAAAAGTAGCCGGCTGGATAGAGAACTGGCTAAGTGGCAGACGGCAACGGGTGGTGCTGAATGGACAGGCTTCTGAGTGGGTTCCCGTTACTAGCGGGGTGCCTCAAGGTTCTGTCCTGGGACCACTACTATTCATCATCTACGTCAACAACATGAACGGTGACATGGTTGCCAAGATTTCCAAATTTGCCGACGATACCAAGCTTGGTATGAACGTTGCAAAGGATGGAAATACTGCCCGCCTGCAGTAAGATCTTGGAAAGATTGGGAAGTGGTCGGAAACGTGGCAAATGCCTTTTAACGTGAAAAAATGCAAAGTGATGTATATTGGCCACCGAAATCCCCAATCTCATTTTATCCTTAAGGGCACTGCTCTTGAATCCACCGACACTGAGAAGTACTTGGGTGTAATAATCACTAGTGACCTCAAGTTCTCGAAACAGTGCATTGAGGCGGAGAAAAGGGCCCCAAAGGATGCTAGGCTACATAAAGAGCCATTTTGGATATCGGAACAAGGAAATTTTACTGTGTTTGTACAACTCACTTGTCCGATCGCACCTGGAGTATGCCGTACAATTTTGGAGTCCTTCATTTCGAAAGGACATTCGCGAGATTGGAACGCGTGCAAGCCAGGGCAACCAAACTGATTCCCTCTATCAGACATAAAAGTTATGAAGATAGATTAAGGGAATTAGATCTGTTCTCGTTGGAAACCCGTAGACTGCGTGGTCAATTCATCGAAGTTTTCAACATACTTCGAGGGTTCGACAATGTTGACTACAGGGATATTTTCGCACTTGCTGAGAGCAGAACGCGCAATCACGGCTTTAAACGTGAACTGAAGCATTACAACCGCGATCTGTGTGGAAAAATTTTCACCCTACAGTATCTGCGGTAGTTGGAACGCACTTCCAGTGGAAGTTGTCAACAGTGAATTTGTTGACTAGTTCAAGTCAAGACTAGACAGGGTCTTGAAAAGTGGCCGTTTAAGGACGTAAAGCATTTGAGCAGAGATGTGCTCGCCTGCTATTCCAAAGGTACCCTCTTTGAATGGACCGTAAGGTATTCTAGGGTACTTTCTTTCCTTGTTACACTCTCTCTCTCTCTCTATCTATC
>OZ018328.1:23109556-23403250 GCA_963969495.1 Ceratothoa steindachneri | reverse complement strand
TCTCTCTCTCTCTCTCTCTCTCTCTCTCTCTCTCTCTCTCTCTCTCTCTCTCTCTCTCTCTCTCTCTCTCTCTCTCTCTCTCTCTCTCTCTCTCTCTCTCTCTCCTCTCTCTCTCTCTCTCTCTCTCTCTCTCTCTCTCTCTCTCTCTCTCTCTCTCTCTCTCCTCTCTCTCTCTGGCAGGGAGAGGATGGTGGGGAGTTTACCCACTACTTCTCCTCACCCCTAAATCCACCCCTAGGCTTGATGAGCCGACCTAAGAAAGATTCTTCTTCGAGATGAAGAAGTGTTTGGCTATCAATAGGACACCAGTCAGTTGAGGAGGTACCTCCTCGATGTGAGTCTTCGGGGGCCCGTGTTGCTTAACGAGAAGTTTGCATAAGGGCAGACTCAGGTTCGGTATTTGACCCCCAGCCCGAGTTCGACCCCATAGATGATCCTGCTATCTGTGGCTGGGTCACCCCTGGGAGCATATTCAATTCAGTGGGGCATTCATGTGGCGACCATTCACCCTCAAGTCGTCACCGATCCCATTTGAGGACACCGTCTTTCCGTGGTTGGTCTTGGCCGTCTAGAAGGCCTCCATCGGGAAGAGGGGGCAGGCACGCCGACCCCTTGCAATCTTGATATGAAGGACTGCAAGGAAGACGGAACGGTGGATTCTGCTAACAATTGCTTCCCTAAGGGGGTTGGCTCTATCGAGCCGCTCCGATCAGGAGCTGCCAATTTGGGGCGGTCTGTCTGGTCTCTTGCAGTTTCCCGTGAAAGGAAATAGGAGGACTGCCTCCGGTGGGGAGATGGAGTCGATCAAGTGCGCCTCCAAAGAAGATGGTGCAAGGCACACACCCCACCCTTAAGCATAGGAGAGGAGTAAACCTCATCTTCGATAGAAGTGGGTTGGAGGGGTCCCTGAGAAAGCATAGGGGTGGGGAGAGCACCTTTTTTTTACAGGATTGAGGTACCCAAGAGCGGCTCCCAGGATGGCAAAAGGGAAGCCCCTTTACCGCAAGGGGATGGTGAGAGGGGATCCCCTCTACCGGTCGAAGGGGTGTCTCGATTTTACTCATTTTCCCGGACACCTAGGGAGGGCGAGGCCGCGCTCGGAGACGGATCTCCATGCGCATTCCCTCCATTTCTTTCACCCTTTGACATAGTCTGAGAGAAAAAGAAAATAGCACACGGAAAGTAGATACTATGACCCCCGATGGCTTTGTAGTTTAAGAGAAAAGTCTCCATAGGATCAGAAACTTCAAGAATGTGATTATTTACACATACTCAGCTCACTGGTACGAGTTAAGATGGGCCTTGAATACCCGGTCCGCCATTCAGGCGAAAGTGTCCTCGAGCTTTAACCATAAGCGATGGTGCCGACGTAGCCACCTTATATGTGTACTGGAAGAAGGTGAGCAGAGTCGACGCCCCAACACACCCTGTGCCTAATATTTGCCCTAGCCAGGGGGTTTTCGGCCATTGCAGCAGGTAGATACCTCACGTTATACACTGCCACTCGACTAAGGCTCATAGGAGGATGAAAGTGTGCCAGACAGCCAGAACCTGTGTGGATAGAAGAGCAAGTTTGAAAGGGGGTAGGCAGGTATGTAATAAAGTAGAGATAGGTGGATCCACTCAGGAGTAGGGTGAGTGATCACCTACTATTATCATACCCTGGTGCTAGGTGATCCCTGGATGGCATGCAGTCCACCAAGGCGCCATTGCTACCGAACAACTTTCTCTCCAGGTGGGAACGGTCCTAATGGTACAAAAGTGCAGCTAGAAAAGGGTGAAGCAATAGCCGTAATAATATTAATAATGATAATAATAACATACTACTATTACTACTAACTATGATAAATAATAATAATATTAATAAATAACGATAATAATACTAATACTAATAATGATAAATAATAATAATAAATATTAATAAATAACCATAATAATAATAATAATAATAATAATAACAATAACTATTAATAATAATACTATGAATAAAAAGGTAAATTAGTGCTGATTTGGGGCGAGGGGAGAGCGCACCAACAACTTTCCCAAAGCCCTATCAGAGCGTTCAAGTCAACCCAGTGTCGTCATCAGGGCTTCCCTAATTTGCGCTCAGGCCAGGAAGACCCCCAACTACTACGGATACCAAGTGTAACACACTCCACAGGGTACATTCCTGCGGGAGGGGAAGGGGGAGTCATTATTGATGAAAATATAGTTGGATAGGTTGAAGAGGTGCAGACGGGAACCGAAGAAAGTGCACGAGTTTCTCTATGCGCTGGTTGCACTTGTGACATCGCCTCAGTCTAGGCCTTCCTTGCAGCCTTTGTGACTTGGACGGATCTCATTCTTTTAGATGCGAACAGATTGATTTTTTTTTCTCATTGTAATTTTTGAGTGGGAAGGAAATATTAATATACTTATTATTTTTGTATTACATATGCGACTAAACCTATACTTTATATAAAATTAATAATTGTGCCATAAATTTTAACAATGAACCAGCTGTACATTCTTTCTGCCTAAATGATATTTCAATGAAGACACGCCCCCCCACCTTTCCCTAAATTGGAACGATAGAGAAAATTTGATGGCTGCAGAAGCACTTGTTTGTTCTTTAGCAACAGGAAATTAGTCTGATAAGTAAGAAATACGTTTCATGAGTCAATATCAGTTTTATTCTCTTTCGGATGATTAATTGTAGTAGTGACCAGTAAGCAATTTCGTGGCATAAAAAAAGTCAACTATATTAAAATATAGTCACCGTATATTTCTTTAATACCTGCCTAACTACTAAGTTAACTAGAAGATGTATAAATTTTAAGTTTGTAATAGAATAATCCCTTTTATATGAACCTAACTTCTATACTTAAAAAGACAGGAACTTGAAGCCTATTAGCTTAACATCCGTTGTATACAAATTCTTGAAGGTCTTAACTGGAAAACCTGTCATTATTTTGGAAAACGTCACTCCTATTTAACTAGGTCGAAATTTTCATGTTATGATATATGTATATGACCTCTACAATACCGCTGATATAATCAACTTTGGTTTTAATAAAACATTTGATTCTGTTCCCCATCGTAGACTCTTAGTGGAAGTAATTGTTAAAGGGATTATAGCAAATTTCTTGAAATGGATTGCACATTTATTAAATGGAAGGAAATAAAGAATAGTTCAGAAGGGTAGCAACTGTCGGAATGAACCCCATGCAGTTGCTTCTCGGCCCACCTGGGCGCAAGTTTTTTACCCGTTGCTGAAGATCGAACTCCTTCATACTTCGGCAAGATTCTTCACTTCACCACAAGATCTCAGCAAATTAAGTACGCACACTCACCTAGGGGAAATTTCCACCCTTCGCGCATTGTTGTGCTAAAAGGATTACCTTGTTAAGCTTGAATATTGATTCAAGACTAACATCCCCTTATGTTGGATCTCGTTTACCGTCGTTCCTACACTCTCTTCTGGTGTCCAGGTTTTTGTTGTTAGACTCCATGACACATTTTGTGGCATACATACCCCTGGCGCGTTTTCTTGTCTCCTGTCATCCTCCGACGCCGCATCCTTCTCATAGACCAGGGGTCTCCAAACTACGGCCCACGAGGTCATTTCATCCTGCCCGCCGTTGCACCGTTGGTGCAGCAATTACAAAGCAAATATTGATGATATCTTAAAAGCTAAACGCCAGTTTCACAAATCTCACTAACCTCTTTTGCTGCTTAGTTCGTGAGACTCGGATATGTGCGCTCTGGGTTTGATAATACTATCTTATTGCTAACGACGCCTTCTTTGATAACTTTTGCTAAATAAATATGTTTGTTGTCTTTATTTTTTGTGTATTTTGTATTTTGTGTATTGGTAAATAAATATATTGGTTGTCTTTATTGTTTGTGTATTCACTATATTGTATTGAACAAAATGGTTATGCGGCCCGCGTATGTCATTCTCTCAGTTATCTGGCCCGCTGTGAACAAAATTTGGTGACCCGTCATAGACGAACGTACTTTTATGCTAAACTTTCGAAGACGATCCGACGACCTTTAGCGTACATATCGTCTATCTACGGCTGCAGCCTTTTCACCTGACAGCGTTCTCCCTCTGGCGAGGCTCCAGATCGTAACAACCCATGGCTTGTTTAATTTCCAATTAACTCCTTACTCTCGAAGACACCGTTCCCTCAACGTCCACGCACGGCAATTTCTTTGTCTGTCTGACCTTCGCCCTTGTAACTCGTGTAGGTCAATACTTCTTGTTTCCCGCGTTCGATACCTTGCGTTATTTGACCAAGAAATTCGTGTGGTTATAATAAATTTGTTCTATTGATCTGGTATTAATGTGAATTTAGAATTATATTATTAATCTTTGTGTTCATTTGACAGTCTTTATTTTACCTGCATTTCCATTTTGCGGGAAAATTTAATGCTTTTTAAATTTACGCTGCATTTAGTCATTCAATCTGTGCATCATCATCGAATCTCTTTACCTATTTTTACTCACAGCTTTTTCTTACCGTTATTTATATTATAGCATTTTGTGTACATTGGTAAAGACGTCCCATTTATTTGACCTTGTTATAATTTAAAGCGTAAACTAATGAGGGCATCTGTTGTAGAAAGTTTGTAAAGAAAAGACCTATAAAGTGGTGAAGTTAGAAGAAGAGAAAATCTGTTGTAGAGAAATAGCCGGAAATCTTCCCGCGTGAGAGGGGCCCGGGAAGGAATTCAATCCTCTAGTATGCAGGCCTATGTTACAGCTGGTACCCCCTCCAGTGTACACACTGGGTCCAGAAGGGCGTGCCATTCATCCCAGTTTCAGGTGTATCACCCCGTAAGGGGCGCGGCGATTTGCCATCCTGGCCGCCGTGCTGACGGGATCCAGCGCCCCGTCCGTCCCCAGCTTAGCCTCTCTTCCTTCCTTCAGATAGCCTGATTTCTCCCCTACCTCGTCGCTTTTCATACAACCTCTCCCACAACTTTCTCTGGTCAGCCTCTAATTTCACAGGGTAGAATGCTGACCTTCTTCTCAAGCCAACCACCCCGGATGGGGGCTGAGGGGGGAGGGGACATTGTTCCCTAACCCCTCAGCTCCGGTTCGGGATGGGGTTTTTTTAACAACCTGCTTCATCCCCACCCATACCTTCCTCACATCCCTTTTCCTCTCCTCTTCACATTCTATCTGTTTTACGCCGTGTCTAAGGTGGAGCCGCCATGCCGAAGGACTGCCAGGCCACCAGGCGGGAGGGGTGGTCCCAAATGGCGGCGCCTGGCTCTGCCGGGCCTGTAAGCACCTCTTGCAGTGCGGGCTACTGCAAGAGGTGGTGAGCGATTGCGTCCCGTAAAACAAAGAGGGTCACCATGCCCAATGATGAAAAAAAAAACATCTCCCCTTAATTCCCCCTAAAACAACGGAGCCGCCCTCGTGCAGCTCCACAGAAAAGATGGAGGTCTCCCCCCTGTGCTTGCGCAGGGGACCCTCCATACCTCTTTAACCGGTGAGGAGGCTTACTCCTCTCCTACGCCTACGGGTGTAGGGGACTCCCCCTCACCCCCTTCTCTGGAGGTGCTTTCGGGCACCTCCCTATCTCCAGTGGCAGTCCCTCCTTTGCTTTCTAAGGGGACTGCCAAGAAAGCCAGCAGGCAGCCCATTGCCGACCGCCCCTCGTACAAGCGGCTCGGTAGGGCAAACCCCCTTAGGGGGGAGAGGGAAGCCAGGCCCCTTCGGTCGCTTCCCTCAAAAGACCTGCTGGCGAAAATATTAAACCTTGCCGGGGTCAAGGCCTGTGCCTCCCCACTAAAGACTTATGACGCTGCCAAGGGGACCTGCGATGTCCTGGGAAGGGATGGCCAACTGGAGGCCCCTCCTGTGATAGACATGGTCCTTGAGGAAAACCAGCCTCAGAAGGTAGGGCCTTCCATGGGGGGGAATCCGGGCTCGGCGCCAAACACCGAACCCGAATCCGCCCCTATGCAAGGTCCTCATCAAACGGCTGTGGATTCTCAGGCAGTACAAGAAGGGGAGGGATCTCCTCCGGATGATGCCCCTGCGACCACCAGGACCTTCTCCATTTCGGAGAAGGACCTGGCTGAGGCCGGTCCATCTGGCCTGGGGGCTTCTACCGGCGGGGTGAGAAGCGAGTTCATTCCCCGCCCTCCTCTCCAAAAAAGAAAAGGACGAAAAAGACCAAAAAGACGAAGAAGACTCGGGGTTCCTCTCAATCCGCAGGGGCTACGGGGACAGATGGGTCTGCTGCCACTTTGGCAAGCGACTAAGCCAAGATCGGCACATCCGGGCCCTCTGCTTTCCCGGGTACGGAGCTCCTGACGATGACAAAGACCAAAAGTGCACAGGATGGAGCCTCGATGACATCGGGGCCCCTCATTCAGAGGTTACCTGGCGTTTTCGAGCCCGCTGGCTTCAGACGCTTCCTCGTTATTCGCTCCACTGATGGCACCATGTTGTCCAAGGGCAACATGATCCATCAGAGGAGAGGATTAGCTAGTGCAATTGGTAGAGAGCCGAAGGTAACCCGTTTCTCGGACGGGAGCCTTCTGGCGAATGCGGCAAATCCCGCCGAGGTGGCCAAGATAAGTGCTCTTCGGACACTTCATGGCACCCCGGTGAGTGTGACGCCGCACTCTACCATGAACTTTGTGAAAGGAGTAGTTTATGCGAGGGAACTCGTTGACTACTCCATTGAGGACATCACCCTAGAGCTGGCCGACCATGGGGCGGTCAAGGTCGAACGTGTGATGAGAAAACAGGGAGGGGCCTCGAGACCCACCCCTACACTCTTCGTCACGTTCGACTGTGACAAGCTCCCTGAGTCGGTGCGTGCCAGTTGGTACCGTTACCGCGTGAAGGCATTCGTGCCACTGCCGCGGCGGTGCTATTACTGTCACCGCTTCGGCCATACGAATCGCTCATGTAGACGTGCAAAGTCGGGGTCACCCGAAGTCTGTGTAAATTGCTCCAAGGTCGCACACGATAAGTCCAAATCGTGTGTGGCCAAGTGTGTCAATTGCGGAGAGCCGCATCCTGCTTCTTCGAAGCAATGTGGTGCATATCTCCTGGAGAAAGAAATCCTGACCGTTCAGGCCCAGGATAGACTCTCATTCCGCGAGGCTAAGGACTTGGTCCTGGCGCGCCCAGCTCTGCCTGGGACGTCATATGCCTCAGTAGTTCGAAAGGCACCCTCTGCTCCTGGCCAATCCAGGCCAACGAGCACGGTTGTTTCCGCGCCCATTCGGAGCCCTTCTGCGGGCTCTACTACACCCGGGCGCTCCCCTGGTAGAGCTGGCGGCAAAAAGGGTTCACACCCAGCCCCGGCTAAAACCAGGGCTCCCCCCTCTTCCCCCAGCGTGACCGTTTCCCGTAAGGCGAAACGGCCACGCGCCTCCACCGAGTCGTTAGACTCACAGGAGGCAACACCCCTGAAGATGGTCGCTAGGCCATCTTCGGGGGTTCCTAAAGCTGTCCCCCGAAAGGAGGACAGCAACAAAGGAGCTTCGGCTCCTTCGCCCACGCCACGAGGTGGAGCGAGTGGCTCGGAGACGGTGGTTCCTCGAAAAGAGGGCCCCCCGCCTCCGAAGCCGCAGCGCCCGCCTAAGGTTTCGAGGCGGAGGGAGGAAAAGACTCGCATGGCGAGCCCAACCTCCCCCAATAAGTCCTCGAAGGCGACAGCGCCTCCAGCGCTTTGTCCGGCCAACAGCGCCCGGGGTTCTGCCCCCGGGAAGCGTACGGCCATTCCCGTGAGGGTCTTCAATTCGAGGAGGGCCCCCGCGTCTCCTCCGAGCTAGGCCTGGAGGGCATATTCCTTCAATGGAATTGCCGTGGACTCCGGGCCAACTGGGAGGAGCTGCGGAGGCTCGTCTCGTCCCGTTCCCCGTTAGCTATTTTTTTGCAGGAGACCATGCTAGGCGCGTGCCCCCTGCCTGCCCTCCCGGGGTATAAGGGTCCTGCGACCCCACCACCGCGGGACGGCCGGGCTGGGGGATGCGCGGTTTACACCCGGCATGATGTCTCTGTTCTTCCTTTCTCTTTAGATACCTCCTTACAGGCAGTGGCTGTGCAGCTGCACCTGGATAGGAGGTATACTATCATTTCTGCGTACATTCCACCGTCAGCTGACTTCGACGCGGGGGACTTCCGCCGCGTCGTTGCACGGTTGCCGAGGCCCTATCTCTTGCTTGGAGATCTGAACGGCAGGCATCCTCTCTGGGGAGATTACACCATAAATCCCAGGGGACAAGTCCTTGCCGATCTGATCGAAGAGCTTGAGATGGGTGTCCTAAACGTGGATGAGTTTACGCTTCACTGTCCGAGAACCACTTCATTTTCTTGCCTTGACCTATCTTTGTGCTCTTCGGATGCACAGCTTGATTTTGATTGGGGGGTGGTCGATGACCTCCATGGTAGTGATCACTTTCCCATTCAAATATCATTTTCAGGGCAACTGCCGCCTGAGAGACCACCTCGGTGGTGCTTGGCACGGGCGCGGTGGCCTGCATTTCAGGAAATGACTGAATTCTCTATCTCAGTCGAGGAGTTTAGGTCGGTAGATGAGGCCGTTGAGTTCTTCTCCGGCAACCTTATCGCCGTATGCCTGACTACTACTTCTAGGACGTCTGGCTGTTTTGCACGCCGACCACTCCCATGGTGGTCGGCCGAGTGTGAGACGGCCCTCAAACAGAAGCGTTATGCCTACATGCGCTATAAGCGCCGCCCGAACGATTTCACTGTCGCTGAATTTCGTCGGGCTAGGGCTAGGTTCCGGTATATTTCGAAGCACGCCCGCCGCTCTTCTTGGCGGGCATACGTGTCTTCACTTAACGGGAAGACCCCTTTAGCTGAGGTGTGGAAGCGAGTCAAAAGGATTCGGGGCAAGTTCTCGCAGGACCCCCCTCCCGTTCTCCAGGAGAATGGGACCGCAATCTCGGACCCCGCGTCCGTGGCGGAATCCTTAGCGACCGCTTTCTCTGCATTCTCTAGCCGTGATGCTGCTCCGCCAGCATTCAATGCACGTCGTGATGTTGCGGAAGGCCGCCGGCTGGACTTTACCTCCAGAGGCGGAGAACCCTTCAACGACAAGTTTACTGTGAGTGAGTTGCGTTCCGCTCTCGCTTCGTGCGCGGACACCGCCCATGGTCCGGACGATGTCCCGTACGCCATGCTTCGACACCTGGGTGAGCGAGGCATGGCCTTTCTGTTAGATCTGTTCAACAGGATCTGGGTGGAAGGTCTTCTCCCAGACTCCTGGCGAATCGCTACTGTGCTCGCCTTTCGCAAGCCGGGGAGAGATCACTCTACTCCGACCGGTTTCCGCCCAATCTCTCTAACCTCTTGCGTGTGCAAGTTGATGGAGAAATTGGTAAATGTTAGATTAGCCTATTTCCTGGACAGCGGAGGCCATCTGTCTTCTGCACAGTGCGGCTCCCGTAAGTTTCACTCCACGTCGGATGCTCTGCTCCGACTGGAAAATGCCGTCTGCGAGGCTTTCCTTCGTAGACAGCACTACGCCACGGTGTTTTTTGATCTGGAGAAGGCCTATGATACTGCATGGCGATACAGTATCATGGAGACTCTCCACAAGATGGGGGCGAGGGGACGCCTCCCAATGTTTATATCTGAATTTTTGCGAGATCGTCGATTCCGCGTACGGGTGGGGGGAGCCCTCTCTGCCCCAAAGGAGCAGGAAGAGGGTGTCCCGCAGGGAAGTGTCCTCAGTGTCACACTCTTTGCCCTGAGCATCAACGGCATCACCTCGGTGCTGCCAGAAGATGTTCTCGCTACGCTCTACGTGGACGACCTTTCGATCTCTTTTGGCGCGGCCCAGATGCCAACTCTGGAGCGTCGACTCCAACAGGCATTGAACCGCGTCTCTCGCTATGCCGAAGCGCACAGGTTTCGGTTTTCCTTGGCCAAGACTACGGTGGTGCACTTCTGCCGCCATCCACGGCTTCACCCCGACCCAGATTTGTTTCTTAATGGGGTGCGCCTGGATGTGGTTGAGTCGCACCGTTTCCTTGGTCTTGTAGTCGACCGACGCCTCACCTGGGAGGCTCATATTCGCAGCCTTAGGGTCTCTTGTACCCGCGCCATGGAAATTCTCCGTTCCGTGACGTTCAGCGCTTGGGACGCTGATAGGGCTACCGCCTTACTTTTTTATCGATCCTTTGTTCGCTCGAAGCTCGACTACGGATGCGAGTTTTATGCATCCGCAGCCGAGCGTTTATTGCGGAAGGTAGATTCAATCCACCACACCGGCCTTCGCCTTGCGACCGGTGCCTTCCGCACTTCCCCCATTGAGAGCCTGTTGGTCGATGCTGGGGAGATGCCACTCGCTCTGCGCTGCGTGCAGTGCATCACTCGCCTGTACGCGCGAGCCCGGTGCCTCCCTCAGTCGCCAACAGCTCTCACTGCATCCGCAGCTGATCTCGATGGTGTCTATGCCGCCGAGAGACGCCAGTCATACCCTAAGCCCTTTGGGTTTAGGGCCAGGAAACTCCTTCGAGAGGTAGATATAGCTCTCGGGCCGGTGGCGTCCCTGGTTCTGCCCAGGACGCCACCCTGGAGGGTACCACATTTGGCTATTTGTCGCCACGCCTCTGCTCCCAAAGCTTGTACTGCGCCGGGAGTATTGCGTTCGACCTTTTTGGAGCACACATCGTGTCACGCTGGTACCGTGCCAGTGTATACGGATGGCTCCAAGTCCCAAGAGGGGGGTCGGCTTCCACGCCGTATCCCCTCTTTTTGAAGTCAGCGGGGCTCTACCAGGCGCTGCGTCTGTCTTCACGGCCGAGCTGGTGGCAATACACCACTCGGTACGGGAGATTACGCGACGTGCCCGGTTCGGAGACCGGATTGTGATCTATAGCGACTCACAAAGCGCCCTGAGTGCTCTCGGGGCATTGGAATCTCCGCATCCCCTGGTTCGCGATATCCGTGACGCCACGGTTTTGGCGAGCCGGGCAGATGTCGAGATTATCTTCTGCTGGGTTCCTGGACATGTAGGAATTGCGGGGAATGAGCGCGCCGATGAGGGCGCCAAAGAGTCCGCGAGGACTCTGCGACCGGACCAGCATTTCGCTCTTCCTTACACCGACTACATGGCAGGAATACGGGCAGCTCTTCGGACTGCTTGGCAAAGGAGATGGGAGACGGTCGAAGGGAACTTGAAGTTGCGTGCCATTGTGCCGCGACTGTTCCCATGGACCTATCCCCCAATGCCGCGGCGGCTTCAGGTTGCTTTCTGTCGTCTCCGAATCGGACACACTCGTGTGACGCATCGCTATCTGTTGGAGCGCTCGCCTGCGCCCTATTGCAACGACTGCGTCGTTCCCCAGACTGTTCGGCACATTCTTGTCGAATGTCCCAGTCTGGGTGATCTTCGCGCACGATACCTGTCCCAGTACCGGGATGGGCGGGGTCGCTACCGCCTGTCCCTTGTTCTCGGGACAGATTCGTGCACATTGACTTGTGGACTTGTTGACTTCTTGGGGGAGGCCGGCCTTCTCCCTATTATTTAAGCAAGGTTTGTTTGTTTTTTTGTTTTGTTTTGTTGTTTTTTGTTTGTTTTTTTCCTTTAGTTGCACGCTCCTTCGCCGGGGGGGACCTCTCCCCGACGCACCAGCTTGCTTCCTTTCCCCCTTTTGGGGTGTTGTTTTTTTTTCTCTCTTTAATTTTATTTTAAAGTAGCCTAGAACTAGGCCAGTTTTAATACGGCGACTAATGCCCAAGTAGGCAGTCGCCAGATGAGCTCTTAAAAAAAAAAAAAAAAATTCAGGTGTATCAGGTGTTCAACCCTTGCTACAACATCCACTCCAAGGCTGGTCCTCAAATAGTACCATTCGGGTTCCTCCTCAAACGCCGCTCGTCAGTTAACAACTTTATAGGATTACCTGTTGAGGTAATCGTAAAAGAGATCTGATCATAGGTGATGTCACCTTAGGTGTGGTTGCGTTAAATCGAGGTTAGGAATTCTGTCTGACTTCTAAACAATGCATTTAGGCAGCTGATAACGTTGAGAGCCCTGGTAGGCTCTCACTTGGAGTTACACTTTGCAACCTGAGTCACCTTTAAATATAGAAGATACAATAACTTTAAAATTGGCCCAGCATCGCCCAGCAAACCTACCCCTATCGGCTTTGCGGGTAATTCAATGAAATCTATACATAAAAATTTAATGGTTGACTGAATTAATCATATATATATATATATATATATATATATATATATATATATATATATATATATATATATATATATATATATATATATATATATATATATATTGTAAGAGTTTTCATGGGTAATCGGGGCTGCGTTTCAGATACAAACGAGAATCACTGAATGATCCGTTTGATTCCCCTTTACTCGTAAAAATCCAATTACGAATTTCCAGGAATAGTAATGCAAATGTTACATAAATATTAATTTATTAAATCAGGAAAAATCTTGAAATTATTTAATAATCTAATTAATCAGACATATTTAAGAAAAGATGAATCGGTAACCTAAAAGGAATCTGAGTTCCATAATTTTACCCAATATTAGAATTTGACAAAAGATCACAAAACAATTCTTTATTATTTTAATCATTTCGGTAATGATGTACAAAAAGGGACATGATCTTTCTCTAAAAGGAGAGAGGTCAAACTAAGACTGATGAACTATGAACGATGTAAGTGGGTAGGTGTGGGTAGGGGATAAAGAAAGGGTGTGGGGACAGATAACTAAAAATAGACAAGTGGTGAAAAGAGAAAGAAGTGTTACGGTAGGGTGCAAAGAGATGCTAAGTCCCTGGTGATCAGGCTTATCGCTTTTAAGACTGATTGATGCCTCCTCTCGGACTTATATCAGTTTGACGAAACATTCTCTTGATTTATCTAAATTATTTCCATCCTTTTTGGTTTCCATACCCTGACCATTTTGGTCCGGCTGGTCGTTCCTCCCATAAAGTTTTTCTTCCTTCACCACAAACCAACTACATATCCCTCCTCTCGCCTCCTTCTACGAATGAGTTTACAATGGCTATAAAGGGCTATAAATTTAGGGTACAGGCACAATATATATATATATATATATATATATATATATATATATATATATATATATATATATATATATATATATATATATATATATATATTAGTGTAGATGGGTAGCAGTCTTTCTTGAATGCAAATTTTGTTGAAGACCATGGTGTATTTCGCCTTAATTAATTTCCTTTGGCAACTTTTTCTTCTTCTAACTATCTTTTTTATTCTATCTTGTAGATGGTAGATCACTTGTTCTGTATTCATCTCTCTTTTAAATAAATGGGTTTGGTAAAAAAAAACAACTAAATTGCTGAGCTTTTGATCTTATTCGATCATCTTCGGAGCGTCTTGATATATTCTTTCCTCCTTTATCGATGAAATGTGTGTAGTCAGAATCGGACTGAAGGAAAGAAAATGAATCGAATCGATGTGTATAGAAAGAACAGAGAGGGATCACTGTGTAACACAGGCGATCAGGTAGTCGTAGAGGAAAATGGTACGGTAATAACTCGAAAGGAGATAAGAAGAGTTGATAGGTCAGTGGCTAGACACCGATGCCTGGTGTAGTTGGGTGTGTCTCGGGGTGTTCGTGACTGGACAATGGTTGGGGTGTGGTAGTCAGGAAGGAGATCGTGTCTCCATAGTCAGAAACGCGTTATTCATGATGCTCTTAACTTATGCGTAGAACGGTATGGGTTGCGGGTGGTCATGGGCTGCTGGGTATCGCAGTGCCATCGCAACATACAGTCTCTGGCGAGTTTCCCGAGTTGTTTTGTGAGTCTAGTGTGAGCGTATGTGTTGAGGGGTGCTAATTTGTTGCTGTCGTGTAGTGTGGACATTCTCGCGTACATGGAAGAGCGGCAAGCGGGCTTCAGAGCAGAGTACTGAATGCGCTGAGCTTTCTGCTGCCACGTCTCACTCGCGGCTACGAGTGACAGTGTGGCGTACGGGAGAAGAGGTCGCACGAGTGTTTTATATAGGTGTAACTGTAGTCTCTTGCCCGCAGGGTAGAACCGGCGCAGCATTGTTGTTTGTGCGTGCGGCGCTTGCTTGTGTTATGTGCTGGTGTATATTGAACCTAAGGTGAAGTGTTTTATACATGTGTAGGTTTTGTGTGGTGTGTGTAGGTCGCGTGCTGCGGTTTTAGTGTTTAGGATTGAGCACCAGTGGTCATCTAACAGATCTGGATTGGTGTGGTCCCGGTCGAGGTTTTGTGGCGTGTTTTCTGTTATGTGTCTCTTGAACTCTTCCCAGTTCGTGTTTTTGAAGTCGAAGAGAGGTGGTGTGGGTATGAGTATGGGAGATGTGAATATGATAAGACATATCAGTATGTGGTCAGAGAGTACGTGAGGACCCGGTGAGATGTGAGTGTAGAAGCGTGTAGCGTGGTCGTTGCGGAAGACCACGTCCGGAGACGTAGTTCCTCCGCGAGGACCGAAGAATGTAGGGAAGGCTGGGCTGATGTGCTCGCAGCGATAACACGGCAGGGTACCGACCAGGTACCTTTCTGCATCATTCGTGGTATTAGAAAGGAGTGTTGGGTGGAAAGCGTTGAGGTCTCCCGCAAAGAAGATAGGTAGATTGTGGTTTGATAGAGCCCGGAGTGGGACTTTTATGTTTAATTGTTGGGGTGGTGGTCTGTAGTGCGTGGTCACTAGGATGGGGCCGGAGCTTGTCTGTACCTTGCAGGCTAGAAAAGAGTCATCGCATGTTTGAATGAGGGAGTGGTGTATAGAGCGCTTTATTAGGATCGCGATCCTAGTGCAGCGCTTGTGGAGTTAGATATGTATGGTAGCCTGCAATGCGGAGTCTGTTGTTGGAGGGGTGTAGACTGGTCGAGTTCAAGAGTATTATGTCAGGTTTTTGTGTGTTTAGGACCCAGTTGGCAACAGTATGGCGAATACCGTGCCAACTGCGTACGTTTAGTTGTATTATATTGAGGCGACCTATTGACGTGGGCGGAGTGCGCGTGGGGCTGATTTAGCCGGGGCCGTTCCCCTCTCCTTGGTTATTTCCCAGGAGGCGTTGGGAGCGAGTACCTTCACGCGTGTCGGCTGTTGTTTAATGAGAGTGGAGAGGTTGTCAGTGGTGTTATTGGGTAGGCAGGCTGTGTTAGATGGGAGAGTGTGTTCTGTGGAAGGAGGTTTAGAGATAGCGGTCGTGGAAGCAGGATTGGAGAGAGTAGAGTCTAGGAGTCGGGAGTTAGGAGCAGAGGTGGAGGGAGTAGAGCTACGAGATGGGTGGGGCTAGAGATAGTAGGAAGGTGCAGATTATGAGAGGGGGGGTGTCGGGAGAGAGAGGAGGTTGTGACGAAGAAGGAGGGCTGGAAGAGGGAGAAGAAGGAACAGCAGGAGGGGGGGAGTCGGATTTACATGTCGTTGTGTGTGGGGGGTGCGTCGTGGTAGTTTTTTTGGTTTAATAAGGGGTGTTGTGGAGGGTGTGGTGGGCTTGGGGGAGGTGGAGGTGGTCGTGGGCTATGGGGAAGTGGAGGTTGTGGTGTAAGTGGGAGTGGGTTTGGAGTCTGTGAGAGGGCGGTGGGAACGGTGGGAGGGAGGTTGGTGGCAATAGGGGGGGAGAGAGGAGAGGTTGCCGAAGGAGGAGTGCTGATGGTAGGAGGGACTTTAGGTATTGAGGAGGAATGAGTGGAAGCTGTGGAGGAAGCAGAGGATGCGGTTGGAAGAGAGGTGGGGGCAGTGGGCAGAGGGGTAGGTAAGGAGGGTGTAGTGGCGAGAGGTGCAGGGACTGAAGGGCGGGAGGGGGCGTCTACGTGGTGAGGGTGGGGGCGGTTGGCCCAGGGGAGAGCTGTTCGTGCCCATCGGAGTGGGGAGGAGTGATGGTCTCTTGTCTGTGTGTTCGTCGATTAAAGCGAACACCTTCTCGGGGAAGGTGATCTGCTCTCGACCGTGTTTAATATTTTCGTGCATAGTCGGGGGTCACCCCTTGACATGTCCTTTGCCGCCGTTGAAAGCAAGGCCGCCAGGTGTAGCTTTGGGTGCGTTGTCTCGTTAGGTGTGTGGTGTGGGGTAGGGGTGGGTGTGTGGTCTGAGGTGGGGGTGGATGTCGGAAATAGTGGGGGTTGCTGGGTGTAAGGTGCTAGGGTGGGGGAGGTGTCGGAATATGTGGGTGAGTTTGGGTTGCTGCTGGGGTTGGGTGTGTCTGGTGTGGGACAGGGAGTCGTGCGGACACCGTTGCGCCGGTAGCAGCAACGAATGTTCTTGTGAGGGGAGGAGGGGCGGGGGCGGCGTGTATGGTTGTGTTGATGGGTTGAGGACGCCGTATAGCCGCTACGGCGTGAGAGCGTGTCTTACTTAGGAAAGGCCATTTTGGGTTGACGGCGACATGGTCACCCGCCACAGTTGGATCAGAGGGGTGTGGTGGCTGTGCAGATGGTGTAGTGGTGGCCCACTATACTGCACTTGGAGCATACCAGGTCTACTGGAAGTTGCTTGTTGGGTGTCCGGTTTTGTAACACCGGTGGTATTGTGTTGGTCTTATGTTTAGTTGTGACTCGATGTTGTGTGGGTGTTAGGGTGCCGCAGACCTTAATGCCTTGGCTTAGCAGCAGTGATTTTTTGTGTTCGTCGGATAGTGTGATCAATGCCCATTGTTTTGTGTGGTTGTAGTATAGGTCTGTGATGACCTCATCCCCATACTACTCTCTGAGGTGTGTGCAATGTTTTCAGTGGAGAAGGCCAACCACAGGGGGTTGGTCTTTGTGATTCGTATTTGGTGGGTTTTTTACTACACCGTCGGCTAATTTTGTCTGTAGGTCTAATGCGGCGAGTGTGTCAGATATGTGTTGGTGGAATTTGATTGCGTCCTCCTGTGAGCGGGAGACGAGTTTGTGGCCTGTGTGTATCTTTATTATGTTCGTGATGGTGGTGTCGTGTGTAACGGCTAAGTTTAGGAGTGCGTGTTCATTGTTCGTTGTGTTTAGGAGTGTGAAGTAGGAAGTATTGCATGCCATTTTTTCTCTTTGTAGGGGGGTCCCCCCGCCCCGTCGATAACGACCCTGTGAACATGACTCGGATGTGGTGATGAATGATGTGTGAGTATGGATCTGGTTGTACTCCTCAGAGGGTGTAAAAACATGGCGGACTTAATGATGACTGGAGCTAGAATTTCGCCTGCGCCCTATTGTAACGACTGCGTCGTCCCCCAGACTGTTCGGCACATTCTTGGCGAATGTCCCAGTCTGGGTGATCTTCGCGCAAGTTACCTGTCCCAGTGCCGGGATGGGCAGGGTCGCTACCGCTTGTCCCTTGTACTCGGGACGGATTCGTGTACACCGACCTGTGGACTTTTAGATTTTTTTGGAGGAAGTCGGCCTTCTCCCTTTTATTTAACTATTTCGGTTGTTTTTTTTTTTGTTATTTTAGTTGGTCGCACGTTCTTGCGCCGGGGGGAGGAGGACCTCCCCCGATGCTGGAGCTTGCTTCCTGCTCGTTGACTATTCCTTTTTTTTTATTTGTAGTGTTGTTTTTTTGTTTTTTGAATCTTATTTTAAAGTAGGCTAGTACTAGGCAGTTTTTAATACGGCGACTAATGCCCAAGTAGACATTCGCATGATGAGCTCTTAAAATTTAAAAAAATTGAGCCAGAATCAACTGACGATTGGGTTTTGGGTATTTTTCAGTTCCGTCCGACATCTCACAGAGACGGTAGAGTCTCCCTCTTTGGGTTTGGACGGTGCCGCAGAGTAGGGTCTTAATCTTCCCCGCGTTGGTAACTGAGTTCCAATCCAGGTTTGCTCATTCATTTGGGTTCCGCATCGGGATAAGCCTCAGACCTCCTTTCTCAAAAGTTTGCAATTATCCCCTTTCTAAGTAGAACGGCATAGTTGCAACGGAGTTCTATGTGTAGAGTCACATTCACAGAGCTAAGTCATACCATAATGACGTGCCAGGCAAATAAAGGTATTTTTATTCCAGGGGATGGGGGAGCAGGATGGGGGCTTGCTGAATCCCGCAGATGGCTGTAGAGATTACCGTCCTCGGTATATCTTGAAGAAAAGTTCTCTTTCGTGAGGTGTCTGTCTATCAAATTTTCCTCCTTTGCCGGCTGTGAACTTCTCATTGAGGGTAATATTCTTCAAGATTTCTTCCAAACCCTGTTTTTGAAAGATGGTATAATCACTCTTCGAAAAATTTGGATAGTAGTAGATAAAAAGATGGTGAAAATGGGGGTAGGGTTGCTTTTGTTTTACGGGCATCGCAGGCGTTTTTGTTTTTTGGTGTAACTTGTGTTTCCTTCTGGTTTGTTGTTGTTTGTTGTGTGCCTTTGTAATCGTATCTCTTTAGTGTTCTTCTTATTGTTTGTCTTTATTGTGTTGAATTCTGAATGTAGTCGCGATTTCGAGCATTTGAGCCTTTGTTAGTGCTCGATGTTAGATTTGCACTTCGCTTTTGTGTTCTGCTTCCGTTGTTTTACTTGTTTTCTCGTAGGATTGGTGTCTGTCTTATAGTTTTGTATGCTGTGGTTTTGTGTTTATGTGTATATGTGTGATATGTTCTCCTCAGAGCAGTGTTTTGTGCTTGGGCAGCGTCGATTTCGGGCGACCTTCCCGCGCAATCTGGCAGGGATGTTAATCCTGCCGCCAGTTCTTCTTACTTCTGGGATGATATCATTGGCCATTGTAGACCAGACCTTTTTGTCCAGTTTTGGGGTAGCGATATTAATGGGCTCAAGACGCTGTCTGCGGTGCAGTACCCTCTACCGAATTTGCTCCCTTCTTCTGGTCTTGTTGATGCAGAGGGATGCGGAGTTCTGCACTCGCTGGAGCCTCTTCATGGTGGTCTTGTTGGCCGCTTGAGTTACTAGTGCAGGGTAGATGAGCTTAGCTCGGATGAACATCAGGTATAACTTCCAGATGTTCGCCGAGGTAAGAGCACGGAACCTATATAGCTTAGGGATCTCTCCCTTCGCCATAATCTGCGTCTCCTTGTAGTGACTCGAGTATCCGCGGTCGGAAATCTTTAGGCCCAGGATGGTGCCTTCGGCGGAGTAGCCGTATCTCCTCCCATCTATTATGATGGATCACGTTGACTCTCGGCTTAACGGGAGAATCTTGAATTTCTCCCTGTTTGTCCGGATCTTCCATTTTTTCTCATATTGGTTGATGTTACAGATCTCTGCCAAGTGTAGGCCATGAATGGTCTTTTGCAGTCTCCTTCTTTTCTTATGTTCTTAATTGTGTTGATTGCCTGATCCCTCGCTTTCCTGGCCCTACTCGGGACGATCTGTGTGACGTCATCTGCATATTGTTGCAGATACGTCGTGTCCCAGTGTATAGGAGTAGGGAGGTCGATGGTGAAGACCAGGTAAAGCAAGGGACTCAGTCAGCTCCCCTGGGGAACGCCCGCTTTGAGTTCGAACTCCGGTCCTTTGTGCTCTTCTATCATGATACGCGCCCTTCTGTCCATGATTAAGTCACAAAGGATCCTTTCCAGGACCGGGTTTAGCTGGAGACCGAGTATTTTGTACTGTAGTCCACTCAGTCAAACCTTGTCGAAGGCCTTCTGCACGTCCCTCATTACGATGTCAACATATTAGCCCTTTGCTCGGCAGTGAGCAATCTTTTCGGTTAGGAGCACCAGGGCCGTTTCCGTGCCCCTTTTAGGTCTGAACCCATGTTGTTGTGGGTTATGCGCCCCTAACTCGTCGAGTTGATTTTGTAGCCTGTTGGCTATAATCTTCTAAAAGATCTTGCCGGAGAATTCTAGGAGAGAGATTGGGTGATAGTTGGCCACTTGGTGTGGGGGCTTGTTTCCCTTCGGGATAAAGATGATTTTTGCCACCTTATACCCGTCGGGGAAGTAGCCTGTATTCAGAGATACATTCATGGTGTTCACTATGCCCTGAATAATTTGCCGTGGGGCATTTACCAAGTTGTTTTTGGTGAGCCCAGACCAGCCGGGGGCCCTTTGCTTGAAGGACTTAATGGTGTTCAAAGTCTCTTCAACTGTGATCGGGCGCCCATGGTCAACCATCTCTCTTTCTCTAGATACTTGAGGCTGTGGGTGGGTCCTATGTAACATCGTTCCGAGGTCGTCGAGCAGTCGGTCTTCGAAGTCCTGGTCGAAATCGTCGTTTTCCTCAGGTGAGATCGCAAAGACCTGTTCCCAATGTCTTCTGAATCTCTCTTCGAGAGTGTCCGGATCTTCTATGATGATATCGCCATCCTTGATATTTATTCCTAGCCTGGGAGGAAATCCCCTAAGTCTTCGGACGCTGTTCCAAAAACTTACAGGATTAGTCTCCCGGTCTAGTTTGCCTATGATATCGTCCCAGATTTCTTTCTGCTTTTTGAGGATTATGTTTTTTATTTCCTCGCTCAGCTGTCTCATTCGGGCTTCCCTTTTCCTGTTGGGGCCTGTCCTGCCGACTTCCTCATAAATGTCCCTGTGTTTCCTGGTGATATCCCTCATTTCATCCATCTACCTAGGTTGCGGGAGAATTTTGTACGAGATTCTGGGTACGCATCTTTCGTCGGCTTGAATGAGGAGATTAGTGATCTTTTCGATCTTCTCATCAATTTTCTCGAGATTAGCGTAGCCGAGGTCAGCTGGTTGGTAGGTGCTGAGCATTTCTCTGTACAACTCCCAGTTAGCTTTCGCGTAACTATTCCTAAGTGCGACGGGCTTGAGCATAGGCGCAAGCGAAATGGTGGTGATAATCGGGATATGATCGCTCGAGACCACAGGTCCTGGGGCATTGGCTATATTGAAGGGGAATTCTGGACTTGCCAACACGATGTCCGGTTTTGTCGCCGTACACCGTGTCAGGAAAGTTGGAAAGTCTGGTCCAACTCTCTAGAGTTTTTTTCTTTCAAGTAGTAGCTCCAGGTTTCGTCCCCTTAGATCGACTCGCCTGTAGCCGGAAGCACGGCAACAGGCGTTTAGATCTCCGCCCAACAATGCTAGCCTTTTGTGCCCGAAGAAGGTATAAAAGTTGTTAATCGGCAGGTATTGTCTCCTGGGCGGCTGTTAGGCTGCCGCCACCGTTAGATCTCCAACCAGGGTTGGGATTTCAACAGCCACGAATGATTCATCTAAGTCCGGAAGCGTTTTGAATTTTAGGTTCTTCTTGATAGCGATTGCGCAGCCATCGAATCTTGTTTGTGTGTGATTTTTCTGTATGACTGTGTAGTTATGTATTTTTATAGTGTCAGGGTTTGTGTTGATTTCGTGTTCTGATATGAGAATGATGTCTGGGTCTTCTTTCGGGAAGATGTTCCCGTAAAGAATAGATTTTCCCATCCATCCATTCACATTTAGTGTGAGTATTTTTAGAGCGTTGATTCTGTTTTTCATGTTTTCTTGTGGTTGTGTTCTGGTGTTTGTTGTGTTTTATGTGTAGTTTCCTTTTCCGTTTCTTACTTTCTTGAATTCTGCATCACTTAGGGTGATGCAGGAGTCTTTGTGTAGTTTAACGGCGCCCTCCAGCATTGCTTCTTCGACGTCTGTCTCCTTATCCGTTGCTGAGTAGGTGCATTTGTAAGTTTTGTGGTGAATACCCTGAAATATCTCCTTGGGGGAGAGCTTCTGTGGGTATGGGTTCACCTCGCTCGTGATTATTCTGAGGTCAATCTCGTCTCCATCGTACTTGTAAGTACGCTTCAAGGTTTTTAACCTGCTTATCGAGCCCACGGGGCTTTTGGTCGCCCTGTCCACGACCTCCTCAGTGTTAGACTCCGAAGACGACTGGCTCGTCAGTTTGCCTTTAGCTTCCTTTATTTTTCTGGCTGCCCTTCTCCCCCCCTTTTCTCGGCGCTTCTGTGCCTCTAGTTTGGGTCAGTCCTGGTGGTGTTGGCTTTCGCAGTCGTGGTCTTCGCTTCTCTTGCGGGTTTTGTCACTCCATTTTCTTGGGGAAATGGAGTCGCCGGTGCCTCGGTTGCCTGATTTGCCTGAAATTGCAGCTGCATCACGTCACCCGATGGCGGGTCGTCCGAAAACCACATCTCAGCCATGCCATTCTTCTTCAGCATGAGATTGAGGGTCTTCGCGAACGTTCCCGGGTTCGTAAGATTATTCACGTGCGCAAATAGAATGCACGTGAGTATCTTCGTCGAATTCTCATTTTCAAGTTAGAGATAAGTCTTAGACGGCTGCTTTTCTGTGGCCATGAGTGGAGTAGTCCTTGCTGCTGCTTGAGCCTAGGAGTTGGAGCTTCTCGTGATTGCTTCGGTTCTCTTCTTCCTTATGATTTCTTTCTTTTGGGGTCAGGACATGGACATTGCCCCTTGGCCAAGTCCACAGTTTGGGCATCTCTCCGTCGTCACCTTTCACTCACGCCAACCGTGGCCTTTCTTGCTTCATTTGGAGCACGTGACAGCTTGTTTTTTGCAATCTTTAGTTGCATGCTGCTCCATCTTGCAGCACCTGAAGCAAATCAGAACGGGGGTAAACTCTTCTCTTTCAATTTGGTCTGCACAGACCCTGGCGTTGAAGAGTAGTAGCCCCCTTTCTTTTGCTATCTGTGCCATTTTCGTGTCACTGAAAATGACTTTAAACACGTGCTGGTAGTCCGTGTTGTCCCGCTTATTACGGAACTTTATTATTTCGACCGCGTTAGCCCATGCCTGGTTCCTGTTGATTTCCTCCTTTATTTCCTCCTTGATGTGCTGCCCGATCCATAGATCTAGCTGTCTGCACCCTACGCTGGGATGAGCCTGGATCTGAGGGGGGGGGGAAGGGGTGCTAGGTTGGAGGCCTATCTCGTTCAGGACCTTTTGTCCTTCCTCCGTCGTGAGCGTTTCCACATCTGCCTCTTTCTCGCAGACTGCTGAATAGCCAACTGGGGTATCTATCAGCCTCGGGATGCCCACGCTCAGCTTCCCAAAGACCGTGGTAAACACCGTGCTACGGTCCGGTTTTGGGTGCCCACCTATAATCCTTAACGGGACTCTTGTGGCTAGGTGGGCCGCCATTTTTGTACTTCTGCAGCCCCTCTGTCCGGGGGGTGCAGATGTTCTTTGTTTTTCTGTTTCTTCTTATGTTTTTGCTGCTTCGGGTTTATGTATGAATGTGTACTGAGTGTATGATTATTTTTTGTTTTTGTTTTTCCTTGAGGTAGAAGAGAGCCCCCCCCCCCCCCGTCACCACGTTCGCCGGCCGCCTGGATTAAAATGAGAATTGCCTTTTAAATGGAAGATGATGATGGATGGGATCCTCTCAGGGGTGTGATTGTATGGCGGACTTATTGACAACGCCGTCCCCCCCCCCGAGGATTTTAAATCGCGACCGCTCCCCAACATACCATAGAGACGGTTGTATGTCCCTCTATGGTCCTGGAAGGGTCCTTTGCCATAATTGGCACCGAAGGTTGCGGTCCGTCCCTTGTCCGGAATGTTTCTGACATTGTTCTCTACTGTGTGCTAATCCTTAAACCAGCTTCCTCCAATGCCCCCAATTATGGCCAAGCAACTGCCTGACATAGTTGGGACGAAACATGAATGGCAATCTCACTTCACATCTGACGGCGGTTCACGCAGGAGGGTGGGCCGGGGACTTAAGCAGTCAGCTGCTTAAGTGGGGCCGCTGTAAAAGGAAGATGGATTAGTAATGAGTGATGATGAAGATGAGTGAGACACCTAGAGTATATTCTCTTTTTTAAAATCTGGTTCTAAAATTAGAACTCAGATTTTCGGAGGCGTGGGCAAAATACCCCAAACTTTTCCTCCTTTATCAAGCCAGGAGATGCGTGCTGCGAAGTAGTTCTGCCAAGAATTCCGATCCGTCGTTTTTGAAAGGATGATATATATATATTGGGAAAAAAGCACAAGTAGTTTTAAATTAAATAAATAAATTCATACAATGCAAAAAAAATATATAGACAAAGTGTTGAAAAAAAATAAAAAATTTAGCTGAGGAGGGAAAAGATTTAGTCGAAGGCTAAGATACATAAAGAGGTTTCTCCCTGAGAAATGAACGCAGGGGCTCAGTTTTTTGTTATTTTACAATTTTAAGTTTTACCCTCTAATAGGGTTTTAATACATACACTAATTTTACCCACTAATTGAGTTTTAATATTTACACTAATTTTAGAAACTTATTTACACTTTATTATTATTTTATTAACTGTCTATTATTGGTTTATATTTAACTGTTTGGATTTATTACGTTCTATACATAATCATTTGAATTCAAAATACTGGTTCACTTAATTTTATTTTATGACATGTACTTCTGTATAATTTACACAGTACATATTATGCTTTTTATAATCTACTTAATTATTACTTTTAATTCACTTTATTTTACATTGACTGATATTCTTATTTTTATAATTTCCTACTTACATTTTCCGCTATATTTTCATTCTCTTAGATAGTTTTGACACTTGAATATTTTATTTTCTATTCGTTTGTTTATTAACTGTCACATTCTCTATTTGCTTATTTATCTATTTAACACGTTTAGTTAATTATTTACTTTGATTAATTATTTTTACTTTAAACTTTTTTGCTCTATTATTTATTTATTTGCGCGCTTTACACTTTTTGTCATTACTTACTTTTTAGTTTATAGATGAGGTCATCATACCGCTCTTTATGTTTTTGTAAGTTGACGAATTCACCGTGTGATAACTTGACTCCGGGATAAACATCGTGCCGCTGCATAGGAGGCTTTCCATTTCCTTCGGGGACCATGGCCCCTCAAAGGTCCACTTGTACTCGCCGTTCCTAATGCCCTTTACTAAGTGGGTTTGGTTCATTTTTTCGGGTCTACATCCGGTAGTCCCTAAAATTTTTAGTTTAAGTTCCTTCCCGTCGAAGAAGTGTCCCTTTTCCAGGACATCAACTTTTTCGGTCAGGGGGACTCCGGGGTAAGACTGATCGTCTTCTGACTCCCCATCCAGACTCTCCTCTTCTATTTGTTTAGGGGGTTTGTTGCTCCTCTTCTTCTTAGATTTCTTTTCCTTCGAAAGAAAACGGATTTTATGGGATATTTATTCCGCCTGGTTGAGCGTAACGTTAAAGGAAACGAGCCAATTTGTTGATTGGAATTTTAGAACAATTTTAATGTTCGATTCCAGATTAATGTTTGACTATTGATGGCCGGCTTTTCTTCGTTTATTAAAATAGCTTCTAAGATGGTCAGCCTAGCTTTATATCCCTCTTTTCTTTTAATTACAGTGTTGTTAACTTGCGGCGCAGGTCCCTTTGCCGAAGATGTTCGTTCCTTCAGCATTTGTTAATGCATAGACATGCAGAGTTCTTCACTCTGGAGCCTCCTCATAGAGGTCCTGCTGGCCGCTTGAATCACTACTGCAGGGTAGATGAGCTTAGCCCGGATGAATATCAAGTATATTTGCCTGATGTTGCCCAGTTAAGGTTTCTAAATCTGTACAGCTTGGAGATTTCTCTCTTCGCCAGATTCTGCCTCTCTTTGCAGTGTCTCGAGTATCCATGGCCGGATATTTTAAGGCCTAAGACGGTGCCTTCGGCGGAGTAACCATATCTCCTCCCATCTATCATGATGGGCCACGTCAACCTGAGGCTCAGCGGGATGAACCTGAATTTGTCCTTGTTTGTTCGGATCTTCCATCGTCTTTCCTATTAGTTTATATTAGAGATTTCTGCCTTAGTATAAGTTGCCTGTGCCCTTGCTTTCCTCTCCACACTGGGGACGATTTGCGTGATGTCATCTGCGAATTGCAGATACATCGTATCCCTGTGTATCTGAGTCGGGAGTTCCGATAGTGGAGACCAGGTAGAGCAGAGGGCCCAGACAGCTCCCCTGGGGAACGCCCGCTGTGAGTTCGAACTCTTGCCCTCTGTGCTCTTCGATCATGAGACGCGCCCTTCTGTCCATGACGAAGTCACATAAGACTTTTTCCATGACCGGGTTTAGCTGGAGGCCTAGGAGCTTGTATAGGAGTGCTTCCAACCAAACCTTGCCGAAGGCCTTTTGCACGTCCCTCAGCCCATTTTTGGACGAAACCCTTGCTGTTACGGGTTGTGCGTTCCTAACTCGCTCTGTTGAGCTTGTATCCTATCGGCTATTATCTTCTCAAAGATTTTGCCGTATATCTCGAGGAGAGAGATTGGCGATAGTTAGCCACCTGGTGTAGGGGTTTGTTCCCTCGGCCAACTGGGAACGTTACAAGAGACAACTCAGTCAATACGCCCCAGCGACACAACCTTGGAGGAAATATAGACGAATAACTGGAAAGGATAACTACGTCCATTCTAGAAGCAGACCGAGAGTGAGTACCCAAGACGGTACAAAACCCATCCTCAGCCCAGATGAACAGACGAGATAAGTGAGATCGCTCGTGTTCACAGGGAAGTGTACGGAGAGATAAGACGACAAGGTCTTAACCGGGAAAGAAGCTCGGCTCTTCGGCGCCTAAGCACCGAGCTAAAAGAGGCTATCAACCGCCAACAAGAGGAAATCTAAGAACAACCTGATAGCCAAAAGGGATAAAGAGCTGAACCCGGCTAAATTCTACCGTTAAATCAAGAAACTAAAAGAACTAACCGGAAAAACGAAGGGTTCGAATAAAAGAGAACAAAAATTATATAGAGGACCCGGCAGTTCTAGAAGACATATTTAGGAATTATTGGAAAAACGTCTTTAGTATCGCTCCAGAAGACAATGAAGAGTTCGACCAGGAATTCGAAGGCAAACTAACCGAAGACCTGAATCAGATTATACACCCCACGCACCCACAACATCAATTAGACGATGGCGGGCCATGGCCATCACATAACACCAGCGAAGGTCATGGTCACTGTAAGATCTTTTGAACAAAGGACACCAGGCTGGACAGGCATCACTAAAATCAACCTGTTAAATGCCCCACAGCAGATCATTCAGGGAATCACAAATATTTATAACGCTTTCCTGAACACGGGTTACTTTCCTGATAGTTTTAAGATTGCTAAAATAATCTTCATATGTTAAGGGAGGAAAAAACCCTGATCAAATGGTCAATTACAAGCCAATCTCCCTGCTGGAATTCGTTGCGAAAGTCTACGAGAAGCTCTTGGCTGACAGGCTTCAAGAACAACTAGCTGAGCGAAGAGCTCACAACCTTCAGCAGCACGGGTTCCGTAGGAGACGAGGAACGGAGACCGCCCTCGCCCTCCTAACGAAAAAAGTCGCATGCAGCAAAGCTGAGCGAAAATGCGTAGACGTGGTGCTGCGGGATGTAAAGAAGGCCTTTGATAAGTTTTGGCTGAGAGGGCTACGATTCAAGATCCTCAACTTCCAACTAAACCCAATCCTGGAAAGGATCCTTTGTGACTATGGCATGGAGAGGAGAGCCAAAATCGCGATCGGGCGCTACAAAGGACCCGAATTCGAACTCGAGGCAGGAGTTCCACAAGGCAGCTCTCTGAGTCCATTGCTGTACCTCGTGTACACAATAGACCTTCCTGCTTCAGACCTCCCATCAGGAACGCTGGAGTTCAAGCGGCGACAGCTGCCGAGATTGATAACATCAACCGTTACGAAAAATGGTGGAAAATCAAGACGAACCACCAGAAATTCCAAATAATTCCGATGAACTGCCGGAAAATAGACGACGTCGTCGTTGAGGATGAAATTTATCCGTACTCTAACGATGGAAAGGTCCTGGGCCTACGTCTTTCCAAAACAGGATATAAGGCCCACATAAACAACATAGCCTCCCTAGCTAAAAGAGAGCTATAGAAACTGTATCGTTTCCGAAGCTTTAACGTGCCAAATAAGAGGATACTCTACATGGCCTTGGTACGCTCCGTCCTGGTGTACTCGGCCGTGATCACGTAGATGGCACGTTGTACCCTCTCACAGGACGATGCAGAGGGTACAGAATCAAGCCGCATGAAAAGGATCGACTGTATTCGACAATCTGCTCTACACGATAGAACCAGACTCAACCCGATCAATATAGGGATCCAGAGGCTAGGGAGAAAGACATGGGACACAGTATGTAGAAGAAGATATACTCCCAACAATCAACAATAATCTTGACATACCGCAATTCAGACAACGGGCAGTAGAAAAGAACAGCACTTTTCCCAGCGGAAGAAACTGTGCAAGAGAAAATATATAACCAATCTACTCCTAACAATAATACAAAAATGCGAGACAAGTCAAAGAAAAACAATAAACAAAAGGCAATAAACTTTAATAAAAAGCGGCGAAGTACCCAAATTAAACTTTAACTAAAATAAAAAGAAGAGAAAGAACAATAAAAAGTATAAAGAAAAAAGAGACAAAGTGCCCACCCAAGCTAAAATAAAATTAAAATAAAAAGAAGAGAAGAAGAAGAAATAATCAACAAAGTTAACTAAAATAATAAGAAAAGGAAGATAGTCTAACAGCAATAATAAAAAACGTTAACCAAAAGAGGCGAAGTGCCCAAACTAAGATTTGAATTAAAAATAGGAAATGAATAATTAACTAATAAAGGCAACGAAAATAAAAAGAAGAGAAAGATAAATTAACTGCAATAACAACAATCATAGATAAATAGAAGCAAAGAGCCCAAGCTAAAATTTAAGTAGAAAGAAAATGAAAAAAAATAACAAATTTAAAAAGTACAAATAAAAGAGGCAAAAATGCCTATATGAAACTAGAAAAGAATAGTAGCAAAAAACTATTTGAAAGGCTTGAAAGCCACGAGGGAGGAACCTAATAAAGGAATAAACAAAAATTATAAAACGATGGAAGAACCTGACCGTCATAGACGGTCAGCAATATTATTAACGGAGGAAAAATAATTTTTAGACAAAGAAGAAGAAAGTATGCTAGTGATGCCCTCAACACCAAGGCAAACTAGTAAACAATTTCACCCCTATGAGAACCTACCACACATTTCATCACTTTCATTAACTTGAACTTGAACTTTCTTTTCATTCTGACTCCACCATTCTTCACCGATAAAGGAGGAAAGACACTCTTAAGATGATCGCATAGATCGAAAGCTCAGCAATTAAAGTCAAGTTTGGTTTTACCAAACACGTTTCATTTAAAAAAAGAGATGAACGTAGAAGTTGTTTACCATCTACAAGATGAACTAAAAAAGATAATAATAAAAATGGAAAGTTTCTAAAGAAAATTAATAAAGGCGAAATATACTATGGTGTTTAGCAAAATTTGCATATATATATATATATATATATATATATATATATATATATATATATATATATATATATATATATATATATATATATATATATAAATATATGTTATAGGGGCCTACTGTTTAGCAAGAGTGAATTGAATATGTGTAGCTTTTGTAACAGTAGCTCCCTTTGCACTCTCCCTCTCCCTCTGGACTAATTCCTTTACAGATCATAATAAATAATATACCTTATTAAATTATTCCTAGTTGTGATATAGTCTAAATGAGAGATCGAATATCGTGCATCAAAGTTGCCATTTCGATAACTAAAATAAATATATATTTATACCAAAATGAATGCATTAACATCCCTCGAGTACCTTCAAAATTGGAGATTGAATTGTTTTATGAAATTTTTTTTAACAAAATTAAAGCCAAGATATGTGAAAGATTTCTAAAAAAATATTTGAATTTGTTTTTTTGACCATTTTTCATTTGTTCATAAATAGGAACCCCTATGAATCTAGAGCAATAGGTTGAGATCGATAAATTTAATCAACTAATGCTTAAAGACATTTTTATTCAATATACTCCTGATAAGGCAATCAATCCCTGCACATGATGTATACCTATACACTTGCCCTAGATGTGAACTAAGAACATACATGTATATTGGCTCAACTAATCGTATCCTTAAAATGAGCATATACTGCCATTACAGAATCGCCACTCATTCCCAAATTTAACCTCATGCATAAATTCAATAGTCCGGCTTTACAAATGACATCAAATAAAGATGGGCTGTATAGGCCAGATGTGGCCACAGTTAATCTTTAAAAGGTTATTTGGCCTTTATATATTGGCTTTTTAATATTTTAATAAATTTGAATGTTTTGATGTTTTTTTTTGTATTATTAATAATAAAAAATAATTAACGTTTTAGCGTTAACTTCCATTAGATTTTTAACGAATTAACGATTAACCGAGCCAGATAATTTGAACGAAAATTCGTTTTATTATACTATATTTAACGATATGTGGTCTCAATGATTACGGAAATTCGGTCGATTCATTTAACGCTATGCGTAGGTTATGCGGTCTCTAGGTATGGCCACGGAAATTCTGTCGCTATGTTTAACGTTATATGTAAACTATTGCCCTGCATATATGGACTTTCTATCATTCAAGATTAATGTTGGTTTCTTGAATGAATGTTATTTATCGGACAAAACTTTGTATACAATCCTGTAATTTATTACCTCATTTTATTTATTACTCCGCAAAAGGGTAAAGAATATAACATGAGCAACCATTCTGCATTTAATATCTTGAAGATCGTGTGAGGGAAAATATAAATAAATAATAGCAAAAAAGGATCCCGGGTGAAAAGAGGCTTTGTATAAATGATGACAAATAATATACCTTATTATTTCTAGTTGTGATATTCGTACAAAACGAAGTCACGGTCGGCACAGGTACTCAATAACGAATTTAAACCGTTTTCGGAGCCCGGTTAAAGAGGCCTATGTGTGTAGGTTCGCTATAACTCGCATTATTATTATCTGGTTTCATTATGGTTGTGGGATCAAAAAGAATTGTATGTCAGAAGTAGTGTAACTATAAACATATCTAGTCTATTTATTTCTAGGAGAACATTCGGTCCATTTACAGTGGCCAAATCCTTCATTTTAACGTAATCGTCATTTGATTTTTTAATCTTGTTACATAAACAATTTTGTTTGATAATCCTTAAAAAAATCCTTCGACTCCTACACTACATTGGTCAATGTTTATATAAAGTAGGAACGAGGTGTAAGGAGCAACGAATGACGATAGAACTCAGTTTAAGATTGGATGTGGACGTGTTCTGATGTGTCGTTCTTCCCTTCAGTTTTGGCTGTGGTGCATAGTAACGGATATAATTCAACGGTTTTCTCTTCCCATTTGAATTTTCTATGAAATTAAAAGTTAGTTTGGATATGACTGCTTTGTTATATGAAATGATTCTCTTACGTCAATGTCCAAATATGTGATTTGAGTAGGTATCTTCATGTGGAAAAAGAATTGACCATTCTTACCTGTAAAACTACTCTTGGACTAGTTGAGGTTAGTGACTTATCATGAAATTTTAGTTTTGTGCCCAACGGGATTTCGGAGTATACTAAAACAAGGTTCCATCCAGAGCTTCCGTTATGGCTGTTAACAATTAAGCTTTATTTGGGAGATAGCTTGAGGGGGACCTGTTTATGAACAATGCAGTATCAAAATATATAGTAGTCAACTGTTTCTGCCTCGGCTTCTATAAAGATATTCACCATGCTATCATTATAGTTGTTAGTACCATATCATAACGGACATTATTACTAGTACATACATAGTTTATGGTTTAGTTTTGTTTTTATTATAGTTGCTATCGAAATTTTACATTTTCCGTTTTCTTTTAATTTGACTAACGAGCTAATTTGTGCAACATCTGTTATAATTAAATAGGAAAAATTAAGTCTTGCATTTACATTCTCTATCAACTTTACTTGGTAGAAGAATAGTAAATCGGTGTAATTTATGCAATAAAAGTTTTCAATAGATTATACTAAAAATGGCAAATTTTTCCAAGTTTATAATTCATATTTTAATACTTAGTTTTCCCGCTTTCATTCGGGCATCTGATTGGCTGATCGGGCCGCCATGGGCTATTGAAATATCTTAACCCCGATTACCATTTATCTTTAAATATTCGCAACTTTATATAATATAAAGTTATAAAATTCGTTTGCATTCTTCGGGAGTTGTCAAATGAAATAGAAAATAGTTTTACAATGACATGTTATAAAAAAAACAGGATTGATGGCAAAATAATACCCGGATGCTATTATTTGATCTCCATTTTTTTAAAATCGTTGATACAAAAACAACTTGCCCTTTTCTCAGAAAGTAATCCGCTTAATGGTCTTGCAAGGATGTAGGCTTTGAGTTAATCTCCATAGGTATATAATTCAAGTAGTCCTTAAAGGCCCCTTTCAAAGAAGTACTAGAAAAGCGAGCCGACCAACCCACCTCATTTCCTCCCAGGCTATAAAAGTAGGCCCTTGGCCCGTGGGTTCTCCATTTAGCATGGGTTTTAACCCCTACTTGTCTCGCAGGTTTTAGTTATTGCTCGAATAGAGTTTTGAGCGTTACTTTTAAGCTTTAAATTTAATATGTTTCAGTGTTCGTAGCCAATGGAATGGACGAGAGTGCTGGGTTCAGATGTAATTGCGATCTACCGGCCTATTTGAATGAAGATGTGTATATAAATTATAGTAGTATCCAAGTCTCGATGCAAATAGGTTGTCACAACGTGTTTTCCAATTGAGAGGAAGTGCCTAAGCAGGATTGGCATGATCCAGCTTTTTAAAATGTTTAGGTGGATTTATAAATTAGAAATAAGGATGTTTTTAGAGCTGGACTCTGATAATAGGTTATGAGGTCTCTGTTTGAAAATGAGAAAATCTAGATGCAGGCTTGATTTGAGACAATATTATTTCAGAAATTGAGTCGTGGATTCTTGGAATGCATTGCCTGGTCCTATTGTAAATCACTCCTAGTTTGACATCATTCAAAAGAAAAGTCGAGTAGAGACAAGTATATGGCGCGGAAGAACATATATAAAGAGGTAAACCTGAAGATCCATACCCCGCGAGCTTCCCCGCTCTCGTTCCCATAATATTTCGTCCATTTCCCAATGTTTCGCCTAATTTTCGTTTTACTACTTCAGTTTTACCTAATGTTTTATTGTTTGGTTACTGGAAGCCGATTTCTAGCCGTATTATTGTTTGCTATTTGGGGGGCATACCCCCTCCCCGCTCGCCCTCAGGAACAAGTAATAAAACGACAGTTAGGGGAAACATATTGGAAAATGGACGAAATATTATGGGAACGCGATTAGGGTATAAGTGTCTGAAGTCGAGAAACACGACATAAAAACAATGACCATTAGAGCGTCTAAATATGTCTGGCAATCGCCTTTGAATTCGAACCTAATGATAGGCTTTGGAATTGTGAATACTATTAGCTGATTAAATATAGTGTGGGAGGGGGTGAATCCGAACACCTTAGAGTTCGGATTCCCTGCGGTTGCCAGACGTTACTTGGCGCTCCAATATTAATTGTTTTTATGCAGTGCTCCGTCCCAAATGGGCGGAGCTAGAAGTGGAGTCATAAATTTCTCTTCAAATCGGTGGCGGTGTATTCACAATTTACCGGATTTAAATGCAGTTAACAAATTACCGGAAATGTTGGATGAGAATATGAGGTTGACTCACAACCATTGAGAGAAGTGGTCCAGCATCATATCCTCGGATAGGATTTAGCTATCAAAAAATTGGGTCAAATGACCTTTATTTATTAGAAAAGGTAGAAAGCTATAGATAAAACTCGGGGGTCAAAGTCCAGGCCAACACCATGAGCAACTCGGACCCCATTCCGTATACTATACTAATTGCATTGCCCCGCTGAACAGCAATACTTAGTCTTTGCTTGAACCATCCAGCCTCCTTAGGGTCACCAGTAGTTTCTCTGAGAAGAGAAAGTATTTCTTTAATAACTGCCCCGTAAGGGGCGCGGCGATTTGCCATCCTGGCCGCCGTGCTGACGGGATCCAGCGCTCCGTCCGGCCACAGCTTAGCCTCTTCCTTCCTTCAGATAGCCCGATTTCTTCCCTACCTCGTCGCTTTTCATACAACCTCTCCCACAACTTTCTCTGGTCAGCCTCTAATTTCACAGGGTAGATGCTGACCTTCTTCTCAAGCCAACCACCCCGGATCGGGGCTGGGGGGGGAGGGGAAATTGTTCCCTAACCCCTGAGCTCCGGTTCGGGATGGGGGTTTTTTAACAACCTGCTTCATCCCCACCCATACCTTCCTCACATCCCTTTTCCTCTCCTCTTCAAAATCTATCTTTTTTACGCCGTGTCCAAGGTGGAGCCGCCATGCCGATGGACTGCCAGGCCACCAGGCGGGAGGGGTGGTCCCGAATGGCGGCGCCTGGCTCTGCCGGGCTTGTAAGCACCTCTCGCAGTGCGGGCTACTGCGAGGGGTGATGAGCTATTGCGTCCCGTGGCAAAAATAGGGTCACCATGCCCATAGATGAACAACCCCCAAAAAACCAAACCCCTTTAACTCCCCCTTGCTCATCGACGGAGCCGCCCTTGGGCAGCTCCACCGAAAAAATGGAGGTCCCCCCCCCTGTGCTTGCACAGGGGACCCTCCATATTTCTCTAACCGGAGAGGAGGCTTACTCCTCTCCTTCGCCTACGGGTGCAGGGGGCTCCCCCTCACCCCCTTCTCTGGAGGTGCTTTCGGGCACCTCCCTTTTCCCAGCGGCAGTCCCATCTTTTCTTTTCAAGGGGACTGCCAAGAAAGCCAGCAGGCAGCCCTTAGCCAGCCGCTCCCCATCAAAGCGGCTCGGTAGGGCAAACCCCCTTAGGGGGGAGAGGGAAGCCAGGCCCCTTCGGTCGCTTCCCTCAAAAGACCTGCTGGCAAGAATATTAAACCTTGCCGGGGTCAAGGCCTGTGCCTCCCCATACAAGACTGGCGACACTGCCAAGGGGATCTGCGATGTCCTGGGAGGGGATGGCCAACTGGAGGCCCCTCCTGTGATAGACATGGTCCTTGAGGAGACCCAGCCCCAGACGGTAGGGCCTTCCATGGGGGGGAATTCGGGCTCGGCGCCAAGCACCGAACCCGAATCCGCCCCTATGCAAGGTCCTCCTCAAATGGCTGAGGGCTCCGAGGCAGTAGAAGGAGGGGAGGGATCTCCTCCGACAGGTGCCCCTACGACAACCAGGACCTTCTCCATTTCGGAGAGGGACCTGGCTGAGGCTGGTCCATCTGGCCTGGGGACTTCTGCCGGCGGAGGTGAAAAGCGGGTTCATTCCCCGCCCTCCTCTCCGAAAAAGAAAAAGGAAAAGACAAAAAAGACTCGGGGCTCCTCTCCATCCGCGGGGACGGATGGGTCTGCTGCCACTCTGGCAAGCGACCAAGCCAAGATCGGCACATCCGCCCCCTCTGCCCCCCCGGTTGCGGAGCCCCTGACAAAGAAGACTAATACCAAGAGTGCACAGGGTTGAGCCTCGATGACATCGGGGCCCCTCATTCAGAGGTTACCTGGCGTTTTCGAGCCCGCTGGCTTCAAACGCTTCCTCGTTATTCGCTCCACTGATGGCACCATGTTGTCCAAGGGCAACATGATCCATCAGAGGAGAGGATTAGCTAGTGCAATTGGTAGAGAGCCGAAGGTAACCCGTTTCTCGGACGGGAGCCTTCTGGCGAATGCGGCGAATCCCGCCGAGGCGGCTAAGATTAGTGCTCTTCGGACACTTCATGGCACCCCGGTGAGTGTGACGCCGCACTCTACCATGAACTTTGTGAAAGGAGTAGTTTATGCGAGGGAACTCGTTGACTACTCCATTGAGGACATCACCTTAGAGCTGGCCGACCATGGGGCGGTCAAGGTCGAACGTGTGATGAGAAAACAGGGAGGGGCCTCGAAACCCACCCCTACACTCTTCGTCACGTTCGACTGCCACTTCCGCGGCGGTGCTATTACTGTCACCGCTTCGGCCATACGAATCGCTCATGTAGACGTGCAAAGTCGGGGTCACCCGAAGTCTGTGTAAATTGCTCCAAGGTCGCACACGATAAGTCCAAATCGTGTGTGGCCAAGTGTGTCAATTGCGGAGAGCCGCACCCTGCTTCTTCGAAGCAATGTGGTGCATATCTCCTTGAGAAAGAAATCCTGGCCGTTCAGGCCCAGGATCGACTCTCATTCCGCGAGGCAAAGGACTTGGTCCTGGCGCGCCCGGCTCTGCCTGGGACGTCATATGCCTCAATAGTTAGGAAGGCACCCTCTGCTCCCGGCCCATCCAGGCCAACGAGCACGGTTGTTTCCGCGCCCATTCGGAGCCCTTCTGCGGGCTCTACCCAACCCGGGCGCTCCCCTGTTAAAGCTGGCGGCAAAAAGGGCTCCCCCCTCTTCCCCCAGCGTGACCGTTTCCCGTAAGGCGAAACGGCCACGCGCCTCCACCGAGTCGTTAGACTCACAGGAGGCAACACCCCTGAAGATGGTCGCTAGTCCATCTTCGGGGGTTCCTAAAGCTGTCCCCCGAAAGGAGCTTCGGCTCCTTCGCCCACGCCCCGAGGTGGATCGAGTGGCTCGGAGACGGTGGTTCCTCGAAAAGAGGGCCCCCCGCCTCCGAAGCCGCAACGCCCGCCTAAGGTTTCGAGGCGGAGGGAGGAAAAGACTCGCATGGCGAGCCCAACCTCCCCCAATAAGTCCTCGAAGGCGACAGCGCCTTCAGCGCTTTGTCCGGCCAACAGCGCCCGGGGTTCTGCCCCCGGGAAGCGTACGGCCATTCCCGTGAGGGTCTTCAATTCGAGGAGGGCCCCCGCGTCTCCTCCGAGCTAGGCCTGGAGGGCATATTCCTTCAATGGAATTGCCGTGGACTCCGGGCCAACTGGGAGGAGCTGCGGAGGCTCGTCTCGTCCCGTTCCCCGTTAGCTATTTTTTTGCAGGAGACCATGCTAGGTGCGTGCCCCCTCCCTGCCCTCCCGGGGTATAAGGGTCTTGCGACCCCACCACCGCGGGATGGCCGGGCTGGGGGATGCGTAGTTTACACCCGGCATGATGTCTCCGTTCTTCCTTTCTCTTTAGATACCTCCTTTCAGGCAGTGGCTGTGCAGCTGCACCTGGATAGGAGGTATACTATCATTTCTGCGTACATTCCACCGTCAGCTGACTTCGACGCGGGGGACTTCCGCCGCGTCGTTGCACGGTTGCCGAGGCCCTATCTCTTGCTTGGAGATCTGAACGGCAGGCATCCTCTCTGGGGAGATTACTCCATAAATCCCAGGGCACAAGTCCTTGCCGATCTGATCGAAGAGCTTGAGATGGGTGTCCTAAACGTGGATGAGTTTACGCATCACTGTCCGAGAACCGCTTCATTTTCTTGCCTTGACCTATCTTTGTGCTCTTCGGATGCACAGCCTGATTTTGATTGGGGGGTGGTCGATGACCTCCATGGTAGTGATCACTTTCCCATTCAAATATCATTTTCAGGGCAACTGCCGCCTGAGAGACCACCTCGGTGGTGCTTGGCGCGGGCGCGGTGGCCTGCATTTCAGGAAATGACTGAATTCTCTATCTCAGTCGAGGAGTTTAGGTCGGTAGATGAGGCCGTTGAGTTCTTCTCCGGCAACCTCATCGCCGTGGGCCTGACTACTATTCCTAGGACGTCTGGCTGTTTTGCACGCCGACCACTCCCATGGTGGTCGGCCGAGTGTGAGACGGCCCTCAAACAGAAGCGTTATGCCTACATGCGCTATAAGCGCCGCCCGAACGATTTCACTGTCGCTGAATTTCGTCGGGCTAGGGCTAGGTTCCGGTATATTTCGAAGCACGCCCGCCGCTCTTCTTGGCGGGCATACGTGTCTTCACTTAACGGGAAGACCCCTTTAGCTGAGGTGTGGAAGCGAGTCAAAAGGATTCGGGGCAAGTTCTCGCAGGACCCCCCTCCCGTTCTCCAGGAGAATGGGACCGCAATCTCAGACCCCGCGTCCGTGGCGGAATCCTTAGCGACCGCTTTTTCCGCATTCTCTAGCCGTGATGCTGCTCCGCCAGCATTCAATGCACGTCGTGATGTCGCGGAAGGCCACCGGCTGGACTTTACCTCCAGTGGCGGAGAACCCTTCAACGACAAGTTTACTGTGAGTGAGTTGCGTTCCGCTCTCGCTTCGTGCGCGGACACCGCCCATGGTCCGGACGATGTCCCGTACGCCATGCTTCGACACCTGGGTGAGCGAGGCATGGCCTTTCTGTTAGATCTGTTCAACAGGATCTGGGTGGAAGGTCTTCTCCCAGACTCCTGGCGAATCGCTACTGTGCTCGCCTTTCGCAAGCCGGGGAGAGATCACTCTACTCCGACCGGTTTCCGCCCAATCTCTCTAACCTCTTGCGTGTGCAAGTTGATGGAGAAATTGGTAAATGTTAGATTAGCTTTTTTCCTGGACAGCGGAGGCCATCTGTCTTCCGCACAGTGCGGCTTCCGCAAGTTCCACTCCACGTCGGATGCTCTGCTCCGACTGGAAAATGCCGTCTGCGAGGCTTTCCTTCGTAGACAGCACTACGCCACGGTGTTTTTCGATCTGGAGAAGGCCTATGATACCGCATGGCGATACGGTATCATGGAGACTCTCTACACGATGGGGGCGAGGGGACGCCTCCCAATGTTTATATCTGAATTTTTGCGAGATCGTCGATTCCGCGTACGGGTGGGGGGAGCTCTCTCCGGCCCAAAGGAGCAGGAAGAGGGTGTCCCGCAGGGAAGTGTCCTCAGTGTCACACTCTTTGCCCTGAGCATCAACGGCATCACCTCGGTGCTGCCGGAAGATGTTCTCGCTACGCTCTACGTGGACGACCTTTCGATCTCTTTTGGCGCGGCCCAGATGCCAACTCTGGAGCGTCGACTCCAACAGGCATTGAACCGCGTCTCTCGCTATGCCGAAGCGCACAGGTTTCGGTTTTCTTTGGCCAAGACTAAGGTGGTGCACTTCTGCCGCCATCCACGGCTTCACCCCAACCCAGATTTGTTTCTTAATGGGGTGCGCCTGGATGTGGTTGAGTCGCACCGTTTCCTTGGTCTTGTATTCGACCGACGCCTCACCTGGGAGGCTCATATTCGCAGCCTTAGGGTCTCTTGTACCCGCGCCATGGACATTCTCCGTTCCGTGACGTTCAGCGCTTGGGGCCCTGATAGGGCTACCGCCTTACTTTTTTATAGATCCTTTGTTCGCTCGAAGCTCGACTACGGATGCGAGTTTTATGCATCCGCAGCCGAGCGTTTATTGCGGAAGGTGGATTCGGTCCACCACACCGGCCTTCGCCTTGCGACCGGTGCCTTCCGCACTTCCCCCATTGAGAGCCTGTTGGTCGATGCTGGGGAGATGCCACTCGCTCTGCGCCGCGTGCAGTGCATCACTCGCCTGTACGCGCGAGCCCGGCGCCTCCCTCAGTCGCCAACAGCTCTCACTGCATCCGCAGCTGATCTCGATGGTGCCTATGCCGCCGAGAGACGCCAGTCATACCCTACGCCCTTTGGGTTTAGGGCCAGGAAACTCCTTCGAGAGCTAGATATAGCTCTCGGGCCGGTGGCGCCCCTGGTTCTGCCCAGGACGCCACCCTGGAGGGTACCACATTTGGCTATTTGTCGCCACGCCTCTGCTCCCAAAGCTTGTACTGCGCCGGGAGTATTGCGTTCGACCTTTTTGGAGCACACATCGTGTCATGCTGGTACCGTGCCAGTGTATACGGATGGCTCCAAGTCCCAAGAGGGGGTCGGCTTCCACGCCGTATCCCCTCTGTTTGAAGTCAGCGGGGCTCTACCAGGCGCTGCGTCTGTCTTCACGGCCGAGCTGGTGGCAATACACCACTCGGTACGGGAGATTACGCGACGTGCCCGGTTCGGAGCCCGGATTGTGATCTATAGCGACTCACAAAGCGCCCTGAGTGCTCTCGGGGCATTGGAATCTCCGCATCCCCTGGTTCGCGATATCCGTGACGCCACGGTTTTGGCGAGCCGGGCAGATGTCGAGATTATCTTCTGCTGGGTTCCTGGACATGTAGGAATTGCGGGGAATGAGGGCGCCAAAGAGTCCGCGAGGACTCTGCGACCGGACCAGCGTTTCGCTCTTCCTCACACCGACTACATGGCAGGAATACGGGCAGCTCTTCGGACTGCTTGGCAAAGAAGATGGGAGACGGTCGAAGGGAACTTAAAGTTGCGTGCCATTGCGCCGCGACTGTTCCCATGGATCTATCCCCCAATGCCGCGGCGGCTTCAGGTTGCTTTCTGTCGTCTCCGAATCGGACACACTCGTGTGACGCATCGCTATCTGGTGGAGCGCTCGCCTGCGCCCTATTGCAACGACTGCGTCGTCCCCCAGACTGTTCGGCACATTCTTGTCGAATGTCCCAGTCTGGGTGATCTTCGCGCACGACACCTGTCCCGGTACCGGGATGGGCGGGGTCGCTACCGCCTGTCCCTTGTACTCGGGACGAGTGCGTGCACTTTGACTGGTGGACTTGCTAACTTTTTGGGGGAGGCCGGCCTTCTCCCTTTTTTTTAACCAGGCTTAATTTTTGTTGTTGTTGTTGTTGTTGTTTTTGTTATTGTTATTTCTTTTTTGTTGTTCCCTGTTCCATTTTTTGAAGTAGCCTAGAACTAGGCTGTTTGTTTACGGCGACTTATGCCTAAGTCGGCAGTCGCCAGATAGCCCCTTAAAAAAAAAAAAAAAAAAAAATCTTTAATAACTCTTGCACTTGAAGGACCAAAGCCCCCACTAGTTTTGATGGCTATTGGCTCAAACAGAAACCTCTTGGTTTACCTTAGTGAAAATTAAGAGGCAAGGGAGTCAGTGTCTCGTCTCTGGTTTTGAGTCTCGTACTGGTCATACCTATTTATAAAAGTGTTAACACTAGGGCTACTAACTATATACTCAGTGAGACTGTTCCACTTGTTTGTAATCCTCGCATTGAAGAATTTATTTCTCTTGGTGGTCCTGTACCATAGCTTCTTCAACTTCAGGCTGTGACCTCTGGTGCAGCTGAAGCTACAGAGACAGCTGACCTGTTAACAACATGCTCAGAATAAGTATTGACACATGTCACATTCGAACACACACTTTCCATGCCTAAAAAGAAGAAACTTATCTCATCTGGACGCTTACCATCTCCTCGGTCAAAACATCTGGCAATCTCGCTCTTTTAAGGGTTGGACATACTATGTCATTGAGGTCAGAGTGTCTATGTATCTTTCCAGCAACCAGCTGACAGGACGAGAGGTGCAGACCTAGAGGATCAACACCAGATCCACATTTACACCTATGTGGCTCACAAATTGCCTCCCCCTCCTTCAAAGCTATGGCAACTCTTAAGGGTTTCTGGGTCCAACTGAGTTCCCAAAGATGGGACCGGGATGGCTGACAACCAATAGCCACTATCAGGATGCTCCACAACTAGCAGACGGTCTCTTGCAACCTGATCTGCCCTCTCTTTGAGGCCATTCAGTTTGGAAAGAGCAAAAGGTAGATCCAAACATTTCTGCTTCAAGCGGTTCTCATTTTCAGGCTCAAAGGCATTGTCCACAAGTATGCCCCTCCAGAATCTCATGGGTCCAGCCACCCTGTCCACTTGAGCCACACCGGTAACCAGCGAAAGAAAAGCTCGCATTAAAATCTTAATTGAAATCAAGGAGCATATGTCCCCAGGTAGAGCAATGTCTTGTGCCAATCGTATTCCTAAGCCACCCGTCCCAATTGGGAGAGTTGCCCGAGTCCATGAATTCCTTCAAAAGTCACTGTTGATTAGTTTGGAGACATAAGCTTTCAAGAGTCATCAAAAAGCTTCAGGCCAATAAAATACTCCCGCAGGGGGCATTACTCCTGCTGCAGCTGAAACCTGGAATAGTGGCACCTCCCTTATATTCCCCACTATCTTTTTCGCACCTGTTTAGGTTTGGACAGTTACGCGCTTTCACGATATCCGGAGCTCCGAGTAGTTTCTTCTTTTAAAGTAGTCGGACTATGTACCTCCCACACATTTTCACTTCCCCCAACTTCACTTTCTGCAGGGGTGCATTTCCTTACAAATCGTCAGACGGTTTGTAGCAACATGCTAACGGACAGGTCACTTATCCACTCGACCTTCCTTAAGTTTAAAAAGACTCGGATCAAACCGAGCTTTTAAGGCATCTGCATTCGTCCCACACGTCATCCTCAACAGGTTACACAAGACCCATAGTTAAGAAAGCAGCTGCAGAAACTTCCATCAATATAGGATATACAAACGAGGTAATTTTGTTTGGTGTGTTACTCTTCTGTTTCCAACAGGTGGTCGAGAGTGGACGTTTCAAGGTTTGTTGTTGCAGGTTCTTGTAGGGTTTGTGATTTGCTCACTCCCATTAATGAGGTTAAAAAGACATTGCAATTTGGCCTTTTTAAAGGTCTTGATATTGTTATTCTAAATCCTATTGAAATGTCCCGAAACGTTCATGAGTCCGTGGCCTCTTGTTCCCCAGTAGTCGAATCTAAGGGAAAATCGGGTCTAAAATCACATTTTATTTGAATGCCACAAACGTAATAAAAAGTGCATAAAAACTCGCCTTGGCTGCAATATAATTTAAATAAGGGCATTGCCTGGAAGAATGACCCGCCCCCCCCTCCACCTTCCTGTCGGTGACATATGGATTGTCTCCCCTTAAATAGCGCAATCCAAACATGTGAAAAATGTTTTGTTTGTTTGTTTTTTTTTAGTTTATTAAACATTCTATAGTAATGAATCAAAACACTAACTGATGCTAGGTTAAGTTTAAAAGCACCTTATAGAATATTGTATATTCAATGTTTCTTAGGAAATTAGATACCCATCCGCAGGATTCCTTAGCACTGTGTGTGTGTGTTGTGCAGCGAAGATGCAAGGTGAAAGAAAGCAGTTGTCATTGTCTATGTGTGTGTGTGATGAGAAATGTAAGATCTACCCACTCAAGTACAGGGCTAAGCACAGCGCGTCCACCAAATGGTAGCCAGATACATTCGCTGACGTTTGTCCGCTTTGTCGGGATCGAACCCGTTGCCGCGACGACCAACGCTGTATCCACTCGGCTAGTAGATCTCTTGTGTTAAAATTAGAAACGACGACTTGCTCACTTTTTCTCCATATTGAGTAAACATTATAATCTATACTGAATTTATGTAATTATGTTTCGATATTATATAAGGAGTAACCAATCTTTAGGTGTCATTTTTCTTTATGACGTGTAAGTATGTAGTTTACCACATATCTACATCTGTTCGCATTTATCTTTGGCCCCATAAGTTAAGTTATGTAAAAGATTTTAAGTATCAGTGGATGGTTTACACTATTATTTTGTTTGTTTATGGCATTTTAAATTAAATTACAAGTCAAAATTCTGATTTTCTTTCTGCAACTTCCCCCTTCCCCCTTTCCCCAATTACTTCACACTTTTTTTAAGAACCCCCTGAAAACTTTCTGGTGGAGATAAACTGTTTTTTTTTTTTTACTTCTGAGGTTTTACTAATATTAAATAATGGCTAGCCGCCCCCACCCCCACCACGGCGATCCTCATAGATGACAGGCAAGTGACTAATCGACAGGCCAAACTAGCACTCGCTTTGGTGCGCGTTCCTCATCCCATAGACGCGCGCTTTGGCGTGTGGGAGCCCCTCCCCCACTCTCCCAGGCATGTTCGATGCAATGTGAAGGGGTCAACCATCATTATAGTCATCGCATATTTCACTTTCCGTAATTTTACCACAACTTAAAAAAAACTGGTGGCATTGTCCGGTAGTTACCGCCCTTTTAACCATCCTGCAGCTCACATCTGGATGAGTGCCCTACGGGTCCAACTGTCTGTAGGAGGTTGTGTGGTTATCTATCCACACATTATCACTTCACCCATCTTCACCACTTTACAAACTCCTAACATACTTTCTGCCGAAGTTGCCCTCGTTAGTTTTTGCTTTGAATTTTGAGGAGGGGGGGGGCAAATGTTGCCTTTCTAATAAATAAAAAAATACAAGTCTTAAAGGGGAAATAATGTTTTAATTACCACATTTCTTTAAAAGTGAATTAGTGTTTTAAAAGACTGGGTCTGGCGATATTTTGGCTACTTTTTCATGTTTTTTTGTCTTTTCTTTCTTTATGTTACAATTCATTGTATTTCCCCTACCCTTTGAAGGGTTTATGACCCCCTTACCTCTGGGTGGTATCCCATTGCTTTTTTCCATTCATAAAATCCCTAATTTAAGATGGGAGGAGGGGTATTTCAGTCTCAAACTCAAGATTGTTAAAAAATTAACCTGCCACTGAGTCTAACGGTGATTTTATTCTTCCCCACAGTAGGGGACAAATATTGTAATGATAGTGGTAGAGAAGGTTTTTGGATAACCATTAGAGTAGAAAAAAACCCGAAGTTAATACTATGGTTTTATTCGGTGTGTTTTAATAATTAAATAGGTGATCGTCCAATTTATTTTTAAACATGTCAATCCAATCGACTTGCTTTGAACTACGAGGGGCGGTCAATAAGTTTAGCGAATCGGTAGGGCAAAACAGAGGAAGGGGTATGGCTGTTTGTGGGGGTGTTAGGACAAGTTATGACAAGTCGAGACCTGCAGCCGCACGCTCCTGCCTCGTCTATTTAAGAAGCAGTAGCTGATCGCAGATCCTCAGTCACAAATTTTTCAACAATGGAGAAGGTTGAGCACCGCGCAGTGATCATCAAATTTTTGACCAAGGAAGGCAAGAATGCAAAAGAGATCCATGAAGGCATGGTTTCAGTGTACACCGACATCGCCCCTTCCTATGTAACCATTGCTCGCTGGAATAGGGAGTTCCGCCATGGTCGTGAGTCCCTTGAAGATGACGCCGGTCAGACGTGACCAACGAGGACAATGTGGCCCGTTTGGAGAGGATGATCCTCGAAAATCGACAGGTGAAGGTCGAAGAAATCGAGCGAGAACTGAGAATATCACATGGAAGTGTTATCAACATCATCCACGACAATTTGGCCATGACCAAGGTCTCTGTCCATTGGGTCCCTACAAACCTCACGTCCCATGATCGACTTCAACGTCGTCAAAGTTCGGAGGCCAGAGTTGCACAAGCTGCCATGCGCGAGTGCGGATTTGAGGAGCTCAACCATCCCCCCTACAGTCCAGATCTGGCCCCTAGCGACTACTTTTTATTCCGCCAGCTCAAGGCTGCACTGCGTGGACACCGGTTTGGTGACGATGAAGATGTCCAGCTCGCCGTCCAGGAGTGGATTGAACAGCAGTCGGGAGATTTCTGGTTGTCGGGAATTCGAAGCCTCAGGGACAAGTGGCGCAAGTGCATTGAAGTCGAGGGTAGTTATATTGAAAAATAATAAAACACTTTCCCTCATATCTCGTTTCCTTATATCCGAATGGCAAAACTTATTAACCGCCCCTCGTACATAAGATGGAAGAGAATTCCAAGATGAAACGATATTAATTTATGACCATTTGATGTTTCCAGCAGTGAATCAAAGTTCATACATATTGTCGCAACCATTGAGAATTTTGAACACTTTCTATCTTCAAAAGCGATACTAATTTCAAATCTCTCAAGGACTGTTTGGCAGAATCAACTTTGGCATTCGCTGTACTCCAATATAGCGAAATCCTTTTGAGGATGAGAATACCAGAAATGAGCTGCATATTCCAGTTGTAGACTCACGATTGATTTGTAGTGGAATTTGATTTGATGAATAATAGTTAAGAAAAAAATTGGTGAGGAAGATAAGATGATAGATTGTGGGTGAAGAGAGTGTGTAGGGTTTGCCCTGGTAGTGAGGACTACGCTTTTCCTTTATTTTCTATATTTCCTTTTCTTTGTCCATGACCTTAATTAAATCCTGTAATTTGTATTGTTGTGTGAACCTGATTTTGTGTTTTAACGCTTTCGAACTTTTCTTTTAGACTTATTTTGAAACCTTATTTTTATTTTCCTAAATTTTGAACTATTTTTTAAAATTATTAAAATAATTATATTTATTTATATATTCTAGTTTCTTTCTTCTGCCTTTTTTATTTTATTTATTTTGTTTGTTTTTTTTTATAATTTTATATATTTCTCCTTAATACTATACTTATTTTAAGAGATAAAATTTGAAAAGTAATAATATAGTTAATCACGTAATCTACATAATTTTTCTATACTAATGTAAGAATTTTTTTTTTAATTACTAGTTATACTGACATGCATACATTTATATTGCTTTGATTCAAACGCATTCATTCATGTTTGTGAGTGTGTTTGTTAATATGTAGTGTGTGTAGTTGTTTGTTCAGTGTGGTCTCTATGTGAACAACGGTGCCAACTGTTCCTCAGACCATTGTATCGAGCTGGGAAATTCCCTGGTTCTGGCCACTTTCTTCCCTTTGTTCGTTGGGATGTTTAGACCCTCCTCTAGTTCGGGTGCCGTTTCATTCAGGATCCTCTCCCATGTTCTTTTGGCCCGACTTTGGGTCGCCAGTTGATTGGTGTCAAGGCCACGCTCCGGTGGAGTTCTTTTTTGGGGTATTTGATCGCTCCTGCGTTTGTTTATATAGAGAGTCGCCTTGTTCTGGACTCTTTGCAGGCGCTTCAAGCGAGACGTACTTAGGGTTTGGGTCACCACTGTGGGGTATATGAGTGTTGCTCGAATATGCATGAGATATTTTTCTGATGTTGTTAGAGCTCATATTTCTAAATCTGTGAAGATTGCTGAGTTCTAACTTCGCCCGATTTTCCCGCGTTCTGAAGTCGTGGCTAGATCTGGTGGAGGTGATTTGGATCCCCGGAACAATCCCTTCTTGGTGATAGGGGAATATTGATGCCCTATTGTTACATCCGCTGTTTTTCTGTGGCCGAGGGCGAGGATCTTGAATTTTCGGCTATTCGTGCGGATCTTCCACTTTCTTTCGTATTCATTTACGTTGCAAATTTCGTTTGCAGTCTCGAGATGATATCACCTGGGTTATATCACCGCAAACTGGAGATATAATGAGTCCTCCTTTGCCGGAGTTGGTAAATCTATTGTGTAGATTAGATAAAGGAGGGAGCTCGGACAACTTCCCTGTGGTACTCAGGCTTCGAGGAGGAACTCTGGTCCTTGGTGACCCTCTATCATGATCCGGGCGCGCCGTTCCATGACGAAGTCGCACATGATTCGTTCCAGGATCGGGTCTAGCTGAAGGTTCAGGATTTTATGTTGAAGGCCCCTCAGCCAGACCTTATCGAAGGATTTTGCACGTCCCTTAGTACGCTGTCAATGTACCTTCCATGCGCTCGGCACTTGGCGATTTTCTCGGTTAGGAGCGCGAGTGCGGTGTCCATTCCGCGCTTCTTCCGGAACCCGTGTTGTTATGGGTTGTGGGCCCCCTTCTCGTCAAGTTGATTCTGAAGCCTGTTGGCTGGGATCTTTCCAGAATCTTGCCAATGATTTCCAAGAGGGAGATGGGCCTGTAGCCCATCGGCTGTTCTGACAACTTTTTTCCCTTTGGGATAAAGATGATTTTTGCCACCTTGTATCCGTCAGGGAAGTAACCAGTGTTCAGTGCCGCATTCATTACGTTGGTAAGGCCCTTTAGCAGGCGTGGGGGAGCATTTACCAGATTGTTTTTGGTAATCCCTGTCCAGCCAGGAGCTCTCTGCTTGAAGGATTTGAGCATGCTCAGGAACTCCTCAGCAGTGATCGGTCGGCCGTGGCCCTCCATTCTTTTCTCGGAAACGTGCGGTGGATTATATTATTGAGTTCGTCAATCACCTGGCCTTCGAAGTCCAGGTCGAAATCCTCATTCTCTTCTGGCGTGATGGAGAATATTTGGCGCCAGTACCTCCTGAGCCTTCTTCCAAGTGTCTCTGGGTCTTCTATGATTTCCCCATGTTCTTCCAGAATCATTTTCTCCTTCGGGGGCATACCTCTGTTTTTTTTTATATTCTTCCAGAATTTCTGGGGGTTCTGCTCTGTGTCGAGCCTCTCGATAATTCTGTCCCATGTGGGCCGTTCGTTAATCCGCGCTTTGAGTTCATCTCTGAGTTGTCGCGAGTCTTCTGGTGCGATCTCTGCTTGGGCCGTCGCTGATCTTTCAGTGATGTTGGTCGGAAATTCTGGGCCGACACTCTCGAGCCTATCCCGGTCAATGACAAGCGCCAGGTTTCTGCCCCTTTCGTTTGTTCTGGTGTAGCCCGAGGCCCCCAGTCTAGCATTGAGGTCGCCCCCTATGAATACATTATTGCGTTAGGCAGTTAGGGTTTGATTATTAATGGGCAAATATGGACGGCGTGGTGGTTGGTATGCTGCTGTAATCGTGAGTTCCCCAACAAGTGTAGGGATTTCGACAGCTACGAAGGACTCGTCAAGTTCTGGTAGCCTTTTGAAGGTGATGTTCCTTCTTATGGCGATTGCAGCACCGTCGAATCTATATTGCGAGGTGTTCTTTGCCATACGTGGTAGTTCGGAATTTTCATCAGAGTATTATTCGTGTTGACACCGTGTTCAGATATTAGGATAATGTCGGGATCCGCCCTTCTGTTGCCATATTCATTCGCTTTCCCCAACCATCCATTCGTGTTTAGTGTTAAAAATTTTAAGGTGGTGTTTGTTCTCCATGTTTTGTGTCTACTTCTAGAGTGTTGCTTATTCCTTGTGCTTTCGGACCTTTCCGTTCTTCGTCTTGTATTCCATGGCCTGGATCGTAAATAAGGAGGCGTTGTCGAGTTTCACTTTTCCAGAGTAGAGTGCTGCCGCAACTTCCGTTTCGTCTTCCGATTCTGTTATTGTCATTTGGGTTTCTAGTTCTTAATGCCTTTGGTGATGCCCGCGAGGGATATTTGTTCAGGGAAAGGGGTATTGTCAGAAGCGTAAACCTTTAGATCTAGTTCCCTACCATCGTACCTGTGCTTGTTTTTCTTACTTTTGTTCTTTTAGTGTTATTTTCTCGTGGGTTCGCTCAGGGTACTGTCGCGGTCAGAGTCTTCGTCAGTTGTAGTTTGACGTTCCCTTCTTTGGGGTTTGTTTGTAGCAGCTTTCCTCGCTTTTTCTTCCCTCGCTACAATTCTGGGGCCAGGTCTCCTGGTGGGTTCCTGTGTTTCTTGCCCTTGATCCTTGTGGTGTGTGTCCGTTATTTCAGTAGGATTGGGAGACGTGGCTGCAACTACCCCTTCATTCACCTAGGGGAGAATTGTAATTGTATGACATCTCCTGAAGGAGGGTTTTTCTGGGAACCACATCTCACTCAGATTGTCCTTCTTGAGCATCAAGTTGATCTCACTTGAGAACTTGCGTGGATTCGTGAGATTTCTTACGTGCGCATAAAGAATGCAGTTAAGAAATTTGTTGACTCCTCGTTCTCAAGTTTGATGTAGGTTTTTGTCGGGGCTTGTGTAAGGTGAGACATTTTTGCTGCTTGTGCATACGAAGTTTTCCTCCTCTGTTCTTCCTCTTTCTTTGCAGCTTGTTTTATTTTGATTATATTTCTTTTCATGGGGCAAGCCATGGCTAGTGCTCTGTGGCCCTGCCCGCAGTTGACACACTTCTGTCTTCATGCAGTTTTTCCACCCGTGACCCCTTTCACTGCACCTGTAGCATGTCTCCTTTGCTTCTTGGCAATCTTTTGTGGAGTGTTGCTCCATTTTGTAGCAGTGGAAACACATCTGCACCGTCGTGAATTCTTCACGCTCGATCTGCTCCCCACTGATCTTTGCGTGGAAGAGTAACAGACCCTTTTCTTTTGGCTTTCTGGGCCATCTCCGTCTCCTTGAAGATCACCTTGAATACACGAGTGTATTCTTGCCTCTCTCTTTGGTTTCTGAACTTAATTATTTCAGAAACTTTCGCCCAGCTCTGATTGGCTTCTATCTCTTCTGCTAATTCCTCCTTCGTGCGATCACCTATCCAGGGATCTAGTCTACTGCAAATCTCGCTGCGGTGGGCCTAGATTTGGGGTGGTACTGCGGGCTGGAGGTTTATCTCTTGGAGTGCGAGAAGGCCATCTTCTTTGCTGATCGTCTCGATGTCCTTCTCCCTCTCGCAGATCGCCAAGTAACCGGTTGGGGTGTCTATAAGGCGAATGAATGCGACGCTGAGTTTTCCGAAGATAGTTTCGAAAACTTTCCCTCTTTCCGGTTTGGCCTGGCCATTGATTACCCTGAGAGGTATTCGTGTGGCCAGATCCATTGCCATGTTGTTGAGGATAACTCCCTCGTGGTCCTTGTGAGGCAAGCACGTAGGGTAAGCAGACTTCTCTTATTCGGTGTGTAATTCGGTGAGTAGTATATGTGTATTGAAAGTATTGTTTTCCTAGGGTGCTCCCCTCCACCCCTACGTTTTTTGAGCAACCTTGAACCCCGGAGGTATTCGCCTTGGTGAATGTTTGAGTGTGGTAATGGTGCATTATGATGAGATGATTGAGTACAAGTGAGACCGGATAAGATCTTCCCGGGAGATGACTACTGACGGACTCATTGACAACGCCGCTCCCCGGGGGTGTTTGAATCGCGACTGCTCCCACCATACACATAGACGATTATGTGTCCCTCTGTGGTCCTAGGTTGGGCCTCCGCAGTGATTAGCAACGGAGGTTGCAGTCTGCCCCTTTTTCAATCGAGCTTCTTAACATTGTCATCCACTGTGGGCTAATCCTCAAACCAGCTTCCTCCAATGCTCCCAATTGTCTTCTCTAGTGAGCGAGATAGTTGGGCGAGGCTGTGTACGGCGATTTCCCTCTGTGGGGCGAGTGATGGTTTTACCCGGTCATCATCTTAAAAGCGTAGCCTAAAAACAAGAGGATGAAAAGGGGTGAAATGGCGTAGGAGTAATATGGTATAATCTCTCTTGTGGCTTCTTTCTTCTTCTTGTATTTCTAGTAGCTTTCTCATCGTCGAGAGGAGGCGTTTACTGGCAGATTTTGGCCAGACCTTACCGCCTCTACCAAAACTTTTCCGCCTTTGCTGGTTGCTTTTGTTTGTTCTTTGTATTCGTGTGTTCTTCATATTTGTGTTTATCTTTTTAGATTTGTTTATTAATTTTGAGTGATCTTTTGAGCTTTCAAGCCGTTATAGGCGGTCGAGTTCAGCAGTTCACCTAGTGTTCATGTTGCTTCTATTTTCTTACGTCAATGTATATCAGAAATGTTGTCTCACTTTGTGGTGCTATTATTGTACCGTGTGTATGAGTGTCTTAGGTAAATAATGGTACTGTGTTGTCAGCGCAGAGTTTTGTGCTTGGGAAATATCGATTTCGGCCGACTTTCTCAGGCAATCTTGCAGGGATCCTGATATTGCTACCTGCTGCTCTTAGTATCTGAGTCAGGAGGTCGATGGTAAAGGCCATGTAGAGCAGAGGGCTCAGGCAGCTTCTCTGGGGAACGCCCGCTGTGAGTTCGAACTGTAGTGGAACTACTATTTCATTACTCTTTTATTCGAAATTTCTCGCGATAAAACTGTTTTATGTTTTTGTAGCTATTTGGACGCAGTTTCTAATATTTGAATTTGCTAGAAATTAATATGCTGAGGTCAAGTTCTTCTGACCCGTATCCTAATCGATGGACGCATAACGTAAAATCAAAGTTTCCATTTCGAAAGCCAATGTGCATTATTTTGCACTTATCAAAATTAAAATTTACCTGCCATATAACCGATCAATTGGATAACATGCCTCGTATATCCTCTCGGTCTGAGTCGTTCCGCTATATGGCCTAGTTTAGTATCGTTCGTGAACTTTGCAATCTTGCTCTGAAAGCCATCCTCGCACAAATCCAAAGCAACCCTAAATCGCCGAACCAGGGTTTCATTGGCCAGCCTCTGAGCAGAACGCCACCACGCCCTGCGTGAATACAAAAACATTAGGGGCCCAGACAACCCGCCACCACGCCCTGCGTGAATACAAAAACATTAGGGGCCCAGACAACCCGCCCCCACTGCAACCTGAAAACACTGCCCGATCTCATCCTATCCTGCCCCTCTCTTGACTTTGTCTACTTCTAAATGTTCTGAGTGCTATTTTATAACCTGAAGCTTCATTGAACTCCCCAGCAAGTTCCGAAGGTGGCTTTCTGCGATTCTGTAGTGAAGTCCGAATGAGAGAAATCTTCTCTAAGTGTTGTAAACCGTTTTCTACCACTTCAAGTTCTTTAATTTTAGTCATAATTACTTATTTAGGATGATATTGAATACAGTTACAAATTTAAGCCGAGACATAAGAAATATTGGTTAAATTCTGAATTTAGAAAACGTACCATTTTATTAATTACACAAACATTTAGTAAAATACTATAAAAGATTTAGCCAACGAAGGCAAGCCCCTTCGTGGAGGGTTCTTGGCAACCGGAGTCGTGTCAGGGTTTTGACCCGACCCCGACCCATCGGGTTCACAGCGCACCAATCCTCTACCTCTCAGTAACAACAGTCGATCCATTATTTTGTGAACGCCCCATCCCTTCTGCTATCGCACATTTACCTCTCCCTTCACATGCATTTTCCCCTTCTGCCACCACATACATTATAACTTTCTCCTTTCTATCAGCACACATTTACATCTCTGCCATCGCGTACGTTATACTTCCCCGCCTGCCATTACACACACGCTCTACTTTGTTCAAGATGCATTCTCACGTCCGTTTAAACTGTTTGTAGCTTTGTTTCACCCTTGGTTGCGTCTACCCGAGCTTTCCCATGGATTAGGGGTATCAAATTGCTTCGAGTATTAAAACTGGGATAAAATTTAGATGACATTAAAGTAATAAAAGGTATTTTAAAACTGAAATATAATTTTTATATGTGGGCATTACCCGAGTGCCCCACAAGTGTGTTTGATGTACCATAAGTAACCTTCCTGCAGCTTAAATCTAGAAGATTGTGTGTATCCCCTGCCCTGTGTACGCTTCGAAAGGGTGTTTGGTGTAGCTGATATTTGGGGAGGGGGGATTGTATATCCTCCCGACTTCGATTCGAGTTACAAACCAGTTCAACTCTCCTGGTAAGAGCAAAGAGGCTAATAAACAAGATGTATAAATATGGCCCATCCAGGAGGAAAAGGGGCAGAGGAGGAGAAAGGAACTTTAAATTTTATATAATATGTTGAAATGCAGGAGGGAGTATATGGCAATACATTTACATCACAACTACTTTTTTAAATATAGGTCGAAAAGATTTAACTCCCGCCTTCACAACACACACACACACACACACACACTATATGTTCCAAGGAATCCTGCCGATGGGTATCTATATCCACGTACCTCTGACGCGGAACAGGTCCCTCTCCCCCGAGGTGACGAAGGCTTCCACCTGAACGCTGTTTGGTGTCAAAACATAATACTTTCTGGCACCTCTCCCCAAAGGAGAACCGGACCGGCTCTTGGGGCCCTCGGGCCGACCAGCGATTGTCATACTGACCTTATATAAAAAATTTCACTATTCGGTCGGGGATCCTCCCAGTATCATAGGATGATTGGCGCTGACTAAGTAACTAGATTTAAAATGGCAAGAGAGAAATAGCAACGAAAATGCCCCTTCCCATATGTTGAGATGTAAAAGAGAACATAATTCATTTCCTATTTTGTACAGGATAGTGAATTTCACTGTCCTGTACAGAATAAGGAGCAAATTTAAAATATTGCAGCAATCCTACACAGAGGAGTAGGAATATTTAATTGGATCTCTAGTTAAAAGGAGGGACTGTAAATAAGAGTTAGGAACATTTTGCCTGAGGGGAAAACTAGTGGCAGTAGTACAATAGTAACGAATGTTTTGAGGGTGAGTCGTTACAAAGGCAATTCTCCCACTTAGTTATCTGATTTGCCCTTATTATTTTTTACTTTAAATTAAAAATAAGACAATCATGTGAAAAAAGGTATATTTCGTTTCTTAAGCAATCTATAATAATGAAACGAAACATTTTTTAGTCATTTATTGACAAAATATGTTTAAAAGCACCTTACGCAGGGTTGGCAAAAAAGAAATCCCCGGGTTTTATTGATTTGTTTTGTTTTTTCAAATCTTTGGGGTTTTTTTTTTCAAAAACAAACACTACAGGCATTAGAATAGCATAGAAAAAGAATAGCTATCTCTATTTTTCTAATATTAATATAATTAATTAGTTTAATAATTATATTATAGTAAGAACAGATCACTGATCGAGAATTGTGGGTACCCATGATAGCGATAACCTGTAGAAGCCAGAAGGGGAGATGAATTATGAGTATCAGAGAACTAACCTTAATTTGATACATATTTGTTGAAATTCTAAACATAAATATGCATTTTGAATAAAATAATAAGTGTTCTTTTCTTTAAAAAAAAAACCTTTTTTTTTTTAAATTTTACTTGAAAAAGTTCCCTAAAACCCGTTTTGTAGGGCTGTGTTTTTTGATTTGACAACCCTGACCTTACGTAATATCGAGCCAATGCATGCATATGAGGTGTATTTAATCTGATGATTAAGACGAATATTTACCTCGACGTCACGAAGAAACTGTGTCCTTGTCTTGGAGCTGCTCATAGTCGACAAACAGATTGAGGATGAGAGTGAACGTTTTACTATCATTGTCCCTCATGATGGCGTGAGGGGCTAAGAGAATAAGGACAAGCATTCTAATAGGCATCAAGGCGTTACTTGGCTAAGTCATCGCCTGCTGAATTAGTCGAAAGGTTAACATACACATACTAAAGATGTTAATATGAATATAATTAGTGACGTGGACAAACTAGCTAATTTAATTGTTGTTTTGTGTAGAGCCCAGAAAATACCAGCCATGGGTAAAGTCGATTTGTGCCTTATCCAAACCCTTAAACACAACCGTCTCTAATGGGCAAGACCCTCGAAACCTCTCCATAGTATCGGCCTATTTAAAGCCATTCCTTGGAGCCTATCATTTCCTTCACGGCGCCAACTTCCCTTTTCGAAGAATTATTGGTTCAAACTCTAAGCGGCGACTTCCGATACAGCTCAAATTTCTCTTTATTTAAAGAGCTATTTACATGTAATGAGGACTCGATATTATGTAAGGTGTTGCCTTATCTTTCACATTTTATGTTGTATGTAAAGCCAATAAGTGTCGGTTAGTGCACATTTTAAAATATTATTATTGAGGGCTTCCGATTTTAGCGAAGCTAATTCACATTATGTGTGGTTAGTCGTTTCGTGGAGTTCCAATTCGGGTTGACTTCCCGGCGGCTGTTATGCAATGTATAAATTATCTGTGGTTCATAATTCACGTCAATCAGTAGGTCCCTACTAAGAAATAGCCCATCATAAATTTTGGCACATCGGTGGTAATTGCCCTACCAATACTCCCCCCCCCCATATTTTGTTTGTTCATGGCATTTAAATTACATGTGACTATCCTGACATTTTTCCTTAGAAAATTTATAGAAGATTTATTCCCCTGACTTTATTCCTATTCGTAATTGTTTGGAGGTTTTTCTCATTTCTCCCCCGGCCACTGTCAAATTACCCCTCTTGCATAATTCTACTGACTCAATCCTCCGACCTAGGAAATGGCTCTCATTCGAGCGAGATCAAGAGGAGCAAATACCCGGGTTTCTCTGACGGCTCAGTAGCGATCAAGAGATTCGTTATTGTCTAAGATGAATGATCTCGGTAGCATTTCCGTTCTTGCATTCGAGTCGGGTAGGTTTTAAAACGTGCTTTCACCTCCGAGATGACTAGAATTACCTTATATAAAGGCGTCTTTCAAATGCAGGACTCTTGGTTCACAAAAGAATTACTGTTCCAATTTGAGACCCTTTTAACCATTGAAAAAGGAGCTGAAGACGGGCCTTAGTGAGGTGGGGTTATGAACCCCCATTGTAGGTGACCGCGACCATAGTACCATCTATTACGTTGGAGTATGGACTTCATTTTGTCACTTGAGGATTCCAATTTCATTAATGGAAGTTACAGATAGCAGGGCGATTGAGACAGGTGCGTGGGTAAGTAGATGCGGTTGTGCATGCCCTGCCCATAGCTCAGAACACCCATGCAATCATCGACACATACCTACCCAGCCTCGGAGATGGAAGAACAAAGCACAGATATTATACCCTCACCCTACTCTTAATTCGCTCGGCGGAAGCTCAAATAATGAATAGGGCTCTGGTGTAGTCTCGACCTCCTCGAAAATTGGATGGGCCTTGAATTGGCTTATCAAAACGCGATCCATCATAAACCAGTGCTTCGCTTCCGTCCTCCCCAACCTCTTTCTCTTTCCCCTGCAGCCTTGGAATTTGGACGTTTTCGCTTCCAGCCCCCTCCCTCCCTCTCTCTCCCCTCCCTAGTCAACGGTATTTGACGTTCGCACGACGCGCTCCCTTTGACCCCTTCTGTTTTCCTGAATTGCCTGCGGAAGCTGAGAGGGAGATTTCGTGCCTTGGGAATAAGTGTCATTTGTCCGACCTTGTTTTTATGGGAGTTCGAAATCGGCGCTCTCGCCTTTCGAGGTAATATCGAGTTTTGCTGCTTCTCTCTTTATTAAGTCCGCACTCGTGATATTTTGGCTATTATTTTTTTCTATCCCCACCCATAGAGAATTTCCCCGTTAGTGGAGGCTCAGAGAAATGGCTCACTTTCCCGGTTATTCCACCTCACATTTCACTTCTTTTAATTTCACCCTTTCATTTACAAGATCCTTTTTTCAAGCGAGGATGTCGAGCTTGTTTGCTTTTGTTGCTGAACAGGGCCAGATTCAAGAAATGCCCCACCCCCATAGCACTTCGAGTAATTTCCTGTATCCTTTCACACATTTTCACATCTCACCGCACCACTTTTTGGACACTCCTTCAAACTTTTAATAGTGTGGATGTAATCTTTTTCGCTTTTAAAAATCGTTTCTTAAGTCCAGGTTTATTGTGTTTGGGCTCTTGTTTTCCGCAGATGCTTTTCGATGCGGTTCCTCGCCTTTCATCTTGGGTTGAATTTTGTTGTGGTAGTATTCTTCTCATTTATTCCGAATGTTATGTCCAGGTTTAGGTTTTTTTTTCGTGTCGTTTCTTTCAATTCTTGGTTCGAACTCGGCTCGTTTCGTGATGCTGATTTCCTGGAATCCATTCGCCCTCGGTAAAGTAGCCGGGTTTCCTCTTAATATTTGTTGTTCGAGCGGGTTAAATATGAGGGTTGGTCGTATATATTTGAGTTGAATGATTTACTCGAAGGAAAATGAAATGTTTAACCTAATAAGGGCCTGTTCATTCATCAGGGAAAATGATCGAACTAAAAATGACTTCTGCCCTCAGCTTCTGGACCTAACTCAGCCCCTCAAAATGACTAAAAGGTACAAATTTGGACACCAGTACAAGTAGTAGTACCGATTGTATTTTTTTAATTATTGGGGAGAGGCTAAATAGGACCAGGGAGGGTCTAATAAAAAAAAACCGTACTATTTTGTGAGGTCTGGCAACGGGGCCGTGCGTTTGTTTTTGTTTTTAAGCGAAAACTAACGAGAGTATCTCCTTCAGAAAGTGAAGATGGAAGTGCAAATGCCTGGGAGATATGTAGCCCCAGATCTCCCTGCAGGCATTGGGGTCAGGAGGGAGCATAAGCAGCCTTCAGATGTCAACCGCCGCACTCCCATGCTGCATCTGATTACCCGACATCCCTTTGCTAGTGCGTAAAATGATAGATAAGATAAAAGATTGGTGGGGGGGGATAGTAGGAAGGAGGCAGCATCTTAAAAACCCCAACTGGAGCCAAGAAGGGGGTATGAACAACGCTCCCCTCCCTGAAACGACCCGGCATGGGTGGACGAAAGCTGGGCGGCGACCGGCCTGCGAAATTAGCTCCTCGCTGAGAAGAAGAAGAAGGAATGAAGCCCAAGTAATTCGCGGGTGCAAGGCCGCGGGCAGCACTCACTGAACCCACGATTTCGTTCCGCTGATCCAAGTACCAGGAGTAAAAAAAACCCCCATGTACTCGGGGCCCCATTTCGCGGGCGGAGAGTGGAAAATCGTCTTAAATGGCCCCCGGGGCCCATTTATAAAACTCTACCCTGTGACCACTTTTGTGTGGGTGGGGGAGGGCCTTTTTCGGACCCCATGTATAAATTTTATTTCTGGTGATGTGGAAATATTGCGTTCTGCCACGGAGCGTGGGAAGGAAGTCTGTGTTCGGGTACCATCTGGCGCCTGTCTCCTGTGTAAGCTGGCTTGAACCCCCTCCCCCCCTCCTTCACTCCGCCCGCTGGAGTAGCTGGAGGGGGGGGGTGAACTTCATTTTGCGCTTAGTGGGGGAGGAATGAGAGTTTACCTGTAGGATTCGAAATTTGAGAGGGGTGGGGCCTTCGGGCGTTGAAACGGGGCCAGGTTCGTGAGACTGGAGAGAGATCTGCTACTACCGACTCTAGTAGTCTCGGGATTTCTGGCTATGGACCTTCCATTACAACTTACCCTAACTTCACCGATTCACGGATGTCTTTTTCTAAAACGTACTAAATAAAAATGCCCCAGCCCCCTTGCCCTGAAATGGGACCTCAAAGTTTCGGTCTAAATTGACAAGACACTTTACTTCAGTTCCCCTTTGTCAAGTTTACTGGCTAATAAGAAGCATTTGGAGGGGAAAGACCACCGATAATTACCTAGTTCCCCCCTGTTTACCCCAATCCCTCGCCCCATAGATATGCTCAGGGCTTAAGCCAATTAATAAGGAAGTTCAAAGACTTGGGATAAGATCGAGCAAACTATTATACCCACACTCGACAACCTCAACATTGCAATCCCGCAGCAGAAGCGATAAACCCGATATGTAAATGACCAAGATCGAGAAATACGAACATAAAGACAGGAGAAAACCAAGAAAAACAACTAATATAGACTTAAACAAAAAAAAACGAAAACCGAACAAAGAAGAGATAACGAATAAGACGACATAAAACAAATAAATAAAAGGACAAACAATAAAAAAGCGAAATAGTCATAAAAGTTGTAAAGAAACTAGAAATAAAACAAAATAAACAAAAGGCGAAGAGCTCATTAATGGGGGAAAAAACAAGAAAACCAAACAAACTAATTTAAAATAAAAATAAATAATAGGCCAAGAGCCCATCAAAAGAAAACTAATTTAAGAATAAAATAAAAAAAATGAACAAAAGAGGCGAAGTGCTCACAAAAAGAAATAAAAAATAAAATAATAATAAACGAAAATGAAAACAGAAGAGGAAAAATGCCCACAAAAATATTAGGCTAAATAAAGTTAGCAAAAGACAAACTTGAAAGGCTAGAAAGCTACGACGGAGGACAAAATAAAATTAAATAAATAAATATATTTAAAAGGAAGATTCAGACGGTCAAAAATGCCAACAGTGGGAAACACTGGAGGCAACAAAAGGGGAAAAATATGGCAGTAAAACGAAGGCGATGCCCTCGCAACCAGGGTAACTAAAAAGCTTCTTCACCCCCTATCACACATTTCACCACCTAGCTCATCAAATCAAAACAAATATGCTCAATGCGATGTACAAGAGAGGTGAGGGAGAGGAAGAGTAAAGAGTTGAGGTGGCAAAGTTGAAATGATCTAGTTGGTCGGTGGACCTACAGTTTTACGTGGGTTCCGAATCACGGTGTGTACTATATCCTTTATCTTTCCTATCGTGCCCCTGCCCCACGTCAAGCCAGTGAAATACTATTATTCAATGGTAGTTGGATTTAGGTCATTTCGTCTATTAAATCCCCTATAACCACAGACGTATTTTTTTTATAACACTTTGTACAGCTTATCTTAAGGCTGGTGCTCGCGAGTAATACAACTCCATCCACGTCTTTAAAAGAAAAAGCACCCAAGTGGGTGCCAGGGAGAGCATGGGCAACCATGTTGTAGCTGACATCTATATTGCGTATCCTCTCGGCCCCAAACACCCGAAGTTGTTTCGGCTGCTAAATATCCAATATATTTTTATTTTTTCCATATTCAACTGCTTTGCGTATTTCTCCTTAGAAACTTTCGGACGCTGATGCCTTCGTTGGTTTTCACTTTATTAAGTAATGGCTTTTAAAGACAATACCTGCCCTGAGGTTATCTAATTCTAGCAATATTTTGTATATCCGTGCAACTTATATGGATATTCCAGGAATGACTTTAGCATATCTACAGGGTGATCCGAAGGTCTTGTCACCCCCTACCGAAAAGTAATAACAGCGATAGAGGAACAATATAATTATATCAAACAAATCTACTGGTTTTAGTGTGTTCACTTTCAATAGAGGAACAATATAATTATATCAAACACATCTGAAATATATAATTAAAACAGTATTTACAGGGGGTGATAAGACATTCGGACCACCCTGTATTTGGAACTCCCCCCTTCTCTAATTTCCTCATGTTCGCTTGTTTTTCATTGTTGAAAAAAATGGGGGAAGTCTCAGGAATAAAGTCACATTTAATTTAAATGCCATAAATAAAATAACGTTTAAACATGTTTTGACGGTTTTTTAAATACTGTCAGCTTAATTTATATACGAGGCCATTACAGAAAAGATTTATTTAGTTCTTAAGCAAAAAGGTCTTAGTCGGTCAGTTATTAACGAAAGACATTTAAAGCTCGGTAATTCCTTACATAACGAGTTTTTACAGTGACTTTGATGTTTACTTAATGTGGAGAAAAGCGAGGTGTCGGAGGTCATCATTTATGGTTTTAACTCTTGGATTTGTCACTTTTTAATGACATTTATTTGGATCTTCTAAGGATAGAGGTTTTTCGACCCTAACCTAACAATCTAAGTTAGGTTAAGTTATACTAGTTTCGAAAACCCCTTGAGATGTCTCATCTCAAAGTATACCGATTTGATGAACGTGATTTTACTAATCGAATTTGAAGCGCAATAACAACGAGGTTATATCCCGCATACAGATTGTAAGGAGAGATCGGTAAAGAGAGTGGTGATGATAAAGGAAGGGGAGATGTGAAAAATGGATTAGGGCAGGGAGGGCAAGCAATCCTTCAGATGTCAGCTGCAGCGTGGTTGTCCATGCTGCGCCCGGCACCTCATTGATGGGGGTATAAAAAGAGGACGGGGAGGTATGTGGGTCGACGTCTTCAACACATTTTCGCTTCATGTAACTTCACCACTTTCTTTACAGATGCCCTCGTTGGTTATGTAGGTCAGCCATATGAATGAGTTATATGTAGGGGGGTCGAACCCCCTCTATCAGTGGTCCTTAATCCATTCAATTTCATTTGCCCTGATTCTTTATCACAAAATTTCTTTAACTCGCGACTAAATTTTCTTCATTGTTTTCTCTTTATTAATTTCCTCAAGATTGTTTATTTTATTCCACTTTTTGAACTCCTAAAAATAGGAGTGACAAAAAATAATTATTAGTTTCCTGGTTACCATAAAGTTTTGCTGTCTTATTGTATTCGCTTTTTTAATGTTTAATAAATATCTGAGTAAATTACCTCACTCACCTTTCATTCACCCTCGAGTCAGCCATTCACCAGTTTAAGAAGCCTTACATAATATCGAGCCATCACTCACACATTCAGTGCTTTTAATGTTGATGATGGTTACAGGTGCTGCCTCGTTAAAGACTCGTGTTCTTATTCCAGCCGACGCCAGTTGTACAGTGACGACGAACAATTTGGGGTGGGTATTACCAATACCATTTTGCCATGCAATGGTACTCGCTTCCGCTTCTTCACCCTGAAACCATTCATTGACACCGTAGATTGAGGCATGATGGTCCCCAACGAGGCTAAAAACTTATTGTTCCATGCTTCACAAATGTCGCTAGTACGTACATTGTTGTGCAGGGTTGGGAATTCACACGCTCTCAAAGACATCGAGGCTTTACTATTAGCCTGAGCAATTTAACTAACAGGCTGCTGAATTAGTCGAAAGGTCCCATTAACATAAGTATGGTAAAAAGACAACAACTCAGCTTTAGGTGGGTATTGTGGAATGATCGTTTTGAGCTACCTCATGCCCCCCATGAACGTCTTCAAGGGGTAAAAAAAGAGCCAAGACATTGATTATTCCACAAATTAGTGTTGCCATACCCAGTTCCTGGAGCTTACGCCGAGTGGACTGCGTAGGATTATAGAAACATCGTTTGATCTCCAGGCCACGGTCCATTATTGCAAAAAAAAGAAGCTCCCAATACAATAGGTATATTCAAAACTGGGCCCTAGGGTTTGTACATTGATCTAATTCAGATTTACACACTTATCAACTTATGAAAAATCTTCAGCTTCTACCGGAATTCGCACGCATCTGGTTACTTCTTTGAATAATGCGCTATTATGCCTCATTGAACTCTTATCAACTGTTATCTAACCTGAAAACCTCTTGGTATGTGGCAAGAGTCTTGTTTGGAAGAAGAGCGTACACAATTAATGGCTGTCTCACAAAAATGTACACGAATGACAAACCTGTTTGAATATATTTTAAGTCGGCCGTTTGTTGCGCAGAGTTCGTTCACAATTAACAGCTGAGGGTCTAAATGTTGTAGGCGATTATCCCACTGTTCGCACCGCCGTGATTAAAGATTCGAGCCTGCTGATCTCTGATGTTAGCAAGATGGGCTCTGGGACATGGTAGTGAATTTGGCTTCTCTCTTGACTTAGATTTGTTGTTATATTGCCGTGGCCATGCAGTAAATGAATCCTAGATCTTTTAACACCACACCCGAATTTGATTCTGCGAGGGGTATATTTAGCAGATTTTTTTGTAACGCTTATCTAATATCTTACTGTCGATAATTTCCATGGTTGAAGCCCTAAATATTTTTGGATCAAATACTATGCAACTATCGCTGATCCACAACTATACGGGGCTAACCATTCAACTGTTCCTACTGTCTTTAAAGAGTAGCGTTTTATTTTTAGTTTCCCCGAATCACTAGTTAGTTTAGTGAGGAAGTATACATGACTCAATCTTGATCGTGGTTACATTCTATTATAGGGTACGTGTTTTGATTGGGATAATTTCCGGCTCACCCGGAAACTTATCGTCAGTTAAATGTCCTATTTACATCTTAATACTGGGGCAGATTTGCCACCCGGAAACGTGGTCAGCATAAGAGGACAATATTTTGGTACCATTCAAATTGTACCCATTTGTCAGACTTTTCCTAGTGCCAATCCCTTTCATCAAATATAAATTTGCAGCGACTTTAGTAATGCTACCAGTCTCTCGACTTAAGCGTGGCGCACGGCAGAACCAATGTACTTCCGATGCAGGTTATGTTGTTGTTGCATTGGTTCCCTGGAGCAGTTGACTTCGGCTCTCCCCGAAAGGATTGATGCAGAAAATATGGAGATGTTTGGAGAAGCTTTGCTCTTGTGTTTACTGAGCGTGTACCCAACAATCTAAAGGTAAATTGTATGGAGGATTCCCGCCTCGTCTAAGAAGCCAAACATTCTACAACTGCGAGTGCGTGAAGCCGTCCCGATTACACGGGAGAATCGATCGGTACAGGCACAGGTATTGCGTGCTAGGCTTACCCGGAGTGTGACATTTTACAAGAATCTGTCGGTCAGTCTAGGGTACCTGCCCTCACCTATGGAATGTGCATGACGCCAGCATGAACAAAAGGAATGGTGGTAATATTGGCCCTCAGCCTACGAAACGTCATAAACGCACGCCTAGGGGAAGAAGACGCGCTAGGTTTACAAACAGTGCCACATGTTCCAACAAGGCGAGGAAGATAATACACGAGAACCAGAAACCCAATGATTCAACTTACCCGAAAAGAAATTGACACGAGGATTAGACATCAAAAGGGACTAACCCTACCAAACAAAAGCAGCTAAAAAATACCAAAAGGAACAGGGAGAAATTAAACGATAAAAGAAAATAGCAAATAATATAAAACAAAGGAGTAAGACAACCAACATAAGAAACTAAAAAAGATAACTGCCTGAAAGCCAATGAATTAAGACCTCAAAAAACACTACATTTTAGACGAGATGAATATAACAAAGATTAGTCTGATCTCCAGGCAAATTTCATTGCTTTGCAAATCTATTAGTTTTCGCATTTCACCACTTTTTCTCCATTTCTCACCAATACCAACTTTACCACTTGCACGCATACGTGTCATGCTAGGACCTATTCGATTTTATTATCCGGCCCGGAGTGAATTTTGAAGATGTTTGATGAAATCGTTTATCTTTGCACTGAATTTATTCGCTTCACTTTAGCGAATAAATTCACCCTATATTAAAGTTTGGGAAGGCGTGGAGTGACTTAAAAGGTCAAAGATGGGTGAAGTTAATAGAAACGCGGGTATAAAACCTATTGGGCAATTGAGATGTAGCATAGGTTTGGATGTCGCATGAACGACGAGGGAAAGAGCACGGCATTATTTGCGACCTTTGACCTTGAAATGTAGTGGGGGCAGTCGTTAACAGTTAACCATCGTCATGGTTACGGAGAGAAGTGAGAGACAGTTGTCTCGGAGTGTGGAGAAAGTGGACGGCTCGACCATCTGGTCGTTCTTTCCCAAATTCCATGTGGCGAAGCAGGTAGAAGGTTCGTTTTACTACCTTTCACATACCAAAGGGAGACGGAAGGTCCCTTTGGTCGCACGCGAAGGCCCGTTTACGCGGATAAAAGTCGATGATCACTACCATAACCTCAATCTGACGTGGTATTGAATGGTTTCAACGTAGAAAGAAGCGGAAGTTACCTGTATCGATGTCGACTGACGGTGACATGCTTGCGCAGAAATAAAAGTATCGTGGTCGTTGTAGTCTCAACACATGAGCATCCCTGCTAGGTTCTAGTTTGTCACTTCCGGTGTGTCTTCGAGTAACTAATTAGTCCGATTCTCGAGGGGCAGATTTTGTGACAGTTTGGACGAGGGAAAATCGCCTGGCTGAGGGTTTTGTGGGCGGCCTTTTCTCCTCCCTCTTTTCTGCCAGACAGCGATGGCAATTTCGTTCAAAGGTTTGCACCCCCCATCCTGACTGCTGCTCTCTACTGATTGCGTTCCTCTGCCAGATCTTCCAAGGGTTATAATTTATTTCCATTTCCTTTAGATGCGCTTTAATGGCGTCCTTGTAGCGTTTCCTCTGTCCTGCTGCTCTTCGCTGGCCTTCCCTTAGCTGTGAGTATAATAGCGGCTTCGGGAGTCTTTGGTCGGGTATTCTGCGCAGTTGGCCGACCCATCTCATCTGGGCTTTGATGATCATCCCCTCGATGCTTGTCTCAACCTGAAGAACACTGGAATTAGTGCGATAATCCTCTCAAGTGACGCCCAAGATGGAACTGAGCATTCGCTGGTGGAAACTTTCCAGATCTTTCAAATGGCGGCTGTAGTGGTCCATGTTTCACAGGTATACAACAATGTTGGTATTACGACTGCATGGTAGACTTTTATTTTGTTTTTGCGATGCGGCTTCCTTGTGAAAAAAACAACCTTTTCTAAGTTTATGGAAGGAGTTTGAGGCGCAGAGGATACATGTGACTTCTTTGTCAATCAGATGTTTTGGAGAGCATGCTGCCAAAATATTGAAAGTCATCCACGATTTCAAGAGGTTTACCACTGGTTTTGATGACTGGGTCAGATGGGCTTGTTCTGAGGGAAGGTTCTAAGAGGACCTTTGTCTTCCCGGTGTTAATCTCTAGTCCGAGAAGTGCGTATGCTTCGCTACACTTATCTAAGAGTCTTTGAAGGTCTTATATTTTGAGTGAGGTACGATGGTACAGTTATTTGCATACTCCAGGTCGGTGACGTTGCAGGTTACGGTACACTTTCTTCTTGATTGTAACCGCCGGAGATTGAATAGTTTTCTGTCCGTTCGATATTGTCTAGCCACTACTTCTGGTATCTCTTCCATGGCATGATGAAATAATGCAACCAGGAATATGGAGAAATGGGTAGGTGCGAGGACACAGCCCTACTTCACTCCATTTCTGATGGAGTGGTAGACTTTGGCTTTTATGCCGTTATGTAGCTCATTGATGATTCATACGAACTTTGGAGAACATCCAAACCGCAGGAGTACTTTCCATACGGCCTCTCTGTTGACAGAGACAAAGGCTTGATGCTAGGTCAATGAATGCCAGGAAAATATCTTGATGTTTGCAGCACTTTTCCTGTCGCTGTCGGGCTGCAAATATCATGTCTACTGTACCCCCTTTATGTGCGAAATCAGCACTGGGACTCGGGTAGTAAGTGTTCAGCATTGCAGCTTGATTTACAGTCTGGTTCTACTTCAGCAGGTTTTCCAAGTGTCCTTTCCACCTCGAGATAATCTCGTTTTCATCTTTGATAAGTTGAGAGGGGCTGAACCATGCGATGTTGGTTCATAAACTTATTTTGTGGCCTGGAGAAACTACGTGTGTCGTTCTTGTCTTGCGTAGCACTGTAGTTCGTTGGCTTTCTCAGTCCACCATTTGTTCTTGAGGTCTCTTGTCATACGCTGTACTTCTGACTTAAGTTGAGAGATTTTTTTTCTGTCGCTACATCGCTTGGATAGTTTTGCAAGTGAAGGAAGGCCATTCGTTTGGCGTTTAACAACTGTAATGTGTGTATCGTTCTCGTCAAACGAGTCTTAGTGTTTATTTTTGGAAACTCCGATGACCTCTTTGGATTCACGCAGCACGATCGTTTTATGAGCTTTCCATTTATCCTCGATAAATGGTTTGGTATGTTTTATTGCAGGGCAGCTCTGAAGTCAGCTAACACGGTTGGGTATTGAAGCCGTTTAATACATAGTTTCAAACGTACAGTTCTTGTTCATTTTTGAAGCAATTTTTAAAAGAAGTGTCATTCTAACCATGCGGTGATCAGTCCAGCTGTTGTCAGTTTCCCTTACAGCTTTGGTTATTTTTACATGATGCCGCTCGGTGGTTCTGACAATTGCATAATCGATCAAATGCCAATGCTTGGAGCGTGAGTGTTTCCAAGTAGTTTGGTGCTTGAATTTCACACGAAATATTGTGTTCGTGATAGTCAGTCCATGTTCTGCACACTTGCTGAGGAGAAGCAGACCGTTGCTGTTCATGTTTCCTACACCATCTTTGCCAATAGTGTCTTTCCAAGTGAGGTGTTCTCTTCCCACTCGCGCATTAAAGTCACCAAGAAGAATGATCTTGTCTGTTCGAGGAACTGCTCTAAGGATAGCATCAAGATCTTCATGAAAACCTTTTCGGCTAGTTCGGCATCGATGGTTGATTCATAAGCCTTTCACTTTTTCCATCTGGGAGTTCCGATAATCTTGAAACTAAGTTGTTTTTCATGGCGAGTCTGACGCAGTGTATACGTCGTTCCGCTGCTGTTTTCCTTTCCAGAAGATGGAAAGGAACCCTACTGAATGCGGTTCTCCAGTCGGATAATGTGAGGCGGGCTATGTTTAGGACATCTTTTCTAGTCAACTTCCCTTACAGGGGTGAACAGAGTGCTACTAAAAAAAGGACTGCTCAGGACTGGAATGGTTTAAAGTGCGGAAGCAGGTCCGCAGTCTTCGTTCGACCTCACATACTTAACGCCAGTAGTCAGAGTACAGTGTCACGGAAGACCGAGACAGCTGGAGATGTCCTAGCGCTGCAGTGAGCTGCCGGAAGCCCAGAAACTTGTGGGGTCCGGCTTTTGAAGCCAGCCCACCTGCCTTTACCTTCATCCGCCTTCTCGAGAAAGTCGATCCGCCGTTGAGGTCTTCACAAATTTACCCGTTTGCTGGGGCAGGGATTGGCGGTGCGCCAGGTCAAGTCCACACGTCGGTGGGCTTTGGTTCCCCACCTATGGGGCTCCCTGCTGCTCCGAGATTCTTTACTGGTTTCGCCTGGAGCCGCAGGGCGTCCAGTTACCGTGTGTTGCTGTCATCCTTTCCGAAGCGAGCCTTAGAAATTCCTGAAAACGGTCTCACGACCACTTTTGGGAGAGCAACAGACGAGAAAAGTAGTGTAATAATGATAGGACCTGAGGTCTAGATGGTTATATGTTTCATAGAGTAGGGAAAATGAGAAGGGGTGATTACTTATACTAGAGATAATTTCCAGTGTGCTGAAAACACTAACACAGTCATTATGGGTAGATGTTAAGGAAAGGATAAACTTGTCATAGGATCACTATATAGACCACCAAATCTTATTACGGAAGCTTTGTGTCCTTTGTGGTAGGAGATAAACGTGTATGTGCAAATAAACATGTGTATAATGGGTGATTTTAATCCCAGAAATATAGACTGGGAAGCTCTTGGAGGCGCTTAGAAGGCTGAGGAATTTATTAATATGGCGCAGGATAATTTTCATAGGCAGCTTATAAGCTAACCCACAAGGGGCCATACACGTTACAGAGATAGGGAGAAATTGGTTAAAAAGCCAACATTGCGAAATTAAATTTAACTTAAAATGAAACTGGGTTTTATGACCAACGTGGAACTCTGTGAAGCGAATAACCAAAAAGCGTTTGAAGCCAGCGGGCTCGACGATGCCAGGTAGTATCTCATTGGGGGTCCCAACCATATCGAGGCTTCATTTACCATTCATTCATCTTTTTGTTTTTGTTTTTAGGAGAGAAGGGCGGGGGCTAAGCCATCTTCTCTTTCGTGAAAGTAGTGTGGGGGGGGGAGGATCTGACAAATCAGGCAAAATTTTAAAATATGGAACCACGCACTCTCGAATTTTGATGAAAATTGGTGTATTGGTAGATTTTTGGCTGAAATTCGTTTTTCAAAATCATAATAGAAGCAAAGTTATGCACATCCAAATTAGGGGGGTGCATCCCCCTAATTTAACTAGAAGGCTAAACAAAAAGACATTCAAGAGAACATTTAGCTTCTTAAAATTGATTAATTCGATATTTTACATAGAAACAATATTAAAGAAGTTACGGCCATCTAATTCTTTAAATGTGAGCGGGGACCATCTAATTTCTTTTGTATATTTGGTTTAAGCAAAAAATTATACCCATACACAAATTTTCATTAAAATCCGAGAGGGGGTGGCTAGTTTAGGGTTAATTGAAAATGAGGGCAATAATCAAATGTGAAAAATAAGATTTAGCTTCTTAAACAATATAAATTTATTAATCAAAACATGCAAATTAGCCATTTATTGACCAAAGATGGCGTTAAGTTTAAAAGTTCCTTACTTAAGATCGAGCCATTGCATATAAATAAAGTCATTGATTTTAATGTTAAGAGAAATTCCTCCTCCCAACGTCAGGAAGAAACTCGGCCACTACTTTTATGGTATAAAAAAGATTGTTTTTTTATTTTTACCCCTGAATAACTTATATTGCAACCTTCACATATGCTAGTACTACTAGCATTGTCCCTCATGATGGCGTCATGTATATTGCATACGTGAGGGGCTAAGAGAATAAGGACAAGCATTCTAATAGGCATCAAGGCGTTACTTGGCTAAGTCATCGCCTGCTGAATTAGTAGAAAGGTTAACATACACATACTAAAGATGTTAATATGAATATAATTAGTGACGTGGACAAACTAGCTAATTTAATTGTTGTTTTGTGTAGAGCCCAGAAAATACCAGCCATGGGTAAAGTCGATTTGTGCCTTATCCAAACCCTTAAACACAACCGTCTCTAATGGGCAAGACCCTCGAAACCTCTCCATAGTATCGGCCTATTTAAAGCCATTCCTTGGAGCCTATCATTTCCTTCACGGCGCCAACTTCCCTTTTCGAAGAATTATTGGTTCAAACTCTAAGCGGCGACTTCCGATACAGCTCAAATTTCTCTTTATTTAAAGAGCTATTTACATGTAATGAGGACTCGATATTATGTAAGGTGTTGCCTTATATTTCACATTTTATGTTGTATGTAAAGCCAATAAGTGTCGGTTAGTACACGTTTTAAAATATTATTTTGTTTATGGAATTTATTCATTGACTCCTCCCCCCCCCCCCCCGAGTCTTTTATGCCATCCTCGCCCCAATTTCCACTTACAGATCTGTCCTTACGCAATTACGTGATACGGCCTCTTTGCTATTGCGCTTAAAAAAATCGATGTGAAAAAAAGCGAACTCTTGTGTACATACACCGTGTACACTGACCTTATGCACGCTAGGTAGGGGAAGAGAGAGAGGAGAGAGGGTGAATGAAGCCTTATAAAGGTTACGTGACTTTAGTGGCGCGTAAGGGGAAGGAAGAGGTAATACAATACAGCATACGTCGTTGCCGTATACCCACGTGTCTTTATCTTCCAACCTACATGGGGGCGCGTTTCAAGTGATTTATGACATCTACTTGGGGGGACGGGTACAAAGTGTAATGTGGAGTCAGTTTGGTACTTGGGATGATCCGCCTGACCTGTCAGAAGGGCGGCGGGGGGGGGGGGGCACAAGGAATAATAGTACCTACCCCAAAGGACATTGCTGACCATAACGAGGGATAAAACATAGCACATATGAAGGCTCTCCCCACCTGCTTTGAGGGTACTGAAAGCGGAAAAGATGCACCTAATTGTACTGTGAAACAGGAGTCAATCAAAATTTTGTAATAAAACTGAAACCTATCTAACTTCTACAATATACTCGACACTACATTCTATACATATTCATGGATTACATTATCCAGTCTAGATTTGAACGGGCGCGGAGGCACCAGACACGGAAACGTGGTGGGATTTGTGGTTTCGTACTTCGCACCATCTACGCTCTGAATCTTCTCGGCGCATTCCTTTTTCTCAGATGTTCATCTTGGTGTCCTTGATCGATGGGGCTCGGATGTATTGACCCCGTCTTATTGACAAGGAGGTAATCTTGAATATCCACATTTGAACCTACTTTATGTTGAACGGAGGAGATTAGGCGAGTTGCTTGTCCCCCCCCAAAAAAAAACAAAAAAACAAACACACACACAATGTGTGTGTGGTCAGCTTTCACACATTTCTACTTCCCCTAAATTTAACTTCTTTTTTTAATGAATTACCAAATACCTTGTGTGGTAGGTGCTCTCTTTTAGCTTTCTTTTTATACTAGCCAATAAAATAATAGGCCGAGAGATATAAAAATAAGCCTCTCGCAGAAGGCATGAAAAGGTCTAAGGAGAAAACTGCCTCATAACCACAAGGCTATAGAATTTCAGGAAGGGGTGGGGGAGTGGGGGTAGACCACCTAAAGAATTTTGCTCTGGTGAATTTTCAAAATTTATTTTTTCTAAGGGAAATCAATCTATGGCATCTACCGCAGAAAGTTTACAAGGATAAATCTGTAAACTGGTGATTATAAATGAAGTGAAAATGTGTCAAAGATGTACAGCCAGTGGGGTTTGGAGGGCACGCAGTCCTTTAGATGTCGGCTGTGACATGCTGGTCCATGTGAGGATCGCACCGAGAGAGTATTTATTATTTATTTCCTGCATTTTGCGGTGAAGGCCTTAAACGAGGTTTCTTGAAAAGCGTCTCCGAAGGCGCGCATCGTGTAATTCGATAGATGTTTTAGCCTTTTCAAGTCGCGCGGTTTATTTTCTTAGATCGGAACATAATATCTGTATGTAACTGCAAGTATAAATTTTCTCGGTATTCATGCCCCTATTAGTTGTCTCATCTTGACTATGCGATGCAATTTTGGTCATTCTATTATAGGATGGATATTGGTTTGCTCGAGTCTGTGTAAAGAAGGATGATTAAGGTGCCGCAGCTCACCTTATTGTGAAAGACTTAGGAGACTAAATCTACATACGTTAGACAAGAGAAGAGTCCGAGGAGGACTTGATTGAAGTCTTCAAGTAGTGTAAAAGGTTATAATAGATGAAACATACGCAAGGTTCTTCTTTGCGAACATGATAGGACACGTAGCCATGGGTTTAAGCTGGATAAGTTTAGGTTTAGGAAAGAGATTGGTAGAAATTGGTTTACAAATCGAGTTGTAGATGAATGGACTAGGCTCACTAGTCATGTGTTAGAAGCTTTCTCCCTGCGGAGTTTTAACGATAGATTTATGGATGAGGATGGTAAGTGGTACTGAACTTGGTGCTGTGCGATACTTGTCAAGTCGGTTAAATTAGCTATTCGAAGATAAAGTTGTTGCGGGTTCCATTCAGCCATAAATTTATTGTAATATATTCATATCCATACATTTGAGAACCCCCCCCCCCGGAGAAGTGGTTTCAGGCTCCCATTTCACAGTCATGCAAGACTTGCTTTTGTTGCGGACCCCCGTTCCTAAATCTAGCACTTTCGCTCCTGTGGCTATCTACCTTCCACGCAATTTTACTTTTATTAAACTTAGCAATTCATTGCGAACTACTTCCCAAACTGGCGGAGATGCCCCTAATGGCTTGCACCTTATAATAATAAATTCCAACTCGCCGCATCAGAGCGAGTAATTGCATTTCAACGTCTTTCGCTCTCAAGAGAATATTGGCAACGGGAAAGCCGTTGTTAGGGGCAACGGACGAATTCCTCTTCCTTCTGTTCGTGAGCGGCGAACCACAAAGAAAATGTAACGGCCGTTAAGGGGGTTAGGAGTGGGTAGGGTGGTGGAGCGGTTGTTATGAAAGACGAGTGGGGGTTGTACCCAAATCACCTTCACTCTAGCCCTACCCCCATCTCGCCTGCTTCGATTTACTACCCACCTCTTCGAATGTTTAGGCCTATAAGATTTCTGTTGTCATTGTTGTTGAAGGACGGGTGGAGAATTGGGGTTATATGGAGCTGTGTGCATATAGGGCCATTATATGGGCAGGGAAGAAATTGGGCAGCTTACTGGGTTTCCGTATCCTGCCTTGTTTCCTTTGTTAATGGTTGTAGTGATTTGGGGAGTGTATGGAAGGCTCCTCCAACACACTTGTATAACGGATGGGAGCTATAAAAAGTGATCCCCTCCGATACGTGTACACCTTTTCTTCGCCATTTGGAGAGGGGGGGGAGGGGGGAATATAGTGTTCCCTCCGCTTCCCTCTCCCCCAACCACATCTTACCCCTATTTTCCTCCGGTAAGGAAATGGGGGAGGGAGCATTGCTCTACCTGTCTCCTATTTCCCCCTCAAAGATCTTTATTTCATGCCATCCCTGTTTCCTCGTGAGACCCTTGACGCAGTTTCCTTGTTAATTAATGCGATTGTACGAAACTTGTGTATAATTCAACGGGGATATGTTTCGTCGACGTGGAAAGGGCAATTACTGCTGCGAAGACGAGAGGGAAAGTGAAAAGAAGAGAGATTAGACGCGGAATTGATTGGAACCAGGGGGTATAAGTCCCTCATCTCCGGAGGACACTGCATAGGCGTACTCCCCCCGCCGGGCCGGTCGTGGGGTGGGGTAAGCAAGTTTGGTTTTAAATTGCAATTGTGTAATCCGCTGAAGCTCAAACCGAGAGAACAAGGATAAAACACGGAGGTTTGAAGGACTACGAATTATCGTCCTGCGCAATCACTTGTCGCCAATCTGCAATGGAGGGAGGTCCCCCGCGTGGCTCTGCGTATCGGTTGACGCGCCACTCTTCCCCCATTTGAGGCTCACAGGTCCTGCGATTGGTATTCGATATCACCTTGAGGGGTATCCGCCTACCCCCTACCCCCGACTTTTGAATCTTTAACCGAACTTAACACCCGCATAGGCAAGAATATCCCCCCCCCCCTCCCTCTCCGGTCCACTTGCGTCGTAGGGGAAGATTCTAGGGTCGGCTACTCTCCCCTTTGTGTTGGGGAAAAGTAATATGCCTTCCGAGACTACTAAGTGGAAAAGTTTGTAATTTTATAAAGCCCATCTTTATAGTTTCTCATTTCCAGCAAGCCGTAAGGGCACCGACCTTCGTGTGGACGGGGCAAAATGAGAGTTCCCTCCTGCCTAAGTGATTACAACAGTCTCCTTTGGGCTCCTCGAACTATGTACATTACACAGATTTTTAATTCCCCAACTTCAACAACTTAAGAACTTTCTTGTCGTAAATATTCGTTGTTTTAAGTCGCGGGCGACTCTATCTCACTAGTCGGTCGGTCCACGATTTGCTTTTTTGTTGTTTTTTTGCAATAACATTGTAGATATTCTGCCTATTCTAACTAAACTTGAAACCCTTATGTTGTTTTACATTCTCTTTCGAATGATATAATTGCCAAAGTCCTCCCAAGGTTAGCCGGCGAATTATTTGGCAATAACATCATAACTATTCTGCCTCGGGACGCAGCGCCATTTGATAGAGCGATCCCCTACACACTACTGCAACGACTGTGTTGTCCCACTGACTCTCCGGGCATGTCCCAATCAGGCGAATATTCGTGTTCGTTTCCTGTCATAGTATTGGTCCAATGGGGTCACTATTCCTTGTCCTTTGTGCTAGGTACTTGTTTTTGTATACATATTTGGGAACTACGACTTCTTGAAGGAGGCTTGCCTATTTATCTCTGTTGTGGGGTGCATTCTCTGGTGCCAGGGTAGGCTGGCTTCCCCCCTCCCCCAGGGTTGGCAAATCGAAAAACCCGGGATTTTCAAATTTTCACTTTTTCTTCAAGAAATGAATGTTACTTATCATTATTTTATTCAAAATTTATATTTGTTTATAATTTCAACAAATATGTATCAAATTAAGGTTATTTCTCTGATACGGACTCATAATAATTCATCTCTCCTTCTACGGATTATGGCTATCATGGGTACCCATAATTCTCGATCAGTGATCTATAACTGTGATCTTTTCTTACTATAATATAATTATTAAGATAATTAATTATTAATATATAAAAATAGAGATAGCTATTCTTTTTCTTCGTTATTCTAATGTTTGTAGTGTTTGTTTTTTGAAAAAACAGATTTGAAAAAACCCAGAATAAAACCCGGGTTTTATTGAGCCTTTTCAAAATTTGGGGGGTTTGGCCAACCCTGCCCTCCCCCGTTATCCTGTTTTGTCGATTGTTTTCCTTGTTTTTTGTTTGGTGTGTAGTTTTTTTTCGTGAATTTTAAATTACGGTGACACTTGCTGGCAGTAGCCAAATGAGCGCTTAAATAATGTGGGATTTCTGTTTTTAAAGTGTTCTACATCGTGGGGAAAATTCCGTTCAAATATAATTTCCACATAACCACAATGCCTATTTATTTGTTAAAGACAAAGCACCAGACGTATACCTCCGGAAGAATGCTCGAACTTTATCCTCGACTAATGTGCTCCCTTCTTTGCCCCAATCACTTAAAGTTGCTGTTGCTAACCATTGTTCATTAGAATCAGAGGAGTACTTCCCCACCACACACTGCTCGAGTTCCCCAGGCAATACTTAACAACTTGGGTAGAAAGTACCAGCGAACGAGAATCTTTTCCAAACTGTAACCATTAAACGCGTTTTGCCTCCTGGAGAAAGAATAAGTAATGGGAAAAAATCGATGGATGGATAAAGAAGATAAAAAAAAGGTTAAGGGTAGCAAAAGAAAAGGTAATGATCCTCCCAAAAGGAGGTTTATTACTTTATTCACAGCTACTCTTTGCTTTCTTTAAAGAAAAAAGTGTTGCAGACCTGTCGGGCATTTCAGTAAAGGTTCATTTAATGTAAGGTTGTCAATGGTGAGGACACAAAGATAATATAGATAAAGGCATGAATCAAATTACGAATCCTCAAGGACCGTAGAATCCACTCAAGGCTAATTACATAGAAATGGTGCAATTCATAAGGTGATGGAAATTTAAAGCAAATAATTAATATAACTTGTTTCTTTGTTATATTTTAAAGTAATATCGATTCTATTCCTAAACATTGACTATAGTACTTTCAACGATATTCCTAATTTTATCCTAAAAAAAAAAATTATTGCACTACTAAATCTTTTGTTTACTAGTTTGTGCCCTCACTCTTCATAACATCTATTTCTTGTAAGTTCAGAAATTAATTTCGTCGCTGGACGCGTTCAAATATTTCAATGTCCTCCCGCATATATGAAGAACAGATTTATACCGTCTACTCCAAAGGAGATTTTAACAAACGCCTTATACCAAGAGACAAATAATTTTCTTGATTTAAACGCCAAATGCCTAGCTGTGGAGCATGTCTGTTTAAAATTCGACCACCCATATTGTGCATTATCTTACACTTGTGCGCGTTGAATTGCATCTGCCATGTTTCCATCGTAGCCCATAAACAACATTTCCATTTACAACTTTTTGTACAAATTCCCCAGCCAATCTTCAATCCATTTTAATACACTGCACCATATTCGGTGCGCGTTTAACTTTTTTTTTTTTAAGTCACGTAGAATTACTACATCAAACTGTCCCCCCTTGGTATAGAGGGGGTTCCCATTACCGGTAATTTTTTTTTTAAGGATATAGGATTGAATGGATTGGTAATGCAGCAAGAGACCTTTAAATTCATTCTTATAACATGAATACGCTTAGAGAAATCATCTGAACATACACCCACGATTCACAAATGTGGGTGCGATCAATGATTTTCACTGTTGAAGTGTTAGTGAGTCTACTAAAGGAGACACGTAAATATGATAGGTAGGGATAGAACAAGTGGCAGGTTCATAGAATGCTTTGAGGATAATTTTTTGAATCAATTTGTTAACGATTCAACGAGGGGGGACTATATTAGATTTAGTACTTTCTAACAGTGATCATTTAGTTCAAGAATTGACTGTTGGGGAAGCATTGGGAAATAGTGACCATCAGATAGTTCGTTTTAACTTGGGAATTGAGAAGGGTAAAATAACTGAGAATGCTGAAAAAGTTCCAAATTTTCATAAGGGAGATTATGTAAAACTTCGAAGCTTGCTAAATTTGGTAGACTGGGATATAGAATTCAGAGGTAAAAATGCTTATGGGATGTGGGATACTTTCAAGCATATAATAAATGTAGTCCAAGAACAATGTATCCCAATGAAGGCCATTAGGAACAAAAGTAGGAAACCATTATGGTGGAATCAGGAGATAGCTAGAAAAATTTCAGAGAAGAAAAGGGCATATAAAAAATTACAGGTAGAAAATAATATTCAAAATTTAAGTGATTATAGAATGGCTAGGAATGAGTTAAATAAGATTATAAAGAAGAACAAAAGGGTGTCAGAAATTAAATTAGTTCAGGATAGCAACAAAGATCCTAGAAAGTTCTTTAGTTACTATAAAATTAATAACAAGTGTGGCAGAGTTAAAATAGGACCTATCAAATATGAAGGGTTTGTGAGAGAAACTGATGAGGAAATAGTTGAGGTACTAAATGGTCATTTTGCATCAGTATTTACAAAAGAGAAACTAAATAGTCCTATGTATAGTACTCATAGGTCAGGAAAAGAGGTGTTTACTAACATTTGTGTGGATCGGAGGATGATAAAAGGACTAATAGGTGATTTAGATACTACCAAGACCTCCGGCCCTGATAATATTCATTCTAGGATACTTAAAGAAGGGGTAGAAAGTATCTCAATAGCTCTGGACAAGTTATATACTAGGTCATTGGAATATGGAGAAATACCCGATGATTGGAAGAGAGCGAATGTAGTCCCCATTTTCAAGAAGGGTAGTAAAGAGGATCCAAATAACTTTAGACCGGTTAGCCTAACTCCTGTAGTCTGTAAAATTCTTGAGAAAATAGTTAAAAAAGGGATTTGCCAACATCTAGAGAGGGAGGGGTTAATCAGCGATGCTCAGCATGGGTTTAGATCAGGTAGATCATGTTTGACTAACTTACTAGACTTTCTGGAGTTTGTAACAGATCAAGTAGATAAGGGAGAGAATGTAGATATAATTTACTTAGATTTTAGTAAAGCATTTGATAAGGTACCACACAGGAGACTAGTTCATAAATTAAAAATGATTGGGATATGTGGGGGTGTTTCAAATTGGATAGCTGAGTGGCTGAAAGACAGGAAGCAAAGGGTAGTGCTAAATGGTGTAAAGTCAGAGTGGAGGGATGTTATCAGTGGGGTTCCTCAGGGATCAGTTCTTGGTCCATTATTATTTGTCATCTATATAAACGATCTTGGGGAGGCAGTTAATAATAAAGTGTCAATTTTTGCGGATGATACCAAATTAGCAGCTGTAGTTAAAGATATTGATGATAATTTTAAAGTGCAGGGGGACTTAAATAAATTGTTATCCTGGGCACATAAGTGGCAAATGACTTTCAACCTTGATAAGTGCAAAGTTATTAACATGGGAAAAGATAATAGAGAATTTAACTATGAAATGGATGGGCATTGGCTGAGCTCAGTAGAGGATGAGAAAGATCTAGGAGTAGTAATAGATAAGTCATTAAGGTTTTCTAAGCAGTGTATTGAAGCAAGAAATAGGGCAAATAGAGTGCTGGGTTTTATTAAGAGAAATGTCAGTTACAAAAGTAAGGAGGTTATTCTTAAACTCTATAACTCTTATGTTAGGCCACATCTAGAGTACTGTATACAGGCATGGTCCCCACATTTTAGACACGATATTAACCTTCTTGAGTCAGTGCAACGGAAGGCAACAAAGATTATTCCTTCCCTGAGGCACCTTGAATATGAAGATAGACTGAGGGTATTAAATATGTTCTCGTTCGAAAGGAGGTGTGTGAGAGGGGATATGATTGAGCTGTTTAAAATTTTTTCCGGGATAGATAAATTGGATGTTAGCAAGTTTTTTGAGTTAGATGATGGAAATCGGACTAGAGGTCACCACTTGAAAATTAAAAAGCAAGGGTGTAGGTTGGATTTAAGAAAATATTTTTTCACCAATAGAGTGGTAGACTTCTGGAACAAATTGCCGCAGAGGGTAGTAGGTAGTCCAAATCTAAATGTATTTAAGAGTAGGTTGGATGAGTTTATGGGAAGGGAAGGTTGTGATGGTTCCTAAGTTTTGTATATATTAATATTGTTTGTATATATCTATAGCTGCATGATTTAGTTCTTGACAAGCCTTGATTGGTGATACCCTTGTTTCTGGATGCAATCCTCTGGATGTAGTTTTCCTGGGAGTTTGGGTGCCTTGAAAAAGAGGCCGCTTGACTCGGATGACCTATGATGAGCCCTTGTGGCTTTTGTCATCCGTTATATTATATTGTGGGGGACTTTGATTTTGTCTTCCCCTGGTGATGGTGCTTTTTGTGGGTGGGTTTTGACGGAGGCGGATGACCTTTGATAGGCCCTTGTGGCTTTTGTCATCCGTGTAATTATGTTATGTTATGTTATGTTACTCGTAAGGTACGTCGGTTTGATGACAAGTTCTGCGTTCCAGAGGATTAATTTGGTCCCCATCTTCTAAGCCGATTGGTGTAGGCTTAGTCCTTGTAAAATATGGCTTTCGCAAACTAGGCCTATGTTAAGTTAATAGATGGGCGGCTTCTTAGTGTGGAATGGAATGTGTGGCAAAGGGCAAGGCCTACTTTGATTGTAACAATAGTTAGTATCAGTAGTAGTAACACGTGTGGCGACTCTTTCACTCGACCACTGCATGTTTTCTTCACAACATACAAATATAGAGCTTTAATACCTTGTATAACCGAAACGTCGCTTCCAAGCCATCCTTTTTATCCATCCTCCGTGAAACTTCCAATTTGAAATCCATAACGATGGACAACTCAGTGTAGCACATCAAGTGATAAGAAAGTGCTTTGTCGTGTTGGCGGACAGTGAAGTAGGGACCAGCCAAGACCATTTTTTACACCTTCCTTTCTAACATCTGGTGTTTATCTTAGTGACGATTATCTTGACATTTTAAAGTCTTCTTAGACCGAACGCCCTCCATGGTGGGCGCGTTGATTTAACCTGAAGAAAAGCGTTGTGACCCCCGGAACCATCGTGTGGTTGGTTAGGTTACTCTACCTTTTTCAAAGGTTGGAAAGAAAATAAAGTTCTTTCTGATCCCCTATCGTACCATCGGTATTGGAATCTTTTTCCCAAGAACTCTTGTTCCTAAGAGTATTTTCCATTGATATTTATTGCTCCTTAAGTGTTTGTTTGTTTTGTTTTGTTTATTCAAACCTGTTCATTCTCGTACATTATTTGCCATTATATGTGACATACTTCAGAGCATTGGCTACGCCCTTATTTGTGGGTGTTTCCCAGTTTTTCTATTGCTTTGGTTATTGGGCGAGAGCTATCATGTGCATAAAAAAAACTATTTCAGGCATTTTAGTCGCAGTCTTTTATTTTCCTCCGTCACATTCATGGCCTCGCAACCTCGTAGAAGTTGAGATTTTCGGCAGCTTTCCTTTCGGGTTTTCATTTGCGCGGCCTCAATAATATTCGGGGTCTACGATAATATTGGTAAGAGGGAATAAGGCTTGGCAATCTTATCCATGTTTGCGCAGCTTGATAAAGGTGCGGAGAAATGGTAGAAAAAGACCAATGCACAGAAAAACGCGTAGTAAAAAGGATTCTAATAACATCCCAGTAACCTAAAATGCTGTGACCGGGAAAGCATGACAGCTAGACGGCGGCCCGAAACAGCGTGAAGTTGGCTAACAATTTTACTCCTCCACTTTAAGAATATCTCCTCCCGGCGCACTATTTATGGTGGCAGACTATAACAATCCTTTAGACAATGGTTGTGCCTTTTCTCTTTTTCATAGTTTGTACTCACACAGTAAATACACCCTCTCAAACGTGATAATCCCCCCTCACATTTTTGGGGCAGTTGTACATATTTAGGCGTTTGAAAGGTAATGTGAATCCTTTTGTATTTTTATTTCTTCGTCCCGTCGCTCCTCCCTTTTCCATTATTTTCCGGGGTGACAGTGGATGGAAACGGGATTTTTGGTGATTTATGGGATTTTCGGTGATTTATGGGCTTTTCTCATGGGAAATAGGGTCGTGACCCTTGTTCCGGTACTTGCCCACACTCCATTCCCCAAATGCCCCCGCAAGGGGTAAAGGTTACATTCACAACCTTTAGAATAACAATTTGGGGGAAGAGCAGAATCGTTCTTGCGAAGTAGAGTGCTATAGTGGGGAGTCAGCACTAGTTGTGCTTGAATTAGATACTGAGATCTGGAGGTATGCGTACCCCCCCCCCTACAAAAAAGAAACCTGCAGGTGGATCTACGGCTATACAACGTATCTTCCACATTTTTTACTTCGTTTAGTTCTCCCCACTTTCTTTTCAGATCTCTCCTTGCACATGTTCTGGTTGAGTTGTACTCGGTTAGTTTTCGGGGTTTTTTAAGATTTAAATAACTAAAAAAAAATGTGTGGTAACATTTTCTCCGTGACTATTCACAATATTTTATTTTGGCAAACCAACCATTATAAGGGGAATAGTTTATTGCTTTCACTCTTGAGTTATTTGGATTATAGCTTCCTTTTTTAATAATTTTGACCTACAAGTTGAGGGGGCACAGAGCTGCCACTGCGCCGTTTCGTTTGCTCTGGGATTCCTTGATTCGTTAAAAAATTGATTTAGTTTTTCATATCAGAGGGATTTCAAGTATAATTGATTTGCTGTACCCCTCTACCGACTTTCGTGAGTGACTTCAATGCCGATATCATTTCATTCACTATAAAGCAGGGGTCTCCAAACTACGGCCCGCGAGGTCAGTTCATCCGGCCCGCCGCTGCACTATGCCACAAATGTGATAATACTATATTATATTGCTAACGACGCCCTCTTTGATAACTCTTTCGTAAATAAATATATATGTTTGTTGTCATTATTTTTTGTGTATTGGTAAATAAATATGTTGGTTGTCTTTATTTTTTGTGTATTCACTATATTGTATTGAACACAATGGTTATGCGGCCCGCGCTCGTCATTCTCTCACTTAGCTGGCCCACTGTGAAAAAAAATTGGCGATCCCTGATATAAAGTCGTTAACAAACTGAATAGAGTTTGTTCGGCCTTGTAAATTAAAGGTGGAACCGGGACAGATTTCGTTTGAATATGCTTGGTAGGATATTTCAATATACACTTGTACATTTAACTTAAATGTACAGGGTGGTCCAAAGGTCTTGTCACCCTCTTGTGACACGATCATGTGCCCATACACTTGCAATCAGCCTTTTTTTCAAACTTTAGGAGTTCGTGTTAGCTCCCCGAAATAGAAAATTAAAACAATATTTACTGGGGGTGACACGTTTCGAACCACTCTGTAGATGGGAAATATTTAAGGTAGGATTATTTACAGTTAACGAGGTTTGTGTTATTTAATACCTATGTATCATTGTAAATTTCCTAGGAATCAGTCTTTCACTCATTCTAGGGGTGATTTAATTTGAAAGAAGCTGATTGCTACTCAAGTTTGATTTAACGCCTTCGTAATTTTCAGTTAAGGCGTGCTCCAATAGTCTCCTCTTCAGGGAACTCTAGTCCTTGAAAATTCGGAGCTAAAGTATTTGTCTTTTAAGATATTTGTATATGCTTTGCATTGAAAACATTGTAATTTATATATGGGTTAGTAGAATTAAGTACTCTGATAGTTTTCACTCCCGTCTGGTGTTTTAGAGTTCATTAAACTCAAGCTAACTAATTTTGAGTTGACGCTCTCGTCATTCGGGTTAGGCTGTGTGCTCTACGAGTTTTCTTTTTGAAGAGCTCTGTTCTTTGACAATTCGGCGCTGAAGAATTTGCCTCTTAAATGGCTTGCGTTTGCTTCGTATCTAAGAATTCTAATTAATTTAAATTTATGATTAAATATTTATGTACTTTAGAGTTTAGGTTATTGTAAGCCCTTAGGATTTGGTTTGGTTTGCCTTCACTGGACCAGAGTATTCATTTAGTGAATAAGAAGCTCGGATAACGATCAACATTCATGGTTAATTCCGGGTGTTAACCATTCCAGGGAAGTAGTTTCCCGTTGAAACGGCTTTAACCCTTATGGATTACTTGTCCTCAAGGGATTTATGTGTACGCGTTGCTTGTCAGCTTTACATCCTGATGGACACGGCTGTAGAGAGACTCTTGGAACGGGGGAATAAAAAGGTTTATGGCCTCCAACCGCAAACCAGGGTTGGTACCATTAACATCCCTGGGACCGATTTGCTTGATTAGTGGTCGTTTGTGAAGCCGGAAACATTTACAGCAACCCTGGGCCACCCATCGGGAAGGTCCGTCGACGGGGCTTTTAGCACTACACCTATTTTATCGATGCTTGTCTCCCTTTATCAAAATAAGTAGCCTTTGGAAAGTGTTCCATTGTGGGGTGGGAGCAAGGTACCTCGACTTGATGAATGAACCCGGGACCCATGATTAGCGTTTCTTGGACACTGATCTTGACCTTGAACCGTGTATGTGACGGTTATCTATACCGCAAATAGAAAGTGTCGGTAATAGTGGTACTCGTTTTTGCTCGTTGTCTTTCCAATGTGAAAGTTGGGGTGAGGCGATGTCTGGATCAGGCGAGGTAGCTTCCAGACCATGTCCAGACAATGTGGCGGGAAGTGGATTTTTCTAGAAACCGTTGAACGTCGATATTTCCAGTTCTTCCGGTTTACCCTCCCCCCCTACATTCCCGAGCGCAGCATGAGTGAAGGGGATCCAATTTTTTGACAGGGGTGGGGTCTCTTGTACCATTATTTTTGTTGGAAACTTCAGTCCGTTTTTTTCCGTTTTATTATGATTTCTTTTTCATTTCTTATAAATTGCATTTACTCCACCAAACATACTGTCCAGTTGGGTTGGTGGTAGTCGGTGTTAGTACACGCGCGTCATCTGCTCCTCCCGAACAAGATTCATTCACGCGCGTGTCTCGGGGGGGCTAACTTCCTTTCCTCTTAACCGTGTGGAGAGTGCGTGGTGTCCGTTGGTAATGACCGGAAACAGGTGTTCGCTACCCCGCTCCTCCATGCGAGAGGTTTTTCACGTAGGTACATTAAAACTGACTTTTATTAAAAGCGTCCACACCACTACAAGGGTCCTTTCGATTTGTAAAATAGAATCTCCATTTTATCCGTGTCTTCCTCCGTTTACCCCTCCAAAAATGGCCAAATGAAGAAGGGGCAAATCAATAGTATTTACGCTTTCAAATGCTAGAAAAGGTGGTTAGGCCAACCGAAACGTATTGGGTGGGGACTCTTTAGCAGGTGTGTCCGCTTAGCTGTTGACTCTTGACAAATGTGAATTCACTGGCGACTGACACCCACAGACGGGACTTTGTGGAAATTATTATTATTATTATTCTAAGAGACAATCTAATAACTGTTTATTGAGGCAAAAGCGTAGCCCTTCCTCCCCCAAACGAAGGTACATGCGACCTACAACAGAGAAAGTCAAATAAAATGAAGGATGCCAACCTGCTTCAAAAAGTCTCCATAAGTCTGTATACCCATCCAGAGTACAAGGGGCAAGCGGTAGCGACCCCGCTCTTCCTGCTACCGGGACAGGTAATGTGCGCGAGGATCGCCCAGACTGGGACATTCAACAAGAATGTGACGAACAATCCGAGGGACAACGCAGTCTTCACAGTAAGACGCGGGCGAGCGCTCCATCAAATGGCGGTGCGTCCCGCGAGTGTGTCCAATTGGGAGACGACAGAAAGCACCCTGAAGCCGTCGCGGCATTGGGGGATAGGTCCATGCGAAAACAGTCGCGGCGCAATGTCACGCAACTTTAAGTTCCCTTCAGCCGTCTCCCATCTTTTTTGCCAATCAGCCCGAGGGCTGCCATGTAGTGTGTGTGAAGAAGAGCCAAACGCGCATCTGCTCGCCCAGTCCTCGCGGAGTCTGTCGCCCTCATTCTCCGCAATCCTGACATGTCCAGGAACCCAACAGAAAATAATCTGGACATCCACCTGGTTCGCGGCATCCGTGGGGTCACGGATACCGCGTACCAGGGGGTGTGAAGATTCCAATTCCCCGAGAGCACTCAGGGCGCTCTATGAGTCGGTGAAGATAGCAATCCGGTCTCCGAAGCAGTCACGTCGCGTTATCTCCCATACCGAGCGGTGTATTGCAACCAGCTCGGCCCTGAAGATAGACGCAACGCCTGCGAGAGCCCGGCTGGCTTCAAACAGAGGGTATACGGCGTGGAAACTGGTCCCCTCCCCCCTCCTGATACTTGGATCAAGCGCGACACGTATTGTGCTCCAAAAAGGCCGAATACAATGCTCCTGGCGCTGGAGAAGCTTTGGGAGAAGAGACGTGGCGACCAATAGTCAAAGGTGGTGCCCTCCAGGTTGTTTTCTTTGGCAGAACCTGAGGCTCCACTGGCGTCTCTCGCCGTCATAGGTACCGTCGAGATCGGTTGCGGATGCAGTGAGAGCCGTTGGCTGAGGGAGACGCCGGGCTCGCGCTCTGTGTCTGTCACAAAGCACTGTCAGCACTACAGGTGCCCCAAATTACGGAACGAAGAATGTCCATTGCGCGGTTCAAGACGCTCTAAGGCTTCGAATATACGCCTCCCAGGTGGGGCGTTGATCGAAAACAAGACCAAGAAAACGGTGTGAATCCACCACTTGCAGCCGAACCCCGTTTAGGAACTACTCCGGGTCGGGAAAGCCGTGGATAGCGGCATAAGTGCACCATCTTAATCTTTCTCAAGGAAAACTGAAATCTGTGCACTTCGGCATAGCGAGAGGTGTTCAATGCTTGTTGGAGTCGACGCTCCATAGTTGGCATGTGAGCCGTACCAAAGGAAATCGAAATGTTGTCCACGTAGAACCTAGCGAGAACATCTTCGGGCAGCACCGAGGTCATGACGTTGCTTAGTGCAAAGAGTATGACACTGAGGACACTTTCCTGCGGGACACCGTATTCCTGCTCTATTGGGTTGGATAGGGCTACCACCAACCCATACGCGGATTTGACATCTTGCAAAAACTCTGAAATAAACATTGGAAGGCGTTCCCTCTTCCCCATCGTGTAGAAAATCTAATGATATCGTATCAACAAATATCGATTCGTACGAATCCTTTTTAACTCCTGTTTTCATTAATTTAAATTTACTGAATATAATTTCTGTTTCATACCTTTTTGTGCACAGAACTTTTAACTTTAAATTAATATACTTTATTGTGTAAAGCTCACAAGATTTGATGTGTTGGAAGCCTATAAAAATTGAATTTTTAAGGTGTGCGAATACTAATTCCTTTCCACTATACATGATTTACTTCATTCGTTTCCTCTACCATTTCATAAAAAAGTGTACCACCATAGTCTTAACTATTTACTTCACCTACCTACTTTGTAATCCAAGCTAATTCAGTGATTTATTGCTTCGGTACTTTCATATAGGTTACCATGGGGTTTTTTTCTCGATGAATTGTATATATCGATAAATTGAGCGTGTCGGTGACTTGTTGTTGATGAATTCGCAGGATCCCTTATAATACATAATATCGGGCATGTCAAAAGTCCTGTTACATTTCTTACGACGCTCTCAACAAAGGACACAATAATAATATAAATATGTTTGAAGTAAAATAGTAATCAATGTGGCCGCCTCGGCGACAAGCACGTGCTCCTTGCAGGCCTTGTCCTAGAGATGCGTCCACGCGATGCAGTCGAGGGCATTGAGGTTGGGCAACTGCGCCGGCCAAAATTCCTTGACCAGAAGTTAATATTCGATCCCAACCACTCGTGCCCTTTCTTGGCCGTGTGGGCTGGGGCACCGTCCTGCTGAAATACATAAACACTGGTGGCATCTTCTCGCCTTTTGAAGCCACGACGCTGAGCATGATCATGAAGGGCGGGTACTTGGTCGTATACACGTAGTGGACTTCAGAGACGTCCTGGTCGAATCTTACCACGTGGCAGTTCTGCATTTTGATGACCGGATCGACCGCGAGGGTTTTTTCATCAGAAAAAAAAAATGAAAATTCGATTGCCATGACTCTTCAATTCGTTGAAGGCTACACTACAATGCTCCCGACGTTCTCGCATACGATCGGTGAGCAAAGGCCCTTCCACGCACCTCAAGCTCTTGCCACCCTCCTGGATACCGTGGGTCACCGATATGTTCTTTTACGCGAGCGCGGTCCTTTTGAGCTTCGACCACTTTCGAAGGTCTTTCTCACAATCAAACGGTTGAGAACTTGAGGTATGTCTGGATAAAGTCGATTTTTGAGGTCTTTCCCGTTTTTGAGCCTCTCCGTGACTGTGGACGGTCATCTATCTGACGCTGAGCCGCAAGGCGATGGAGCGGACTTCCATCGTAGGAGGTACTGATCCTGGACAAGATATGTTGTGGCAGACCCGAGACTTTTAGTTGGCCTGTCAGCCAACACGGCAGTAAAGCCCGCCCGCCACAAGCAGAGAATGGCCGCAGGGAGGTGATCAGCTTAGTAGACGCAAGGAAGGGATGAAAACAGATTATCCAATTATTCGCGCCTTAACGCCCAGGACCTCTCTAGTCTTGGTCCCTTTCGACATGCGAGCTTTAAAGAGCGGGGTTTTGATAGATGTTCCAAAGCCTCTTCTGACGTCCTTAAACCTGGACAAAGAGTTGAGGGGATGGTCGTCGAAAAAAAAAGCTGGGAGGACCATATGTAACAGGCTACTCAGGCTACCCCCTCCGGTAAGAAGATGAGAAGAATTGGTACAGAAAGGCGGAAAGTAAATGTTAGCAAAAGAACGATGAGAGGCTAAGCTGGGGCCTGAAGGGGCGCCGAGTCCCGTCAGCACGGCAGCTCAGAACTCTCACTGTAAGCATTTTAATACGAAAAGAACACCTGAATTTGACGCGAAGATCCAGACCATCATTGACAACGATCCCAACAAGTCAATGAGGCTCATAGCCACGGACAAGGGACAGTCTATAATCAGACACTTAGTGTAGGAAAACAAGTGGAAGGAGTGTTTTGTGAAGCTTATGAACAAACTGAAGCAATTTTGCCAGGACCAGGTGATGAATTCGCAAAACAACCACTGGCTTGCCCCCCTTCCCTGTACCGAGAGTCATGACCAAGCTCCCGTTCCACATCATGGTGTTTGGGGTGGTTTAGTAGCACGGGTCATGTTATGCTCCCTTTTATGTTCCGGGGGGGTGGGCCTCTTACTTTGCTTACTCGTGCTTAAGGTCGTCCGTCGGCTCGAAGACGACCCCTCCCATTTATTCTCACGTGTGCTCTAAGGTGGATCAGCAATCCTGCCCTAGTCTGGAAAGCTCTCTGGCAGACCGTAGTTATGGGGTGTGTCTCTCCTCATTGTTGACAGGGTGTTGTCGCTGTCGGTGCGCCTCTGCATGAACTCGATCTCTCCCGACACCTTGCACTTTCTAGTTCTTGAATACCCTGTTTAACAGTTTGTCGCCAAGCTGCCCGGTCTTCAGCTAGTTCTTCCAGTTGGCGATGGTCGATATTGCAAGATTTAAGGGTGCGTTTTAGGTGATCCTTGTGTCGCTTTTTCTGTCCACCTGCTGGTCTGGTGCCTTGCTCGAGTTCACAAAATAATACTTTCTTTGAGAGATGGTATCTGCCATTCTGATCACATGCCCTACCCACCCGAGTGATCTTTTTGCGATGTGCGCCTCTATACAGTCGCAGTTTTTTCTTTGCAGGATCTCATTGTGGGTGATTTTATCCCTCCATGTGATTCTTAATATTTTCTGTAGGCTACGTATGTGGAAAGCCTCCAGTCCTCCTATGTGCCGTCTATAAGGTGTCCAGGCTTCACTTCCGTAGAGCAATGTAGAGGCATACTGCAACGTAAACTTCAATTTTTGTGTGTAATCTAAGATTGCGGTTAAGGAAGACAGTTTATTTAAGCCGCCCAAAAGCTGATGAAGCTAGCTGGATGCGGCTCGTTATTTCTCTGTCCTGTATTCCATTTTTTTTATATAATGCTCCCAAGATGTGTGAAGTGCTCTGACTAGACGAGATGATCGTTGCCTATGGTTATAGGCTGGGCCTTAAATGTGTGAGGACTTCACTTTTCCTAATGTTTATTTCGAGTCTAGCTCGTCTGTAGGCTTCGCTGAGAATTGAGAGTTGATTTTGTCTTGGATGGTGAACGCCCATGGCAGCACCATGAATTGATGCTAGCTCTGTCTTAGTTCTTGCAGCAAACCTACCTATATTGAACAGCCCGTTATCGAACCTATACTTAATTGTGATACCATTTTCCGGTGTGGAGTGGTTATAATAGTGGTAAGTAATAGCAACAAGGCATATATTGAACAAAACAGGTGCAAGAACACAGCCCTGTTTCACTCCGACGTGCACAGAAAAGTAGTCCGAATAATCTGAGGGCCTCTCACTCAATACGGAGACCTACACCAAATGTGCCAGAAGGAGTTGGTGTTGCAGATATCCCGAAGGTGGACGCTTTAAGGTCGTACGTTTAACAGCAGGACTCTTCGTCATGCCACACAAGCTGTCAGAAAATTCCTTTGACCATATCACTGGCCTACCAACTAATCAGTCTGTAACCTCTTTACTATGTGTAGGGTCCTGGTTGGGAGAGAGAAACCACCAAGATGGAACTTAAGAAGTCCAGGATCACCACAGTTTTCACCCAGTTAAACAGGCGGGCCGTCGAGAAGGCCTGCATCATGTTCCAACGCCGACGGTGATTTCAATGAACAAAATGAATAGTACAGGAATCATTCAAATATTTAACATGTAACTTTGGTAAATATATCTGTATAAATGAACCGTGTTGTTTTCTTTTATATTGAAGTTAGGCGACAGATTACCCACAACACTGTATGTTATACATAACAGTTGAGATCAAATGTGCTTTTTGCATGTGATGCAGTATAATTTGGTCAATATTCTGTCGCCCATCCCTGAGTGGTCATGGGGATTTTTATTGGGCCGTGTAACCATATGCCCTTATATATCAAGGACCCCCCCCTCCCTCCTACACTCCGACAGAAGGTGGGTTTCGCTTGGGAAGGGCCCTCCCTCTTCACTCATCTCTGTTGAACCAATTTGCAAATACTGGTCTAGGTTCCGTCTTCAAGTTACCAAGAGTTCTGATGAAACTGCTGTTTTATAAGCACGATGCAGATGAAGGTCGCTAATGAATAAGAATACTATTCTTTGTCTCTTTGTTTGACTAATTCGTGTTCGAATCAAGAAGTCAAATTCATAATTTCTGAGTTATTCTTTGGCCGAATTTATTCTTAGAGGTTTTAAATATTTCCTGTGGAGCCCTCGAGGTTGATTTTAGCACCCTTTTTTTGTTTACTCGAGCTTTAGGACTGCTCGTTTCTCTTTACTGCTCGTCCTTTCAGGGCCTTTTTTAGTCTACCTATCCGTTCTCTTCAAAACGTTGTCCTGCATACAGCCTTTATTTTACACATTTTAATAAATGAAATTCCCCCCTCCCCCTCCACGCGCACCTCTGATTCTAGTTTAGCTAACGAGTAACACGGTCAGGGCAGCTGCCTAATTGTGCGTGCTCTTTCTCGGTCAAGGGCATTTGGGAAAGGGAGGAAATAAGGCTCAAGTCCGCTTCCTTCTGGCTCAGAGACGTGTTTGCCTTCCTTTAGGAGAGTCTGATTAGCCATTCTAATCGCTTCAGTAGGGATGAGGCATCCCCGCCTTTGAAAAAGAACGAGAGAATATGAAAGATAATTGCTGTTGTAATATTTCTTGCTCTTCGTATCCTGAATTCTTTCAACAAGGGATTTAATGGTAGATAAGCGGAGAGGTTAAAGAGGGGGGAAAGGTCTTTTCGAGTCATCTGTATAATGTGAATTGGGGTAGGAATGGATTAAATATGTACATTACCGAGCAAAATAAGGCAACGATTTTCCCTTATTAAAATATTTTAAAAAATATGAGTACGTAAATGAAATTTACATGGTACATAAAGGTATGCATTTAATATTTTATGAAGATTTCACATGATACAATCGTATATTAAAGAAATTATACTAAATAAACTAACAAAATAAAGTATTGACAAGTGCAAAATAAGAGAATGATCATTTAAAGAAATGCTTAGCGAGCAAAACACTAGAAAAAAAGCAAAATTTGACAACGATGAAACTTAAAACAACACTTCGGCGCAACGACGCCCACAGAACCTTACCAGTTTCTTGCAAATTTCTGGTGTTATTTTGTTTCATTTTTATTCTATTTCCGTCCATAAATCCGTCACAGTTGAAGGCTGCTTGCTGGTCTCCAACTTTTTCAATGATCTTCCAGAAGTTCTAAATTGGGTTCAAGACCGGGCTCTGAACAGAACACTTCATTACTTCTATATCTTCCCTTTCGAAATAATATTTTGCTTTGCAGCTTGGCATGGCGTCTTGTCCTCAGCTTGGCATGGCGCCTTGTCCTCAGCTTGGCATGGCGCCTTGTTCTCAGCTTGGCATGGCGCCTTGTCCTGCATAAATACTGCTGGCCGGTTCAGAGATGCTCGGAGGGAAGACATAACATGATATACGAAGTTTAGGTTCACATTTGCCGTTCACATTCGCACTAGCGGACCAACTCATTCAGACGAAAGCATTCCCCATATTATGACGCTGCCTCATCCATGCTAGGCAGTCTTTTAAAAACATTTGGTGTTAAATGTCACCTGCAGCGCGTCTAACAAAGCGTCGTCTACCATGAGATCCAACAAAATTAAATTTACTTTCGTCGCTGAAGTTAATTCTCTCCTAATCTTCATCCCTTCAAACAACACGAGCTTCAGCATATTCGAGTCTCGCCTTCTGGTTCTTTTTACTAGTGATTGGTTTGGTTGCTCTAGAAAGAGCTTTTAAACCAGATGCATTGATGCAACGGGACACTGAAACTGCTCACTTCTTTGCCACTATTGGTCTTAATATTTCGATAAATTCTTGCTGCAATCTCGAAGGAATCCTGATGCATTGATGCAACGGGACACTGTGAAACTGCTCACTTCTTTGCCACTATTGGTCTTAATATTTCGATAAATTCTTGCTGCAATCTCGAAGGAATCCTGATGCATTGATGCAACGGGACACTGTGAAACTGCTCACTTCTTTGCCACTATTGGTCTTAATATTTCGAGAAATTCTTGCTGCAATCTCGAAGGAATCCTGATGCATTGATGCAACGGGACACTGTGAAACTGCTCACTTCTTTGCCACTATTGGTCTTAATATTTCGATAAATTCTTGCTGCAATCTCGAAGGAATCCTTCATGGAGAAGCGCCTAATAGATCTCTCTTTTTGGACCTTGGTTATCCGGCGTCGACCGACTTCTGCAGGAGATTGTTAGGTTTGTTTTCGGTATATAGCTTCCGAAGGCGAGAACTCACACTCGTATACCTTATTACCTAGTCCTCCCCGAAGTCTTCAAACGAACAAATCTCTGACGTGGCTCAGGAGTCACTTTCACGTGTTGTGGCATCTCTGCTGAGTGAGTGACAACAATGGCGGTTGAGAAAAATGTTGCCATTTGATTTCAAGAAACCTTTAGAATGTTCCTGAAAAAATCGCTCTTAGTTTGCACGTGTCAATATTTTATTTTCTTAGTTTATTTCGTATAATTTCTTGAATATACGATTCTATCGTATGAAATCTTCCTAAAATATATTAAATGCGTGCTTTTGTGTACGATGGGAATTTTATTTGTCTACTCATCATATTTTTGAAAATATTTTAATTTAGGGAAATCATTCTTATGCTCGCTAGTGTATATGATTAGTTAGTTGGCTTTGCTAGCGTGTTAATGGACATATCATCACTTTTGGGAACCTATTAACATTGAAGAAGGTCATGAAAAGTTTAACATTATGCTGACAACAAAAATAAATGAAAAAAAACACTAGGGTCCATCAAATTCAGTCTCCAAATACCCCATAAAGCCACCACCCTAGTGTATTCTGCATATAGGCCTAATTGGATTGCGTTAATCAGCCATCAACCAGTTGTCTTGTGATGTTGCCTTTATAATACGAGACCTCCAGACATGCAAATATTAATAAAAACTTGGGTATAATCCATATAAGCCTCCAAAATCTGCCTCTTTTTGTGTATATACTCTTCCCCGTTACACTTGTCTAGCTTTTCTTTAAATGATGTCAAACTGAAGCTATTTAGAACATCAGTCGAGGCATTGCAATAATCCACAACCATTACTGACATTATTTTCTCACACAGTCTGCACCTAGATTTTTTAAAATTTTCAATAACCTATTTATTGTTCTATCATTAGTCTTCAGCTCGCTAAAAATCATATCAATACACTTAAACATTAAAAAAAAAACCCTAAATCATATCACCCCGTTCCAAACGATCAAAACTCCTGTATTTCGCCATCATCATTTTCCATAATTTCGCTAGAGCAAATCCAAGGTTTGCAAAATTAGTGTACGATAACCTATAGTTTATACACTAAGTATGTCTAAAAATTATGCAAATTTGCGGGGAAAAAACGAAAGTTATCAACAGATAAAATCAATTTACTAGAAAAAATGCTGTCCAAAATGATCCTAACGACAGCGGAAAATAATATGTATCTTGCATGAAAATTGCAGGTGGGGCTTCGGAGACTAGCAGATGCGGCAAAGTATGCTATCACACCATTTCTTTGTACACCTAATCGCATAAATCGCCCAGTACCTTCTACCGAAATCACGCCTCAGACCATGACACTTCCTCCCCCAAACCTGACTCTCCGTTAGGCTAATTGACAAACAAACTTTCGCTTGCTCTACCACGAACCAGCCTCAGACCATCGGATCCGAATAAATTGAGCTGATATTCGTCACTGAAGTGGACTTGGCTCCATTGGTCATCCGTCCATGTAACGCGTTCGTCTTTACCGCGCAGGGGCGAGCTTGAAGATTGTCTTCCTGCAGCCGACGTAACAGATTGCCTTGGAGACATTATTGGCTAAAACTTACTAATCTCATCAAAAAAACAGCTGCAGCCGTCCTGAAACAGGTCTTTCTTCACAATTTGGGCAATGGCTCACTATTCCCTTATTTATTTCTTTATTGGCCAACCAGTTGATTTACCAGACTTACATAAACTTGCTTTGTCATAAGTTGACAGCATATTATGGACTTCACTTTGGGGGTGCTTGACAGTCTCTGCAATGGCTCCATTTGAAATAATATCTTTGTGGCGCAGCTTTACGATCAGCTCACGGACTGAGAGAGGGGCGTGGCGCATTTCTTAGCCACGTTACCTGGACGACAGCTAACAGGAGAATGACCCAACGTACCGCCATTGAACTCGGTTATTTGCTATGTAAGCAATGCCGGTTCTCTCTACAATAAACCTAAGCGTTCGGATTATTTTGGACACTTGAATTTTTTTAGTGAATTGCTTATTTGGAGATAACTTTCGTTTTATTTATCCAAATTTTCAAAAATTATCTATACGTAGCGTATTACTATAGATAATCGTACACAAATTTTGGAGACCTTGCATTTTCTCTGGCAAACTTTATGGAAGCTAATAGAAATAGAGGCGTTCTGATCTTTTAGGACAGTGCTGTAATCAAGGTGTCTCAAGGAAGGTATCGTTTTATCATTCAATAAGCTACTACTTTCTTAATAGTTTTCCTTCTTTTAACAAACTTCTCAACTAAATTACATGCTAATGAAGTTAGACCTACTGGCCTATAGTTATTAGGATCATCCTTACTTCTCTTTTAGAAGAATGAAACTACATTAACTCTTTCCAGTCATCTGTGGTATCTAGATTCAAATCTAAGAGATCTAACAAATATCTTCTCAAGAGCGAGTGAAACACTTTCTCTCCCTCCTTAAGAACCTTAGAATGAATATTAGGGCTCATAGCTTTGTTAAAACCTAATCCATTTATAAGTGCATTAAAACTTTTCCTATTTAAATTGATACTTTCCTACATTTCATGTCATTATTTATAAGAGTAGGGACGCGGCTGGTTTTGGATTCTATCGGGTTGAAATGTTAAATTTTTGAGAAGAAAGTGGTTTAGTAGATGTTATGGAACACATGGGTGTTCCGAATGTCTTGTTACCCCGTGTAAAATGACTGTTATATAGATTATAGAAGAGATATATAAATTATGGCATTAGTTGTTCTTCAAAGCTCAACAAGACATCCTGAACACTCTGTAGAGTACGAGAAGGTATGGATAGCAGGGTATCGCAACTCCCTTGTGAGGCTGTTTGGACCACCTTAACGCATGAATTAGACGAGTCTGGATGAAGAAAAAGAAGTGATGGCGTAAAGAGTCGTCTGATGGATGCCAGAAGGTAAGGGACCCCAAGCACTAAATGAAATTCACACACAGATAAGAATACAATCACTGTGGGGAGGGGGGCTGTATTTTTGTGTTCCATCTATCCCCGAGCATAGAAGCTTTATTGTGGCCCAAGGGAGAGCCATTTGTTTTGCGTCTGGGGAGTATATATTGAGTAACCCCTTCAGCAGGTTCCGTGTCATGGAAAGATGGTGTATTTGAAGAGTGGAGATAGATAAAGAGAGAGAGAGACTGTTGTGCATGATGACATGCGAATGGAACTGCGGTGCCTCAGACTGGTGCTCCCCGATTGGCGGCAACTCCCTACGAGAAGCGAAATTTCTCAACGGGGATATTTGAGGTGGTCGTACAGTTTTATATGTTTATAGGGGCAGAAAAGGCTTGGGATAGACCCTCCCCCCCATAAAAAAAAACAATTGGCTGATGGAATGTGTGTAAGAAAGATATTTCACCAGAGTGAATGGAGACTGGCTTCGGGTGGGTGGAAGTGGTTGCACCTCTGCCAATGAGACACCCGACTGTAGGCCAGTGGTTCCCAACCTTTTTCTGATCTTTACCCATTTTTCATTTATGATCCTCATCCATGGACCCCTCTCGCCCTAATCCACATCTCGTGACTACAGTGACTGTCTGTAGTCCTACATTTATTTAGGTCCATTATGAAAAAACTCCGGCAATACCTGTAATTTTATTCATTCCACTTCATATTTTTTTGATTAAATATTCATTTATGCAAACTTGCAATTTACTTTTTGTCAAATCTCAAATAAACATTAAAATGGTACTAAGGAAGTAATTTGATGCACGCAAAATAGTTTCCATAATTTGAGATTAGGCCTCCTACCCTCCAATATACAATAACAAAATAAATTTCATCGGATAAAAAGTGTAATCAAAAGCAATCTTATCTTTTTTTTACCCACATTTAATAATTCTGAACGAAAACCTATCATAGTCATAAATACCCAAACCAAGACCTTGAGTGGAAACACCACCTTCTCCCGTCTCCCAGAAAGAACCTTCATGTGAAAGTTCGTTTCTTCCAGTGGGGTGGGCCTTTGGATTTTAATCTGTACATAGCGTCAGCTTATGGCCCCCTAGTTTGGGAACCACTGATCTAGGCTGTGGGACCCCAATATTTTTTCTCAGTTTGCGACATTAACGCGTGCGTCCACCGAGTAATTGGGACCCGAGGTGATGATGAGTTAGCAGCATCATTGTCATCAATTCCACTCGTCATGTTAACGGATATTGCGATAATTAACTGTGGTTTTGTGTAAACAAGACTAGTATTCACCTGGCTCTACGATGTCCTTCATCTAGGGTGGCTACTCTCTCAACAGCCCTAACCCCTCAAACCAGTAAACTGGGGGTCAGGTAGTCGAGGAAAATTTGCCAGTAACACTTGTAGAGTGGTTAAAAGGCCATTGCTCCTGATTAATGGCCAACATAAACTGTCTGCTTTCTCTTCGTCTCCTGTCGTGGCTATCCTAAAAATATTACGTCCTCAAATTATTCCCAAAACAGTTTAGATTTGTTATTATGCTCACGCAGGATTGAGGGATTTAAAAATGCCTGATTAAGATTCTTGAAAAACATATTGTAAACACTTCTGCTAATTTGCTCTGGTCACTTTGTCGTCACACTTTATGTGGCATGTCTAATTTTTTTTTATTTTCACGAAAAATGGTGTATGAATAGAAATTACATGAATAATGAAAAAGGTCGACCCACGAACGGCTTAAAGACTCCACGCAAACTTGACCCTTTCAAGCTGTCACTCACTGCTTTTAAGTCCATTGAGGCTCAGCGATGTTAACGCTACCGTCATATCACTCGAGACGTGTCGCTAGATTGGGCTGGCACGATTTTTGTTTCACGCCTTATTTACAATGTGCTTATTTGATTTATTTCGGTATAATAAAATTTGTAATTTCCAAAATGTGTCATTTTTTTTTCTTGTTTCTTCATAATCATGACACGCCAGTTTCTCAATTCCACCTCGGTGCACCCGACTTTCCCCTCCGATTCCTATGCCAATGTGTAGCGAAACAAATTGCTCGGCCTTGAAATTAAGCAAACTTGAAATGGATTTTCATAACTAAATTAGGATTGTGATTGATATAAACCCCATGCAGTAGGATGGGACACACAAAGGAGGCCGTTTTGGATTGTATTTCTCCTTTGGTCGAGCTTATTCCTCGAACCTTAAAATGCACTCCACTCCTGTTAATCTCAAATTATTGCGAGTGGATCAAGGTGCGTGAGTCATACTAATAATAATAGCCATACTATTATTAGGATTGGTTTTATTTTATGTCCAAAGCAAACCATACATAGATTGAAGACTACCATTGACAGACTCATTTGGGTGTGCTTTACGGACAAGGGTTGGAGATGACTCGTGGAAGTTGAATGTACCATGAAGAAAGGGCAAGATGTTAATATGTTGAGTCGTTACTGGACACGCGCTTATGACGGCAAAAATGACTCAAAGTTGATTAAGACAAACCAATCCCGTAATGTTCCGGTTGAAGTCCGACAACTTTTTTGAATCTCTAATCAAATCTCGGGTAAGGCAAATTTTTTACGGATTTGAGTTCTAGTTGGTCTATTTGTCTTCTACACATTTCGTAATTTCCTCATTTTATGATCTCAAACTTTTCGGGTGCAGATGGCTTCGTTGAGTTTACCCATGCTTTGCAAGACCATTCTGACACCAGCTATAGGAAGAAACAACGAGGAAACGAGTGGTTGATCTAAGGCAGGGGTCGCCAAACTTTTTTCACAGTGGGCCAAATAACTAAGAGAATGACGAGCGCGCACCGCATAACCATTTTGTTCAATACAAAAATAAAGACATCCAACATATTTATTTACCAATACACAAAATACACAAAAAAAAGAAAACAAACATATTTATTTACCAAAAAGCTATCAAAGAAGGCGTCCTTAGCAATAAGATAGTATTATCACAGCCAGTGCTACTTACAAACAAGGTAGCAAAAAGGTTTAGTGAGATTTGTGAAACTGGCATTTAGCTTTTAAGATATCATCAATATTTGCTTGCTGCGTCCAATCAAGAGAATTGATTTCAAATGTTCATTTGTGGCACAGTGCAGTGGTGGACCGGATGAACTGACCTCGCGGGCCGTAGTTTGGAGACCCCTGATCTAAGGTGATGGATATACTACAGCGTTTTATTGGTATATTTAACAATGTATAACTTCAAGAATCATTTGCAATAAGTTAATATAATCACAGTTAATCGCAAAGGTCATGCAAACCGTTATGCAACATTGTTTTGAATTATCTGAACTTGCTGTGTTTTGATGAATTCACTCCTACTGAATGCACATCCACAGGTCCATCGTTCAAGATATCTCTTCTATAGTTCCGTCATCTTTACAGGGAGTAATAGTTCAGCTTTATCCCATGGCTGCAGTTTTGCCGTTTGATTGCCCGGAGCAATCGGTCGTCAATCTTGGCTGGCCTCTCTGTGCTTTTTCTTGTCGCCATCACGGCTTCATTCCTTATTACCACTTCCTTTCCTTAATAAGTTTTTATGGCCTTTTGTTACATATGTAACGGATATGGTTTTAAGTGGGTTAATTATACTATGGATGGAAATTTATTATAGTTTCTCGTTTCGATAATGTAAGGATTTAATTTCTTTCCATTTGAACAACGTCTAGGAAGGAAGGGAAGGGGGTGTTAATGAATTTGCTATCCTGCACATTCGTTGTGGAACGGGCTCGATGCGAGAAAGTTTCGCGTCCTTCTGATCTGTAGCGCCCCTAAAAAGTTTCCTACTTTGACTGATCATTGGAGCAGAGAGAGAAGAGCTTTCCTACAGAGAACTTTGAAATGATTCATCTGATTCGTAAGATGATTGCTTGTATCCGTTTCTAGGTTCGGCTCAAAAGTAAAATTGAAAAAAAAAAATGCTAATATTTAATTTTTTGCATTTATAAAATTGGTGAAATTGTAAAGCATTTGAAAATTTCTTTGCAAAATAGTGTTTGGAATTTTACAAATCTGAAATATTGAAGATACTTTAAATGAATGTGTCCTTTTATTTCTATTTTCCTTGGTTATATGAAATTAATTTTGGCATTGTTGCCAATATACAAAGCATAAATATGCCAGTGGTATTTCTCCAGGATATTGCTCATTATAAATTGCTAGTGATTCATTTTCCTCAAGTATTCATATCAAATGACTACGCTCTTTATCAATTAAATTACGAAAATAAATGAACTCGCTCACGATATTCTATTTATTAATCTGCACGAGGATAGTTTATCCGCACGACACGGAACTACGTAACCTCAACCTGGCCACCAACCATATCTAAACAATATACAAACAGTTGCGGCCTCCGCATCGCAACTGGTTGCACAAAATTACCCCAATACACCACTTCCATGCTGAAGCAAAAAAAATCTCCCAATCGAAGGCCACCTAAACATAATAGGGGCACAATTCTTCAGTTAACTGCTATGCCCCTCACACGCCCTCTCCACCGAGCCTGAACGCTATAAAATACCACCCTTCACTCGCAGAGCACTTCAAAACCAACCGCAAAGTACCCTACTCCATAGCACCCTCGTCATCTCCGATAATCACCGGAATGGAAACATCTTTAGATCGTCAAACCGGTTTTACTGCCTCGCCCTTCATGAATGACAAAATAAATTAGATCCCAACGCTGCAACTTCCACTATTCTGAAAACGCGGCCCATCTCATTCTATCACCCCCTTCCCTTAACCATCTCGGAACCCCTTCCATTATAACTTCTCCAGGAAACCTCTGGACAAGACCACATGCCGTGGCATCCTTCCCCAGCGCTGCCAGGCTCGATTGAACAGAACCCCAGGGGGTGACACATTTATATAAGTGGTGTAACTCTTCTTCCTTGACTCTTTCTTTAATAACCAAGGACCCGTAGATTTCACCATTTAGTTTTCGTTGCGTTTTTAGTCGGTCGGTCGGTCCCCGTTTTTTTTTTTTGCAATAACATTGTAACTATTCTGCCGATTCTAACGAAATTTGAAACCCTTTTGTTGTTTTACATTCGCTTTCGAATGATATAATTGCTAAAGTCCTCCCAAGGTTAGCCCGGGAATTATTTTGTTTTGGTGATAACATCATAACTTCGGTCGATTCTAACGAAATTTGAAACCCTTATATTGTTTTACATTCTCTTTCGAATGATAGAATTGCCAAGGTTTTCCATATAAGGCCTCTACATTCGAGATTGGTTCATAATTCAATTTTATTATTACATATTCAAAAAATTTGTCCAATTCATACTGTTCTCGGTGATTTTGAATGTGTTTCCCCGGCCCTTTCTTTTAAAGATGACAATGGTTATTAGTACAATCCTTATTACTCGTAATTCTTTCGTGACCTCATATGTTTATTCAATTCTCTCTCCTTTCCATATAGAAAGCCACGCTTCGTTTGGTGATTGGATAAGTGCCATTATCTTACCTTTTTCATTATGGTTATTTACAACTTGGTCAAGGAAGGAGTGGTGCCCAGTTTCGTAATGTTAATGATGCTTGGGTGGGTTTCTCGGCAATTACATAGGATTCCTCCTCTCTTACGAAAATAAGTTACTATATCTGATGTGTATGTGATTACAATAATAATGGCTGAAAGAAAACTCGCGATCCAAAGGATAAATCTTTTGTGGTGGTGTCAGTCAGTCAGCTATATTTATTGACATACTATAATACATTATCCTTTGACGTCTCGTTCAGACCGGTTTTTCCTTTTAAATTGGTATTCGAAGCGCGGTCACTTGAGTTATTGTGCTCTTGTGCAAATTGTACGAGCTGGTTTTTGAATTTCCCTTCTCGGTCCCAATAGATATACCCCAGGGTCTTACACTTGCGTGTTTGGAAACCGGGTGTGTGTGTGTGTGTGTGTGTGCCACTGTCGGATATTTAAAACAATGGTAGGTTTGTAAGACGTTTTTGAGTCTTCCGACGATCCAAGAGTGCACGTTAGCCCGGTGTTTTGTTTTCTATTAACGAAGACGCTTTGCTTCTCTTTGCCGCTCAGATGGGATTTGGTTAAATTTGTGGATGCTTCGAATGTATCATTGTTTTATGTTTGGGGGATTATAGCCGAATTGGTGATGTTTATTCCTTTGTGCATATACTTTTATAGATTTCAGTGGATTACTTCCTATGGTTTCAATGATAGTTTGGCAACCTCGTCCTTATTGTATCGCTCTTTTGGTTATCTATTTTAACTTTTATCTGACTTTCCATTTACCTACTCATTCCCCGAGTGTTTTTATTTTATTCGGTCTGTACGTAGATCCGGAATTACACGTTGGCCGTCTTTACTCAAGCTTTCTTTTGGGTTAGCGCAGTTTTTGTCTTTTTTTCTTATTCATTTTGTGGGTGGCATTCACGACCATAGCCGTGGTTGCGAAAGAACTAAGACTCGCTTGACGGCCGGTCATTTTGCAACTAGCGCAGCTCGTGTGGGGATAGTTCATGCTTGGGGAGCAAGGGTGGGGTGGGGTCATATGAGGCCCTTATTTAGAACTGAATCACTATACATCGCTCTGTCTCCCACTAGCCTTTAAGCACAGGGGGAGGGGGAGCTGTTTATTCCGAGGTCCCGCGAGGAAGGGGGATTTAAGTTCTATGGGACGAGGGCGTTTGCATAGGTGTTGCTCCTGAAGGCTTCTAGGGAGCGCCCGGACGCCGCTGGTGGGTAGAATCGTCAGTCATTTCTTTGTTTATCGAAAACAAAGCCACCCTTTGTCAACCTCGTTCCGTTTATTTTCATTTTGCGACCCCTTCGAACCCCTTTTCTATCTTCAATTATTCTAGAGAACAATTGGAGTTCGTAGTCTTTAAAGACCATGACCTCCTTTTCCCGTGTAAGCCAGAGCGGCAACATTCGACCTGTCACAGTGTTGCTTTCTTTCGCCTCTAGATGGTCCCACTTGATTCCCCTTGACTGACGCTGTCAATCGCTAAGAAAATACATTTTGCGGATGTTCGCAGCGAAGGGGAATTGTCGTCGCCTATGATAGATGATGTTTGCGGGAATATCGAATTAACATTTCATTAGTAGAATCAAATGGTTAAAAGAAAATAGAGGAGTTTGTTTTCGAAAATGAGAATCTTATTAATATGAGTGGAGGCGGCTGGTTGTGAATCCTCTTTATTCTATAAGCCCACGAATGCGTTAAATGAAGCTAAATTGAGTTGGAGACTCCAGCTCCGGCCCGACCCTATCATCTCTCTTCCTCATCCTGATGGTGCCTAGGCAGGTTTCTCTGCTTTTACATTTATTTGTTCTATCTATACGGTCATCAATCTCTCAGTTGATGATCGTATCCAAATTAATGGGCTGCACTCTAGTGAGGATCCCTCTCCCTCTGTCGAGACTAGGTGATAAAGTTTGATCCAGGGTTTTACTCTGCCACCTCCCATTTGTGTAAATGTAGTTTCTCCGGTTTGTTATGCAACACTTTTAGTTGAAACTTTCAACATTCTTAGTATGGAGTTTTTGGCTTAGCTGAAATGGATCCACTGTACGAGACTATAGTGGTTAGCGCGCTTGCCTGACAATCGCTGGGTCTGCAGTTCGAATCTCCGTCCAGATTCTTTTTAAGCTGACTCTATTTACTAGGGAGGTTACCTCCGTGCCTGGGCATCTCGGTGGGGAGTTGGAGCTTACCCTGGTTGACGTCCGCCGGAGAAGCAACATAGCTTGATAGGAGGACCGAAACCAGCAAACTTTACTTCGAGGACGAGGACCGCTGCTACCTCACTTTTCAATCATCAAAGCTAAGTGACGCTAGGGCGGTTTGCGAATTGGAGGGTGTTAATGTATATTTTAGTGGCGACCTGGTGTTTGTACTCCAACCGTAGTTTTAAATACTTGCTGTTGGCCTATACCTTTCAATGGGTGCAGAATATACATTCGTCATACAGTTTCATATCAAATTCCCTCCGCCACATCTATACCCGTCAGTGTCACGAGGAAGAAGCGTGACTCGACGCCGCTGCTGTGGCTTTTGATATTGCTCGATATTAAAAATCGTGGAACTAGATTCCACTGGAGGCTTGAGAGTTGCATTTCATCTTAGGGACCCCCCTAAGGGGACCTCCCTCCGTACCAGAACTCCTACAGGTTCATGAGAGTTGTGCATTATCCGGGCCCCTCGTCTTTGTTTGGGGAGGGGGGTATGTCTCGGTACATATTTTCATTTTTCCCAATTTTTTTTTTATAACCTCTTTGTACCATCTCTGCGCAGGATAGGTTCACGTTGCGGCGGGGATGGTTTTGAGGTTTCTCGGGGGTAGGGGTGGAGAGGACGTGAAGGGCATAGCAATTTACTACTGAAGAACTTGTGTGCCTATCATGTTTAGGTGGTCCTCGATTGGGAGGATTTTTGTTTCGACTTCGAGGTGGTTTTGTGCAGAGGATGCCATTGGCAACCCACCCCAAAGAATAGTTCGTCTTCGCACTGTACAATTGCAAGAAAGACTTGGCAATTTGTGTGGTGTTGGACGGGAAGAGCCGAAGACTGGCGGTTTCTCGGTGACCTCAGTTGGAGAATATCTTCTTAATCATCAACATTAAAAGCACTGAATGTGTGAGTGATGGCTCGATATTATGTAAGGCTTCTTAAACTGGTGAATGGCTGACTCGAGGGTGAATGAAAGGTGAGTGAGGTAATTTACTCAGATATTTATTAAACATTAAAAAAGTGACTACAATAAGACAAAACTTTATGGTAACCAGGAAACTAATAATTATTTTTTGTCACTCATAGTTTTAGGGTCATATTTTTAGGAGTTCAAAAAGTGGAATAAAATAAACGATCTTGAGAAAATTAACAAAGAGAAAACAATGAAGAAAATTTTGTGATAAAGAATCAGGGCAAATTAAATTGAATGGATTAAGAACCACTGATAGAGGGGGTTCGACCCCCCTGCATATATCTCATTCATATGGCTGACCTACATAACCAACGAGGGCATCTGTTGGGAAAGTGGTGAAGTTACATGAAGTGAAAATGTGTTGAAGATGTCGACCCATATACTCTCTCCCCCTTTTACCGCCCCTTCCTCTTTTTATACACACTCAAGGAGATGCCGGGCGTAACATGGACAACTACGCTGCGGCTGACATCTGAAGGATTGCTTGCTCTCCCTGCCCCAATGCAACTTGCATATATCACCACTCTCTTTACGGATCTCTCCTTACAATCTGTTTGAGGGGATGACCTCGTTGCTACTGCGCTTCAAATTCAATTAGTAAAATCACGTTCATCAAATCGATACACTTTGAGATGAGGTTCTTGTAAAGATGAGGCATCTCAATGGATTTTCGACCCTAATATAACTTAACCTAACCTAGATTGTTAGGTTAGGGTCGAAAAACCTCTATCCTTACAAGGTCCAAATAAATGTCGCCCTCTTGTGGTGACCAGCGTCATTAAAAAGGGACAAATCCAGAGTTAAAACCATAAATGATGACCTCCGACACCTCGCTTTTCTCCACATTGAGTAAACATTAAAGTCACTGTAATGACTCGTTGTTATGTAAGGAATTACCGAGATTTAAATGCCTTTCGTTAATAAATGGTTGAGTTAGAGTCGGTGCTTCGTTTCCATTAGTTTCCATTGCTTAAAAAACTTTCATTTTCTCACACATTTTTGCAATGCTCCTCGTATATAAATTAAATCGTCACTCTTATAGCCATTAAGTGTCAGCGAGTACATGTTTTTAGATAGGGTTTTTATTTTGTTGCTTTTTAATTTAATGACTCCTGCTTTTTTGATCATAGTCTTTATCTGCCTTCGACCTCGCCCAGTGTGATATTTTTTAAATTCAGTATTTATTGGTATTCTCGGGACACAATAACGATTGACTTCTTTACAGGAGCCTTTTTGGAGTAGGGGTAAGAAAGAACGTGTTGTAACTACTACTCTTTGTGTTGTGGTGGTGAACGGCAAGTGTAGCTGGAGGTCAATCAGTGTTGAGTATAGCAGCGATGAGATCAAGAAGATACAGTATCGCGAGGGAGAGTGAAATGATGGAAGATTCAACGTGGGTGCAGCTTATCCAGGTGATTACAGAGTAGAAAAGGCAACTTGTAATCCAACGGAGGCATATTCACTGGGAGAAGAATGGGTGTAATAAGTGTTAATAGAAACTCTGATTGGTTTAGTAGTGTATCCCAAGCCCTTATGCATAAATATAAAATATAGAGGCACTTCTTTTGGGCCCATAATAAGGGTTGGGGGCGTTTTGAAGAGGTTCATTTGTATAGAAAGTGGTAAATAAAAAATATGTGGAAAAGAAAGAGTCCAGGTTGTCTCTGGTGAAGAGACGCGACTCTCCCACACCTGACACGGATCCGCAATGAGGTATGCAGCCCCGTCTTGAAGTGGGAAAGAGCCTCCCAGACGATGCAACGAGACATCCAAATCTCGTCGAAGCTGTTTTAGATGTTGGAGAGACGGTGTGAACGAGGAATTGATAGATGTGAGAAAGACTGTTTGTACGAGGAATTGATAGATGTGGGAGAGATGATGTGTACAAGGAATTGATAAATTAGAGCAAATAGCTTTGCTGGAGTTGATGTCACCGCCATTACATGTGTAAATCATCGTTTTAAAAGTGGATGGAAGAGACAGTATGAATGCATTCTTAGTTAAGATTTTACGGGTTGATGTGCGTAGCTACGACACGATAGCGTGTGTGTTCCGAAATGAGATGCCCATGCCTGTGGGTATCCCCCTTAACCAGTCTCCCGTATCCACTCATCCCTAGCCTCCCATCCGCCCGTAGCTACATACCGCATGGGTCGACCTTCAACCATGAGTTGACTGGGGTTGGGAGGGTGAGACACGTTGTGAAGGATCCAAGGAAGAGGAGGGCAGAGAGAGAGAGAGAGAGAGTGTGTGTGTGTGTATTGAGACACCCGGATGCCCGAGTACAACGTGCCCAACTAAAGGAGGGATTAGGTTGCACTGCACTACATAAGATCTCCAATTCCAGACGCTGGAATCTGGACCATCTTTGGCGGGTGTTTTAAATCTCGTGGCGAATGCTTTTATTTTAGTCGCTGCGACTAAAATACGAAAACCAACGAGGGGGGGAGGATGCGATCCTACAAATGTCAGCTGCAGCATGCTGACTAGGCTACACCTGGCACCCCTTTGCGCGCCAGGCAATGATCCAGTCGGTTAATTTCGCCATCCGTCCCTGTTTCAATCATGAAGGTGGATGGGTGTCCCCCGGCCGGGTAATCAAATTGACAAGTGGCATTCGCTGGCAAGACGGAAGACACCAGGGGACGGTCTTCCTTAGGGGGAGAGGTGATAGTTTTTGCACCAACCAGTGGTCGCCAGATGAGATATTAAAAAAAAAATGCACCAACCAGTGAACTTTTCGTGGCCTAAGGGAGAACCATCCGTTCTGTGTCAAGAGGGTGGATATGAGAAAAAAAAAAACTTTCGAAACCATCGACCACAGTCCTCCTTGATCGTCTTCACACTTTCCTTGGTCTCTCGGGCAGTGCACTTGATTGGTTCCGCTCATACCTCTCTTCCCGTACTCAGTCGGTCGCGCTCGATAAACTCTCCTCCGAGCCCGCGCCTATTTTGGGGTGCCTCAGGGCTCAGTCCTTGGTCCCCTCCTCTTTCGCATCTACTTACTTCCTCTTGGCTCCCTTCTTCGCGATTTGGCCCTGTCCTTCCACCTCTATGCTGATGACACTCAGATATACCATTTCATCATCCCCTGTGTCCTCTCAATAAATTACCAAGCTCTTTTCAGGCTACACCTCCATAAACGAATGGCTGTCTGCCAACTTTCTTAAACTTAACCACGATAAAAGTGAGGTTCTCCTTGTTTGTACCGCTTCGATGGTGGAGAAATCTAAAGCTCTCTTCCCCTCCCTTAACCTTGAGTAAACTAATGTCGCCTTCTCTGATACCGTCAGTATCCCCTCCCCTCTCCCCACCCCCCTTACTTCCCAGCCCGTCGAAGAAAATGGATACGAATCCACTAATTCGAGGAAAGAAAAGAACGCAAGACGTGGGAAAAAACTGGTGGGAGAACTTTAACCACAAGATCGCCCCCTAAAACAACTGGACAAATAGAAAATTGCATAGAAACTAGCAAGGTCTCAGGAAATCAAAACTCACCACCGCAAAAACGACCAAAGTCAGTACGAAGTCCACAAGAAGTTTCAAATTCCCAGCAACCAGCAGGTCCAGCACGATCCACCAAAACGCTGCCTGAACTGCTCTCACTGCATGTACTCCCAGGACAATTTGTTGATCGATCTTTCAGAAGATTTTACCTGATAAAACCAGAAAGCCAACAAACAAACCTAATGAAGACATGCATGGTCAAACAGAATAAAGATTTCCAAATACTATTTCAACTTCCCAGATCACAATTTCCACCTCTCTCGCCTTATCCAGATGGTAGTATACTAGTTGAAGTAAAAACAAAGAGCAAGCGGAAAAAAACCTTAACATTAAAAGAATTAGCAGGAGATAAAGTAATAGTAACAACACATCCCTCCTTTAACATGGGTAAAGGCGTAATAATAGAACCAGACTTCGCCCAATACTCATCGACCCCCACCCCGAACAGATGGACACTCAGGATATACCAGAGATCGTCCGCCTACAATCTCGGTCACCTCCTCACAATGTTTTGCCCAAACCAAAACGCCTACCACTGACATCACCTACGAAAAGAAGGTAGAACACGAGAAAGACGCCCAAGACCCATGTGGAACAGACCTCGTCTCCACCAAACACATTGAAGCTCGAATCATACCATCGACGAGCCACTTCACTCAGCCACCAACAGAAGCAGCAAAAAAGATAATTCGTTCTCCTATTATTGACGGAACACCAACACCCTCACCAACAGTAGATACCCAAGACACAAACAAGAAAAAAAGTGACAACCAAAACCTCAAAAAACAGTCCCCAGCAGACTCCAGTGGCCACAGGCCCCTAATAAATCAATGGGCGCCACGACCTCCGCAAAAGCCAAATCGCTCACTTCCCGAACTAAAACAAAAGAATAATGAAACTAATCCAGTGGAATATCGGCGGAATCAGAGCCAACTGGGAAGAATTAAGGCTTCTCGTAGTGGACGAGAACCCCGCCTGCGTCTGTCTCCAGGAAACCATGTTGGGAATACACCCACCACGAAAATTACCGAGTTACAGTTGCGTAACCACCCCAATACCAAATGATGGCAGCACATCCGGCAGCTGTGCCATCTACACCCATCAGATTAAATTCACATCTGGGAATAATCGCCGTGACCATGCACATCAAAAAACGGTACATGATCGCAAACGTCTACAGCTCCCACCCACGCCCCTTCCAGTCGCCGCCTTACGAGACTTGATCTCACAACTACAAACTCTATTCATTCTAATGGGGGACTTTAACAGTCGTCATACCGAGTGCAACGCCAGAGGAAACGAGCTATCAAAGCTAATAGAAAACCACCAACGGAATTATGAACCAGGGTGAAGGTACTAGATTTAACATACAAACGGGTACCATATCAGCGTTAGACCTGGCCCTCTGCTCACCGACATCACGGCGGACTTCGAATGGATGACCTAAAAGGAAGCGACCATTACCCGATCATCCTCTTCCCAGACGAGGGATTACCCACCTCGGGTGTACCACGCTGGAGACGACCAAGCAAACTGGCGAAAATTCAACAAACTCACCGATATCCAAGTCGATGACATCCCGAAGACGGAGGAAGTGCTGGAAATATTTACATCCATCGCAACCAGCTCAGGACCACCCACATCGTAAGGGCCGCGGCGATTTGCCATCCAGGCCGCCGTGCTGACGGGACTCAGCACCCCGTCCGACCCCAGCTTAGCCCCTTCTCCTTCCTTCAAAACACTTGTTCCCTTGCTTTTTATACAAACTCTCCCACAACTTTCTCTGGTCAGCCTATAATTTCACAGGGTAGATGCTGACCTTCTTCTCAGTGAACCGTCCCGGATCGGGGCTGAGGGGGAGGGGGACAATGTTCCCTAACCCCTGAGCTCCGGTGTGGGGTGGTTGGTTTTTAACAACCTACTTCACCCCCACCCATACCTTCCTCACATCCCTTTTCCTCTCCTCTTAACAATCTATATATTTTTACGCCGTGTCCAAGGTGGAGCCGCCATGCCGATGGACTGCCAGGCCACCAGGCGGGAAGGGTGGTCCCAAATGGCGGCGCCTGGCTCTGCCGGGCTTGTAAGCACCTCTTGCAGTGCGGGCAACTGCGAGAGGTGATGAGCTATTGCGTCCCGTAGCACAAATGGGGTCACCATGCCCAATCATGATAAAAAAAATAATCCCCCTAATTCCCCCTTGCTCATCGACGGAGCGCCCTCGTGCAGCTCCACCAAAAAAATGGAGGTCACCCCCCCACCCCACCCCCTGTGCTTGCGCAGGGGACCCTCCATATTTCTTTAACCGGAGAGGAGGCTTACTCCTCTCCTACGCCTACGGGTGAAGGGGACTCCCCCTCACCCCCTTTTCTGGAGGTGCTTTCAGGCTCCTCCCTATTCCCAGCGGCAGTCCCTCCTTTTCTTTCTAAGGGAACTGCCAAGAAAGCCAGTAGGCAGCCCATTGCCGACCGCCCCTCGTGTAAGCGGCTTGGTAGGGCAAACCCCCTTAGTGGGGGAGATGGAAGCCAGGCCCCTTCGGTTGCTTCCCTCAAAAGACCTGCTGGCAAAAATATTAAACCTTGCCGGGGTCAAGGCCTGTGCCTCCCCACTAAAGACTTATGACGCTGCCAAGGGGACCTGCGATGTCCTGGGAGGGGATGGCCAACTGGAGGCCCGTCCTGTGATAGACATGGTCCTTGAGGAAAACCAGCCTCAGAAGGTAGGGCCTTCCATGGGGGGGAATCCGGGCTCGGCGCCAAGCACCGAACCCGAATCCGCCCCTATGCAAGGTCCTCCTCAAACGGCTGGGGATTCTCAGGCAGTACAAGGACGGGAGGGATCTCCTCCGGATGATGCCCCTGCGACCACCAGGACCTTCTCCATTTCGGAAAAGGACCTGGCTGAGGCCGGTCCATCTGGCCTAGGGGCTTCTACCGGCGGAGGTGAGAAGCGGGTTCATTCCCCGCCCTTCTCTCCAAAAAAGAAAAAGACTAAGAAGACTCGGGGCTCCTCTCCATCCGCGGGGGCTGTGGGGACGTATGGGTCTGCTGCCACTTTGGCAAGCGACCAAGCCAAGACCGGCACATCCGGCCCCTCTGCCCCCCTGGTTGCGGAGCCCCTGACTAAGACCAAAAGTGCACAGGGCGGAGCCTCGATGACATCGGGGCCCCTCATTCAGAGGTTACCTGGCGTTTTCGAGCCCGCTGGCTGCTGGGGAGATGCCGCTCGCTCTGCGCCGCGTGCAGTGCATCACTCGCCTGTACGCGCGAGCCCGGCGCCTCCCTCAGTCGCCAACAGCTCTCACTGCATCCGCAGCTGATCTCGATGGTGCCTATGCCGCCGAGAGACGCCAGTCATGCCCTAAGCCCTTTGGGTTTAGGGCCAGGAAACTCCTTCGAGAGGTAGATATAGCTCTCTGGCCGGTGGCGCCCCTGGCTCTGCCCAGGACGCCACCCTGGAGGGTACCACATTTGGCTATTTGTCTCCACGCCTCTGCTCCCAAAGCTTGTACTGCGCCGGGAGTATTGCGTTCGACCTTTTTGGAGCACACATCGTGTCACGCTGGTACCGTGCCAGTGTATACGGATGGCTCCAAGTCCCAAGAGGGGGTCGGCTTCCACGCCGTATCCCTTCTGTTTGAAGTCAGCGGGGCTCTACCAGGCGCTGCGTCTGTCTCCACGGCCGAGCTGGTGGCAATACACCACTCGGTACGAGAGATTACGCGACGTGCCCGGTTCGGTGACCGGATTGTGATCTATAGGGACTCACAAAACGCCCTGAGTACTCTCGGGGCATTGGAATCTCCGCTTTCCCTGGTTCGCGATATCCGTGACGCCACGGTTTTGGCGAGCCGGGCAGATGTCGAGATTATCTTCTGCTGGGTTCCTGGACATGTAGGAATTGCGGGGAATGAGGGCGCCAAAGAGTCCGCGAGGACTCTGCGACCGGACCAGCGTTTCGCTCTTCCTCACACCGACTACATGGCAGGAATACGGGCAGCTCTTCGGACTGCTTGGCAAAGAAGATGGGAGACGGTCGAAGGGAACTTAAAGTTGCGTGCCATTGCGCCGCGACTGTTCCCATGGACTCATCCCCCAATGCCGCGGCGGCTTCAGGTTGCTTTCTGTCGTCTCCGAATCGGACACACTCGTGTGACGCATCGCTATTTGATGGAGCGCTCGCCTGCGCCGTATTGCAACGACTGCGTCGTCCCCCAGACTGTTCGACACATTCTTGTCGAATTTCCCAGTCTGGGTGATCTTCGCGCACGATACCTGTCCCGGTACCGGGATGGGCGTGGTCGCTACCGCCTGTCCCTTGTACCCGGGGCAGATTCGTGCACATTGACTAGTGGACTTGTTGACCTTTGGGGGGAGGCCGGGCTTCTTCCCCTTTATTTAAGGTTCTTTTCTGTTTTTTTCGTTTTGTTTGTAGGTCGCACTCTCCTGCACCGGGGTGTGGGGGACCTCCTCCCGCTGCCGGAGATTGCTTCCTGATTGTTAAGTTTTTCCAATATTTATCATTGTTATTTTTTCATAATTTTATTTTAAAGTAGCCTAGTTCTAGGCTGTCGTGTTTTTCGGCGACTTTTGCCCAAGTGGGCAGTTGCCAGATGGGCTCTATAGAATTAAAAAAAAAAAACAGGACCACCCAGCCGGAGATCTATCCTATGGTGGTGTCCAGAATGCTCTGCTGCACTGAAAGAACAAAGAAAAGCCTACCGAACATACAAACGATGGCCAATTCTGACGACTAAAATGGAATTTAATAAAAAGGGAGCCAAATATAGATACATACTTTAACAAAGCCGCCGGAAATCATGGAGAGCTTATGTCTCCACGATAAACTCTAAAACCCTCATCCACTGCACATGGAGCAAGATCCGAGGGATGCTAGGTAAACCCAGCCGAGATCCTACCCCCGTACTTCGGATAAATGGAAATACTATCTTAAATCTCATCGATGTAGCAGACACGCTAGCGACTCGCTTTGCCAAAATATCAAGTAGAGCAAACACAACACCCGAGTTCGCCCTAGACCGGCTGGAGAGGGAGTGCTCACCTCTAAACTTCACATCAAGAGAGTACAAATCTTACAACGAGGAATTCAGCAAGAAAGAGTTGGATACAGCTCTTGTATCATGTAGAGACACGGCCCCAGGCCCAGACAATATACCTTATGCAATGCTGCGCCACCTAGGGGAAGGGGGTAAACGGCCACGTGCCTCCACCGAGTCGTTAGAATCACAGGAGGCAACACCCCTGAAGTTGGTTGCGAGACCATCTTCCGAGGTTCCTAAAGCTGACCCACGAAAGGAGGACAGCAACAAAGGAGCTTCGGCTCCTTCGCCCACGCTTAGTGGTGGGCTGGGTGGCTTGTAGACGGTTGGATCTTCGAAAAGAGGGAGGAAAAGACTCGCATGGCGATCCAAACCTCCCCCAATAAACCCTCGAGGCAACAGCGACTTCAGCGCATTGTCTGGCCAGCCCCCCCCCCCCCGGAGTTCTGCCTCCCCGAAGCGTACGGTCATTCTCGTGAGGGTCTTCTCTTCGAAGAGGGTGCCCGCATCTCCTCCGAGCTAGGCCTGGAGGGCATATTCCTTCAATGGAATTGCCGCCTACTCCGGGCCAACTGGGAGGAGCTGCTGATGCTCGTCTCATCCCAATCCCCGTTAGCTATCTTTTTGCATGAGACCATGCTGGGCGCATGCCCCCTGCCCACCCTCACTGGGTATAAGGGTTTTGCGACTCCACCACTACTGGATGGGGGCCGGGCGGGAGGATGTGTGATTTACACCCGGCATGATGTCTCCGTTCTTCTCTTCGCTTTAGATGCCTCCTTTCAGGCAGTAGCTGTGCAGCTTCATCTGATAGGAGGTATACTGTTATTTCCGCGTACATTCCACCCTCAGCCGACTTCGACGAGGGGAATTTCAGCCACGTCGTGGCAAGATTGACGAGGCCCTTTCTCTTGCTCGCAGATCTAAACGGTAGACACACCCACTGGGGCGAGTACTCTATTAATCCCCAGGGTCGAGGTCTTGCCGACCTGATCGACGAGCTTGAGATGGGTGTCCTAAATGTGGATGAGTTTACGCATCACTGCCAGAGAACGCTTCATTTTCCTGCCTCGATCTATCTTTGTGCTCTCCGGATGCACAGCCTGATTTTGATTGGGGGGAGGTCGATGACCTCCATGGTAGTGATAACTTTCCCATTCAAATATCCTTTTCTGGGCCGCTGCCGACCGAGAGTCCGCCCCGGTAGTGCATGGCGCGGGCGCGGTGGTCTGCATTTCAGGAAATGACTGAATTCTCTACCTCAGTCGAGAAGTTTCGGTCGGTAGATGAGGCCGTTTAGTTCTCTGGCAACCTCATCGCCGCGGGCCTAACTACTATTCTTAGAAGGTCTGGCCATTTTGCATGCCGACCACTCCCGTGGTCTTCAGCCGAGTGCGAGACGGCCCTCAAGCAGAAGCGTTATGCCTACATGCGCTATAAGCGCCGTCCGAACGATTTCACTGTCGCCTGAATTTCGTCGGGCTAGGGCTAGGTTCCGGTATATTTCGAAGCACACCCGCCGCTCTTCTTGGCGGGCATACGTGTCACGCTGGAACCGTGTCAGTGTATACGGATGGCTCCAACTCTCAAGAGGGGGTTAGCTTCCACGCCGTATCCCCTCTGTTTGAAGTCAGCGGGGCTCTGCCAGGCGCTGCGTCTGTCTTCACGACCGAGCTCGTGGTAATACACCACTCGTTACGGGAGATTACGCGATGTGCCGGGTTCGGAGACTGGATTGTGATTTATAGCGACTAACAAAATGTTCTCGGGGCATTGGAATCTCCGACTCCTCTGGTTCGCGATATCCGTGACGCCACGGTTTTGACAAGCCGGGCGGATGTCGAGATTATCTTCTGCTGGGTTCCTGGACATGCAGGAATTGTGGGGATCGAGCGCGCCAAAGAGTCCGCGAGGACTCGGCGACCGGACCAGCGTTTCGCTCTTCCTCACACCGTCTACATAGCAGAAATACGGCAGCTCTCCCGGCTGCTTGGCAAAGAAGATGGGGGACATTCGAAGGGAACTTAAAGTTGCTTGCCATTGCGCCGCGACTGTTCCCATGGACCTACCCCCCAATGCCGCGGTGGCTTCAGGTTGCTTTCTGTCGTCTCCGAATTGGACACACTCGCGGGACGCATCGCCATTTGATGCAGCGCTCGCCTGCGCTCTACTGTGAAGACTGCGCTTTCCCTCCTCCAGTTCGTCACATTCTTGTTGAATATTCCAGTCTGGTCGATCTCGCGCACTTTACCCCTGGGTCGATACCGCTTATCCCTTGTACTCGGGACGAGTTCGTGCACATTGACTTATGGACTCCGGTTTATTTAACTAGGTGTTTTCTCTGTAGGTCGCACGTCCTTGTGCCGGGGGGAGGTGGACCTCCCCCCGACGCTGGAGCCTGTTTCCTGCTAGTTGCTTTTTTATTGTTGTTTTTTGTTGTTATTCTAAAGTAGCCTAGTACTAGGCTGTCCTGTTGAGTACGGCGACTTATGCCCAAGTATGCAGTCGCCAGATGTGCTCCTTAAAAAAAAAAAATTAACTACTATAATTATGCCTATTTTACAATAACCTGTGAATTTCTAGTATTAAACTAAAACACAAAACATTTTTTGCCATAAAATATTATATGGTTTTTGTTCATAACTTTTTCTATGTGGAGATGAATAAAAAAGCTTAATTATGGCACATAATCATGCATCTTCCCTATCTTGTGATACCAATTTCAGCTTCCTATGACCAATAGTTAAAATGTTATGACGAAATAGTAGAATTTGACCCCTGCACGACCTTTAGTTGGGGGATACCACCCAAAATTGGGTTGGAGGATATTTTTGGATGTATATGCACCTATTGAGAACTACTCAATCATTATTCTAGTTAAAAAAAAATTTCGCTCCTCCCTAACATACACCCAACAACGAAAATAATTCGATAATATAGAAGAGACGGACCGGCTCCCCAAACTAAGCTATTACATTTCAAGAGTGCACGAAGCCATACTAAATATGGTACAAATGGTAGCGACCTCGTTCGTCCCCGTACCAGGGCAGGTAGCGCGCGTGAAACTCTCATAGACGGACTTTCCACAAGAATGTGTCAGGCAGTCGTCACAGTAAAGTACAGGGGAGCGCTCAATCAAATGTACCCTATTCCGAAAAGTCACCAGACAACTTGGAGTTTGAATGGATTATGGGGTATATCCACAAAAATGTTGTGGCGCAATGACATGCAACTTTAGATTCCAATTGCTTGTCTCCCATTTTCTTTCATGCAAGCAGAAGAGCTGACCTGACTCTTCCCATGCAGTCAAATTGGGGAACAGCGTTAGTCCGTGCAGACTGATTGGCACTCTAATCGGCACTCTCATTTCACGAACCCATCAGATGGCGTCACCTTTACTGCGACCGAGGGTGGAGGGGTCGAAGATGACAGTCTCGAGGTCAATGCATACTCTACTGTACCAAGCGGTGTATTGGAACCAGTTTGACCGTGAAAATAGATGCAGAGTGGAAGAGCCCGCCAACTTCAAACGAGGTGGAGGGGTGAAAGTCGACCACATCTTCGGAATTAGAGCCACCCATGCACACTGACATGGCTCCATCTTGGCGTGCGTTTGCTCGAAGAAATTCGAACACTACTCCTGTTGCTGTAAAAGCTTTGGTAGCAGAAGGATTGCGACAAATGTTCAGAGTTGGTACTCGCAAGGCTGGCTTCCTGGCAGAAAAAGAGGAGTCCTTGGCCCGAGAGCTTCCTCGATCTCGAAGAAGTTGCCTTTCCCTAAACTAAAAGAGTTAGGACATGATTGGTGCCTTTGCGGCCTATGTATTGTCGAGATCGGCCACAGATGAAATGAGAACCGTTGGCTTATGAGGGAGCCGCTTGGTTTGCGTCGTGTAATAGAGCACAATGCACTACGACGTAAAGCAAATGACATCTCACCATCAAGTGTGCTTTCTGTAGAGGATGACACACTGCACCGGTCGCCAAACGGGGAGATCAATGTGGTAGCTAGAGTTCACCTTGCGCAAATTACGCTCGGCTACTGACGAGTAGAATTTGCATCCGTGATATAGCTTGGACCGAAGAAAGGAGCGACATTAAAGTATGGAAGTAGCCCAGTAGTAGCATCCAGGTTCTGAACGCCACAGTACGAAGATTGTCCATTGGGTGGTTAAAAAAAATACCTAAAGTTTAGAATATGCTCCTCTCAAGCTCCGAGTCGGTGAAAAACAAGAGCAAGGAAACGGTGCGATTCTTTTATATCTAGGCGAGCTCCATTTAAGAACCAGTCCGGGTCGGGGTGGAGCAGTGGATGGTGGCTGAAGTGCAGCACCTTAATCTTGGCCAAGGAAAACTGAAACCCGTGTGTTTCAGAAAAGCGAGAGATGCGGTTCAGAACGTAGTGAGAACATCCCGTAGCACAGAGGTGATGCCAAAGGCAAAGAGGGACACTCTAAACGCTTTCCTGTAGCTCACCCATTATACCATATAGGACCGTAGAGAACTTTCCTCACCGGTATACGGAATCGACAATCTCTCAGGAACTCCATAATACTATATCGCCATGCGGTATCACATGCCTTCTCCAGATCAAAGAACGCCAAGGCGAAATGATGTCTAAGAGAAGAACATCCGAAGTGGTGTGGAACTTGAGAAATTCCCACTGTGCATGGACCAAGTGGCCTCCAATGTCCAATAAGTAAACTAAAATAACTAAACAATTTCTTCATCTCGCACACTCCGGAACTTAGAAATTGGGCGGCTTTCAAAAAGAATGCACTGTAGCCATTCGCCAGGAATCTTGGAAGATTCCCTCGAGAACCGTGCCATGGCGCAGCGGAAGTGCGCCATATCGAAGTCAGCTGACGGTGGAATATACACCGAAACGACTGAGTACGTCATGTCTAGGTGTAACTGCACTTCCACTGTCTGAAAAAGAAGACATTTAAAGCTAAATAGAACAAAATATTATGTGGTATGTAAATTGAGCGTCGGACAGGGGCGAGTGATGCGTAGATCCTGTGTTATTACCCGCCTTTCCGGTCTAAACTTGAATTCCCGGGTTATGCCTCATGTTGCTCAGTAAAAGCGCGCGATCGTTTGGCCTTTTGCGAAGGGGTCGCATGGTTTCAGTCGGGATAGGTAGGACTTGAGCTGAAATTGCCACCAGCACTACCACAGTAACGCCCGAAAGAGGCAAACTTCTTTGGGGGGGTTCTAATGGACACGTGGCTACTTTGTTCTTAATCACGGAGGGGCCAATAACAGATGATGCTTTCTTAGCTTAGGAAGTCTACGACCGCGACAGGAGACGGGACCAATTACTTGTCCTGTTGGAAAGTGATTCGGTTTTCCGCTTATACGGCCTAGACCAACTCCATACATGTTTTATTTCTTCGAGGAAACTCAGTACGCCTAGTCACACTTCACACGGCCTAGCACGATAAAGGTTTATTGTGTAAGGCATTGGAGCAGTTCACACCGCTTTGTGAGTTTTCCTACTTTGCCCCCTGACAAGTTTTATTCGTGTAACCGACGGGGTGGGAGTGGTAACACCCCGGCAAAGGCAAGAATGCCTTCACACGGTAGGGATACCAGCAAGTTCGCACCAACTACCGTGAACCTCTCACGGTCGAACGTGACGAAGAGTAGGGGCGGGTATCGAGGCCCTTTCCTGTTTTCTCATCACACGCTCAACCTTGACCACCCTAGTCGGCCAACTCTCCCGTGATGTCTTCTAGTAAGTAGTCGGCTAGATCTTGTATACACTATGTTTACGTACAGCATCGAGCGTCCTAAGAGCGCTCACAATGGCCACCTGGGCTGGGTAAGCCAAATTTCCCAGAAGGCCCCCGTCCCATAAATGGATGACCACCTGCTTTCCACTGAAACTTGGCTATTGCCTGCCGCTGATGGAACATGTGTCCCCTGGACAACAGGCTCCCATCAGTAGAACGAATGAGCAAAAACGTTTAAAGCCGGCGTGCTCGAAGACGCCGGACATCCTAGCTAAGGTTCCTCGACTTCACTTAGGTTCCCGCTAACCTCACTATTAGTCTTCTTGACCATGGCACCAACCGCGTCGGCGGGACTCGTTCAGGGAAAGAAGATCCTCTATCGGGTTTTTTTTTTGCGAAGGCGCCGTTCCCGAGGGAGTCCTGGGGCCAGATAAGCCAGCCTTGGTCTGGTCCTTGGAGCTCGCGGACTCCTGAGAAAGAAAAGGGGAGGGTGCCCGTAACCAACTGCGAGGGAAATTTCCACGTCTTAGCGATGCCAACCTCGAAGTAGGTATTTTAAATGGGTTTCATGAAAGACGTTGATTTGTTGATTTCCACAAATATATATATATATATATATATATATATATATATATATATATATATACCGGAGATATGTAGATGATTCCCTAGCTATTTTTAATAATTTAGATCAAGCTTACCATTTTTTCAATTTTATAAACTCCTACCATCCGAACATTAAATTTACAATTGAGATAGAAAAAGACAATAAACTTCCATTTCTTGATATTTTTATTGAAAAATCAACTGATAATCTTACTACCTCTTTTTACAGGAAACCTACTTTCACTGGTGTTCGGAATTAATTTTTTTAAGTAATTGTGATTTAACCCATAAACTAAATGCTATTAAAACTTTAATCTATAGAGGTTACACGATTTGTTCAAACTACTCATTAATCCACCAGGAATTCGAGAATTATAAAAACATACTTCAAAAATAATTGTTACCCCTTAAATCTAGTTGACAAATTAATTAACAATTTCCTTAATAAATTATACTCTCCACATTTTTCCTCATATGATGTTCCTAAAACAAAAAATATTTTCTTGTTCCTGAGTTAGGACCTATTAATAACATGTTTAGAAGAAAATGTAATAAACTGCTCAAAAAATATTTCTTCCATACAAAATTTCACCTCACCTTCGTCAACCCTTTCTCTATAGGAAGTTTCTTCTCCTCAAAGGACAGGATTTCTCTCGAGATGAACAGCCACATCGTATATCTTTTTTCTTGTCCTTGTTGTTTGCAAGGAACTTACCTCGGCAGTATTGTTCGCTCATTATATGAGAGGTTTTGTTCCCATATGGGAATAAGCCACCGCAATGGCAAAATCCTGTCTAGGAAGGAGGTTTCTTCTATCAGAGACCAAACTATACAGTGCAAAACTGATCGCTCGATCAACAATTTTAAAATTATAGGCCGTAACACTAATGAATATAGCCTGAGAATATTAGAATCTATTCTTATAAAAATCAAATCTCCCAACCTCAACCACGATTATTCTTCAGTCCCCCTTCTAATTACTTAATTATATATTCCTGGTGTATTAACCATTCTATTCCCCTACACCAAACAACCACCTAACATAAATCCAAGGTTTCCTTTAGCTTCCTCATTACTTAATTTCTCATTCTGGGCTCTATCTCCAACTCCGTTTGGTAACCACTTCATTCTTAATTGTTTAAGTTAATATTTTTAAACACTTGAATTTTTCTTTTAATTTATACCTTTAATTGACTTCCATCTTAAACCATTTAAATTGTTACCCCTTTGATTCAGATTAGTATTTATTTTAGTTTATACATTCAGTTTTTAATTTTTTTTTGGGGGGGAGGGGCATTTTACTCACTGTTTTCTTAGTTTTGTTTTAATTGATTTATTAATTTATATTTTGAATTGCCTTTTTAGTTTTTTCGTAAAATAGGTTATTACTCTTTTGATTCATTTTAGTATTTATGTCATTTCTTTTGTTTTTTTTTAATTGCTTTTTGTCAATTTGTTTGTTTGTCTTTTTTTGTATCTTTTAATCAATTTAGTTGTATACTCTTAATATTTTTTTATAGGAAAAATAGCCCAACTTTCTTATTCCATTTAAACCTTTAGTTCAAATTCTTTTCTTTTTCACAACTTTAATGACTTTATAATTATTTTTTTTTTTACAATTTTAATCTTAGAACCTGAAGATGGGCATGTTGCCCGAAAATTGGTTCCCAAAATTGAAATAAATATATGTACTTGAGCATCTTCTGCGTCTTTGCCTTCGCAGGGAAATTATATATATATATATATATATATATATATATATATATATATATATATATATATATATATAGATATAGATATATATATATATATATATATATAATATATATATATATATATATATAATATATATATATATATATATATATATATATATATATATATATATATATATATATATATATATATATATATATATATATATATATATATATATATATATATATATATATATATATATATATATATATATATGAGACTTTCATTCTAGTCTATTGTCACAAACTCTTGGTACTGACCGCCGAAGAACCGACTTTAAACTCCTTTGCTTCTGTAAAACTTTTCTCTTGATGCATACATGGATGCGCAGATGAATTTTCTCAGCTCACACCTAGTTAACTGCGGTCATTATGTCGAAGAGAAGGGTTTCTCTCAAGATGTTCACAAGAGTAATGAAAAAAGTTTCATGACCGCTGGAATGTGGACATACTGCTGGTCTATCAAGACATTCATATGTGAAACTCAAACAAAAGACCTTTGGAAAAGCAACTTCTTCCTTGTTGATGGTAATTCCGCTGTCATTTTCATATAAATATTTTCAATATTTATAGGTTGCCTGCTTTGATAAAATGACGACTAAAATCTCTTATTTTCATCTGCTCTTCAATTTTTAAAATTGATATACAATAAAAGGTAGATCAAATTGAAGAAAACTAATAATATCTTGAAATTTAGTATGTCAAAATTATAAATAATTAGCTAAGGAAATCTTGCCCTCATCGCCCAATTTTCAAACGTTGATGTGCGTAATCAGCCATAAATTGATGTCTCTTGTGTATACTTGTCTCTTTCATAGTGTCGTGAAAGAAATGCAAGGTCATAGGGCAGAGTTTTGACCTGCTATTTCCTTTTGCAGGAGTATTTTAATGTTTGCCTCCCCCCCTTCTCTAACATTGTATTCGATGTTTCGATTTTATTTTTTGCCCCTTTTTATGTTTGGTAATCTTGCTCAACTTAAAAGGAAGATCGTTTGAATAAACATGTCATTGTATTAGACTTTCCTTTTCCTTCGCAATGGCTCGTTCTTCTTTGTCTCCGAGAATTCTGTTTAAACCTCTTTTTTTATCATCATTAGAGCCGGAGTTGGGGGGCTCCAAAGATATTTGACTTTTTTTTCAAAATTTCACATTTCTCATACCTGCATACTTTGGTTTGTAAATATAATCTTTATTTGATATTTTAATCATTCCAGAGATGCTCTGTGTTTTTTTTAGCTAATCTATCCATGTAGTTTTATGCCATGCGTAAACTTTGCATTCTTACGGAGCAAAACCTATATTTTTTACGGAATAAAGGTCATCAGAGGGCGCTACGAGTTGTCGTCTTGTTGATTTGTGAGGAGACATCTGTAAAACAAGTAGGAAATGTGTGGAAGAATATAGTCGCAGATTCACTTGCGGGCGTTGGTACCTGGAGGGCACAAAATCTTTCAGAGGTCAGCTGCAGCCTGACATTTCTTTGCGGGGCTAATACAAGTTAAGTTTATTCACGCCCATTCGGTAGCATGGTTTATTACAGTGCAGTTGACACATGGAAGCTAGCGTGCCTTAAAGCACCAACGCCGGCAGGGGAATTTGCGACAATATATTCTCTCTTCCAGACATTTTGACTCTTTATTCGTTATTTTGTACAGATCTCTCCTTACAAGTTTTCTGCGTGACGCGTTCTCGTTGATATTGGGCCTTAAATTAAAAATACTGGTGGAGACGCCATTAGTTTTCGTTCAGTTACTCAAAGCTCAGTCTTATACGAATCGCGTGAGCTGCAAGTTCCTTATGTATATTGCCAAATGGTCTTTCCCGTTAACCCATCATTCCAAAGGACGAAACTCTCCCTTTGAGAAAAGGGAAAGGGAAAAGAGGATATCTTCACGCCTACAGATACACCTTTGGATTTGTTGTTGTTTTACTCCGGGGGGAGATATCTAGTCACGCACTGTCAGCGGACTAGAATTCTTTACGTTTTGCGAGTGAGTTTGAATTTGTTCCCGGGACCTTTGAATACACGTACCCACAATTACGGAGTTTGGTGTTAAGGTTTACCCCTGCATTATTTGTCATTCTTGAAGTTTTCACTTTGTTTCTATCCACTCCGTCATTCTTTTTATACCAGTTTCCTTTTCGTTTCTAGTTAAAATCACCATCGGTGGTGCTCTCCATGCTTCCGACTTCTGTTTTCTACGTTTCATTGATCATCCTCGGTGCCTTGTTGTCAGCATCCTGGAACTGTTGACAAATCCGTTCTTAGGGGCTAAGAATGTCGACCCGATACGCGGTAGCCACCGCTTACTTTCCGGGTGAACGGGAAAGAGGGGGGGGGGGCAACACGGACAAGCCGAAAGAAGGGAAAAAAAATCTCGATTGTCAAGTGGCCGCACTTGAGGCACGTAACCGGCGGCCCTTCTAATATTCGTCTGTGGAGCTGCCTCCGCTAACGGGAGGTACACATACACACGCTCATAGCCCGTGCACGCTCGCTTCCTTGTACGTAATCTCGCCAATTCCTGGAGAGTTGCCACTGGTTGCTCGCTCGCTACCCTTTCTCGTTGCCCGGTTTTGGCCTTAGTATTTGCCGTTGGGGATATCTGTTGTGCGTAGCCCCCTCGGGCCATTGCCTCCGTACCGGATAGCCTCGGGTTCGAATCCCGCTAGTTTGAAACCGTTATTTTTATTGGACCAGTTAATTTGTGAAATTCCCTGATGGTTTCTGTTTATGGACCTAATGAGCGTAGCGATGGCTTTTAAAAAGGGTTGAAAGTTTTACGCATCTCTCAAGGGTTCCTTCTTTCAGCTTGTTCTTTGGAGAACAACGACCAGAAGGAGTTCCTGCCAATTACTTTTCATTTAACCAGTCCCCCTCCATGAGGGCAAGCATTATCGTAGTTATCGAAAATGATTTATTAAGCCTTATGAGGTTTTGCTACCCCTCCTCCATTACCACTGAAAAGACCCTGCGCCTCGTGTTATTGCCCAATTTCCACCTAATAGTGAAAGCTGGAAAAGTTTTAAAAGGGACCTTAAAGAGGTTGGCATTTGTGCAAGGGGAAGTAACGGTACATTGTTTGGGCTCCAAAAGTCGAGTGTTACCCAGAGCCTCTGGCTTTCTTTGTTCCCCCATCATCAATAGGAAATTTCGTTCGTACTCACGGGTCTTCCTATTCTTTTCTATGGGAAGGAAGGAATACGGTCGTCGTTTTGTGTTTACGCATGTCCATATGACCGCTCGTAACTTGGGCTTGTTGTACGTTTTAATCTCCTTTTTTTTCTCAGCTTCCTTGCTTTCATTGCTTTCCTCGCGCAATTTATGCGCGAATGACCTCGCTTGCGACCTTTGTTTTCCTTTCTATCATCACTCCTGATTCTCGTTTTGTATAACACGTATTCACTCCCAGCAGGGCTTACTGCATTCTCGTTCAATGCTCATTGGCTGTTCAACATGTAGTACATATATGATAGTACCAGAACGTCCAAATGTATGGCCACCGTTGGTAGACATTAGGTTGGAACGCGCTTTTCTTGCCTACTGGCTCCAGCAAGTCAAACTAGACAATCAGGGTCTCTTGAGTCCCCTGCTACCTATTGCTGAATCTTCTCCGAATGCACCTCCGCGGTGCGTACTGTCACCATCAATACCCTTTCACTAATGCCGCTCTTTATAATAATTCGTTTTCTTTGTTCTCCGTGAAACATGTCTCCACTTTCCATTCTCTCTCATTTCAAGATTGAATGTTTTAAGAGAAAAGACCTTCGCATCTTCCTGGCCTTTGCATGATCCCACGCTCTTTCCTAAAGCTGTGACGTGGCCACCCTCTCCCTTCGCCCCTTTAGCCACTCCACGCAATATATATTTGAGGTTATGTTGGTAATGGACCAATATTTTTGGTTGGAGAGGTTTGCCAATGCACTTTTTAATGGCCTTAACCTTTTTGCTACTCATTCAATTACCTATTTTCTCTCGCATCTTGGCCCCTTCTCCCCTCTTTTCCTTAATTAAAAGAAGTTATTTTTGTTTACTTTTTCTTTACAGAATTTTGTTCGGGCGAGATATGGTAACGCGGTCGTGAGCCCTTGGCCTACCCCACCGCCACGCTGCCCCGCCGCCCCAGGAAATACCCACCCTCCCAGCGTCCCTCCAGGGATGGCATCCCCCCACACGTTATCACATCGTCCCCGCCTATGACCCCGGGGCCTAGGGACCCCTATCGAGGGGTTACGGGGCCTCTGAGCGTGAGAGTGAATGGAGCTCCAGGGGCCCGGCTTATCAATGTTTCTCCTCACATGGGGGGAGGTTCGGGGGGTTCAGTGTCCCCTGGCAACTCGGGAACGACGGGGGCATCATCCCAGACTACAAGAACCACCCCTTTGGACCAATCTCGTGACCAGTCGTCCTCCCACGTTACGGACCTCTCTCATCTCTCCCACTTATCCCACCTCTCCCCAATACCTCCCGGCGACTTGTCCCGTTTGCATCCTAAACGTTCCCCTTCCCAGGGAGGACCAGGGGGCCCGTTGTCCCCCCGGTGGGGGCTGAGCCCTAATCTCGGAGCGGCGAGTAAGGGTGCTCTGACCTCTTTGGGTCTCTTATGTCTGACCTCCCTTTTATTGGCCCTTCTCGCCCTTACGTTTCTCGTAGAGCTAGACCTGGACAACGCCCAGGAAAAGGGAAGAACCCCATCGCTATCCATCCTCGGGGGTGACACCACGGTGCAAGAGGTTACCCTCGCTTTGGCAGCCCTCACCTTGGCCCTCGATTTGTGCTGTTTGCTCGTTTGTTCCGCGCAGTTCATCTTTGCCTTCAAGCTCGTCAAGACGGACGGGGGAGAAGAAAGGTAAGCACCCCCCCCCCTCCTCCCCGCCGGAGTTGGTAACCGTTTGATTCTTACTACTTTATTGTAAGAACGTATTTCTGGGTACAGCATTCATTTCCCTCCATTTCTATTAAATAACTTGGGCATCCTTTGAATATGTTTTTATATTTGTTATTAGCATTTATTATGTATTATAATTTATCATTACGGCTCTCCACTCAACGTTTTCTCCCCGCACTTTGCACCAGTGTGTTTCCACGTGTACAGAATTTGGTCCAGTATCCATGGGGCTTTCGTGGACTGCATGTCACCCTGAAATCACCTAGCACCAGGGTATGATAATAATAGTCGATCACCCGCCCTACTCGTTAGTAGACCTGCCTATCTCTACTTCTCTTTATTCCCCCACCCCACTACCCCTTGCTCTCCTCTCCACACAGGTTCTGGCTACCCGTCGCACTTTCGTCCTCTTAGGAGACTTAGTCGAGTGACGGTGTATTTCGTGAGGTCCCTACCTGCTGCGAGGGTCGAAAGGTTGCTGGCTGGGGCAAGTATTAGGTACGGGCTTTGCTGGACCGTCAACTCTGCTCACTTTCCTCCAGTGCACAATATAAGGTGACTACGCCAGCACCATTCTTTGCGCCAAAATGGCGGGCTGGGTTGGCAAAGCCCATCACCGTTCGACTGGGACCGATTATGTGTAAATGATCATATTCTTGAATTTCCAATCATCTGGAGACTTTTCTCTTAATCAACCCCTCCCTACTCATGAGGTCCTTTTTCTGTTTTTTACTCTGATCATGGTGACAACTATAGGCAATAGTTAGAATACTCGCCCTCCCTAGGTGTTGGAGAGGATGAGGAAAATAGAGGCTCCACTTTGCCATCTTTAGATTCACTATCGGGCGGTTCCAGCTCTGAAAAGAATGTGGCCTCCTTCTTTCTCAAGGGCCCCTCCAACAGTCATCTACCGGAGAGGAGGATTACTCCTCTCTTAGGCTTACGAGTGTGGAGGTTTTCCCCGTACCCCTTTCTGTGGAGTCGCCCACCGACGAATCCATCTTTAGACTAATTGCTGCCCCTATATTCTATCACAGGGGACTGCCAAGAGAGTAGGGAGGCGGCCCAAAATCCACCGCTCCAGGTGGGACCGACTCGAGAGGGCCAACCCCCTCATGTGGTCAAAGGAAAGCGTGGCGCGTCGGGCTGTGTCCCATTCAGTCCCTAGAATCATGTATCTTGACATTGCGTGGGGTCGGCGTGACTGTCCCCTTCTCTCTTAACCTGATGGAGGTCGATTTGCTTTGCCGGTCATACTTGACTTCGACGGAAGATACCTTGAATTGGATCCGTGATGCTTAGGGGTGGGGTGGGGGGCACACCGAACCTGAGTCAGCCCCCTGTGCAAGCTTCTCTCCAGACAGCTCGGTCTCCCGAGGATTTACAAAGAGAGGATGGATTTCCTTCCCCTGCCTGGTGCCCCCTCTGACATCTAAGACCTTGTCAATCTCGGAGAAGTATCTTAGTGAGGCCGGGCCATTCAGCCTAGCTGGTTTATTCCCCACCCTCATCTCCCCAATAGAAAAGAAGACAGGTGATATAAGGTTCCTCTCACTCCACGGTTACTGCGGGGACGGACGAATCCGCTTCCGTTTCTTAAGCAACCAGACCAAGATTGGCACATCCGGCTCCGAGATGCCGCAGGGTGGGGGGTCCGAGACCAAAACCATAGTCGCAAGTGCGGTTAGCAGAGTCTCGATTACGTCGGGGCTCCTCATTGAGAAACTACCTGGCGTTTTCGAGCCCGCTGCCTTCAAATGCTTTCTGGTTAGGTATTTGCTCTACTAATGGTAGCATGTTGGCCAAGGGCAACATGATCCGTCAGAGGAGAGCATTAGCTTCTTGATTGTTAGAGCGCCGAAGGTGTCAAGTTTCTCGGACGGGATCCTTCTGGCGAGTGCATCAGTTCCCTCCGAAGAGGTCATGATTAGTGCCCCTGTGACACTTAATGGCACGCCCGTAAGTGTGATGCCGCATTCTACCATAAACTCCGTGAAAGGAGGGGTCTACGCGAGGGAACCTGTGGCATACACCATAGATGACATCACCCTAGAGCTGGCCGATCATGGGGCGGCCAAAGTCGACCGTGTGATGAGCAAACAGGGAGGGCCCCGAGACCCACAAATACATTCTTTGTCACGTTCGACCGTGAGAGGCTCCCTGAGTCTGTGCGTCCCGGTTTTGTATCCCTAACCGTGAAGGCATTCTTGCCACGGAGGTGCTACTTATGCTATGGCTTCGGCCATAGGAATCGTTCCCGTAGACTTGCAAAGTCGGGTTTAGTCGGTATGTGTAAGTTCCTCCAAAGCCGCACTCGATAAGTTTATCGTGTAAGGCCAGGGAAGCACCAAAAAAGCTCTGGCTCCTACGCACCCACCCAGGGCTGGACTAGCTGGCTTGGAGATGGAGGATCCTCCAAAGGATGGAACCCCGCCGGCCTAAGGTTTCGAAGTGACAGGAGAAAAAGACACATGACGAGCCCAACGTCCCCCTTTAAGTCATCAAGGCGACAGCGTCTTCACCGCATTGTCCAGCCCACGGTGCCCCGAGTTCTGCCTCCGGGAAGCGTACGGCCATTCCCGTGAAGGTCTTCCCTTCGAAGAGGCCCCCCTCCCCCGATCCGCATCTCTGAGTTATGCCTGGGGGGCACATTCCTTCAATAGAATTGCCGCGTACTCTGGGCCAATTGGGAGGAGTTTCGGACCCTCCCGTTCGCCATCTTTTTACAGGATACCATGTTGGGCGCTTTCCCCCTCCCACCTTCCCGGGGTATAAGGGTTTTGTGACCCCACTACCATGGGATGGGGGCCGGGCAGGAGGATGCACCATTTACACCCTGCATGATGTCTCCGTTCTTGTTTGCTTTAAATACCTCCTTTCAGGTAGTAGCAGTTCAGCTGCACCTCGATAGAAGGTATACTGTTCTTTCGGCGTACATTTCACTGTCGTGTCACAGTTGCCGAGGTGCTTACTATTTCTCGGGGAGACTACTCGATCAATCCCAGGGGTCAGGTCCTTGCCGACCTGATCGACGAGCGGAGATGGGTGTCATAAATGTGGATGATTTTACACACAACTGTCCAAGTATCGTTTCATTTTCCTGCCTTGATCTATCCGTGTGCTCTCCTGATGAACAGCCTAATTTGGGGTGGGAGGTTGTCGGGAACCTCCATACTAGTCGTCACTTTCCCATTCAAATATCATTTTCTGGACTGTTGCCTCCTGAGACCCCTCCCCGTTGATGCTTGCCGCGGGCTAGGTGGTCCACATTTCAGGAAAGACTGATTTCACTCTTTCAGTCGAGTAGTTTAGGCTAGTGGGTGAGGCCGTTGAGTTCTTTTAGTGTAACCTCATCGCTGTGGGTTTAACTACTATTCCTAGAAGGTCTGGTCGTTTGCACGCCGACCACTTTCGCGGTGGTCAGCCCAGTGTGAAACGTCCTCCAAACGGAAGCGTTATGCGTGCATGCGCTAGAAGCACCGTCGATGAATTTCGTCGAGCTAGGGCTAGGTTCTGCTATGTTTTAGTGTACGACGCTGCTCTTCCCTGTGGGCATACGTTTCTTCACTTAACGGAAAGACCCCTCTAACAGATTTGTGGAAACTAGTCAAAAGGATTGGGGGCAAGTTCTCTCAGGAGAATTGACCGCTTTCTCGCGCATTCTTTTGCTGGGATGATGCTCCGCCAGCATTCCATGCAAGTCATGATATGACTGAAGGTCACCAACCTGACTTTACCAGCAGAGGCGTAGAACCCTTCAACGACATGTTAACATGAGTGAGTTGCACTGTGCTCTCGCTTCGTGCACGACAATGTCTCGTATACCACGCTTCAACACCTGGGTGAACAAGGTATGCCATTTCTGTTGATTTGTCCAACAGGATCTAGACAGAGGGTATCCTCCAACACGCATTGAACCGCATCTCCTGCTATGCCGAAGCGCAGAGATTTCGGTTTTCCTTGACCAAGACTAAGGTGGTCCACTTCTACCGCCAACCACCGCTCTACCCTGATCCGGATTTCTTCTTGGACGGGGTTAACCTTCAAGTGATGAATTAGCACAGTTTCCTCGGTCTTGTTTTAGACCGATGTGTCTCCGTGATGTTCAGCACTTGGGTTGCTGATAGGGCTACTACCTCGCTTTTCTCGTTCGCAGCTCGTGTACGGATGCGAGTTTTATGCATCCACGGTCGACCGTGTATTGCGAAAGGTGGTTTCAATCCACTACACCGGTCTCCGTCTGGCGACATGTGCCTTCTGCAGGTCCCCCATTAAGAGCCTACTTGTCGATGCTGTAGAGATGCCACTCCCTCTGCGCCGCGCCGTGTACAGTGCACTATGCGCCTGTACGCGCTTCCCTCAGTCGCCAACGGGTCCCACTGCATCCGCAGTCGATCACGACTCTGCCTATTTCGCCGATAGACAAAACTCGTACCCTAAGTCCTTTGGGTTTAAGGTTAGGAAACTCCGAGACCTCAGTGTAGCTCTCAGCCCGGTGGCGCCTCAGGTTCTGCCCTGGACATCACGCTGGAGAGTACCACCTTTTGACTATTTGTCGCCACGCCTTTGCTCCCAAAGCTTCCACAGCGCCAGGATTATTGCTTTCGGCCTTTTTGGAGCACAATTCGTGTCACACTTATATCTGTGCCAGTGTATACGGATGACTCGAGTCTCAGGAGGTTGCCACTAGTATGCCTGCATGCGCCAGGAGCAGAGTGCGATTTCCTAAGCTTAGAGAGGTAGGAAGTCCTAAGTTGTGCTATTTCCTTGGCCTCAAAAAGAGTGTTGGTCCGCAGTCTAGCTATTGAAGATGAACTATTATGAATGATTGGCTTCGTGGGGTTAAATAGAGTGATGAATCTGGGTTTGGAAGAGATATAAGCATGCAAGAGGAAGAGGTTGTTCGTGCTGAATCAGGTCTGAAAATGGGAAGGCAACTGGCTAAAAGTGGCGATTTTGTTAGGAAATGGGTGTGGTGGATATCTTAAACGGTGATTGCAAGAACTTTAGGAGATTAAGTCTGAGTGTTGTAGGTAAAATGTCTGGATAAATTTTAGGCGTATGAAAAGGATAACAGGGCTTATTGTTAGGGGGGTGGCCAAGAGTGTTTAGAGGGTGAGGTGTGTGTGACCTTATGTATTTGCACTGAGGCAACTGGAAAAAAAGGGATCAGATAGATCAAACCTTCCCTGGGTTTATGGATCTAAAAACTCCTGCGCGTGTAGATAGAGGAATCTTGTGGCAGGTGCTAAAAATGTATAATAAGGGTTAAGCCTTTGGATGGTGTGAAGTGTATAAATATGTTGTAAAGTAAAGCGTGTTAGATTGAAAGATAGACGAGTGAGTAGTTTTTTCAAATATTATGTGTGTGGGGGGGGGGTAAAACGAGGCTGTGTGATGTTATGACTTTCATTTATTTATAAATGGAATATTGTTGGGGGGGGGGGGGGAGATTGATGAGAGATGGCATCTATGTTGGTATGTGCTGATGATTTGGTGCTAATGGGTGAGATGGATTTAGGAAATGTTGATCGAAACTTTTGACAGTGTGCAAAGGGGGAAGGGGCTAAAAATAAACGCAGAAAAGAGTAAGGTAATGGTATTTTGGGGTGAGCATGAGGTGACAGGTGATAGTCATCGGTGTTAACAAATGTGGCGAAGTTGTATATATGATGCATTGTGTAAATGATGGTCGTAGAGATGAATCTAATTGCCACAAGGTTATAAATGGTAGCAACCTTTCTGGTGCGATTAGAGCGCGACTTGTATGGTTTTGACTGTGAAGTGTGTCGGGCGGCGGCGTTGGTGTATGGGAGAAGTGAAGTTCTCGAGTGAGAGCAGTGGGAATGGTCAACTTTGAACTTGAATGGGATGTTTGGTGTACAGAAAATGTGGTAGAGTGAGGAGGAAGTACAGGGTGGGTGAGTCATGTTTATTATGTTGTGGCGGTGTGTGTTCTGAGATGGTGTGGATATGGAAGAATAATAAATGAAAATAGATGTGTGAAGAGAGTGAGCGAGGAATGGTAGTGCGGAGGAGGGGGGGAGCCGCTTTTGCCCTGGTGAGGAACCCTTGTTGGACGAGACCCTTCAGCACATGGGGCCCGTCGCTATGAATGGCCAATTGTGCGTGGACAGAATGGTGGGTGTCGGCCTCAATAGAGCATAAAGAGGTGGATAGCTTTAGTGGCGATGATATGTGCCAACCCCTCTTTGTGGGAAAGTGGTTTGTGATGATGAGGATGATCGCCTAGGACCTTAGTAGAAGCTATTCCTGAAATCGGGAAATAACTGAGGCTACCACTAAAAACCAATAGGGCAACTAGTGCTGGTGGGCAAGAAACCATTTGTTATATATTTTTAAGATAAAAAACTCCCTTTTTTTCTATATTTGATTCCACGAATTCCGAAGACATCGAATTTCTGGTCAGCGAAGCGAGTTCGAACTGCTAACAATAAATTAATGGAATCATTCGACTTTCCTAGCCAACCATGAAAGGGTTTCTCCTTGTATGAATCGGGGGTTTGTTTAATAAATAATTTCATAGTTTTGATTCCCCCCTCCCCCATTTCTTGACCTTCAGTCTGCTGAAGAATTTCGATTTCTACCCAGTCCTTGACCTAGGCTGAGTTTTGTGCGCGTAAATAACTGCCCCGCGACTTCTATGTACTCAGAAGTTGCGTATGCGCGCGCACGTTTCTGATTCCAATTTGGCAGGCGAAATATTAACTCAGTCACTCTTTAAGGGGCTAAAAAAGAGAGACTGGTATTTAATATGGTCGTTTCTGCTCCCCATTGCCCCAGTTTACCGTTCTTCGATACAAAAAAAAAAAAGATATCAGAGAAATCAAAACTGCAAATGGATTGGAAGGAATTCAATGTATGATGAACCGCGAGATAGACGTGTCTGAACGAAATGTATCGTATCCTTTCGCTCATTTTTGTTGTCTAGTTCCTTCTCCATTATTTTTTTTCTCTTTTATATTCCTCAGGTTAATTAAATACCTACATCAACTTTCCGTGTCGAGAATCTTCGCAGTCGGAGCCTTCTTCGTCAGCATTCCAATCTTTCTTACGGGTACGTATTCCCCCTTTGGGCGGTATGCAGATAAGTACAGGTGGGGAAGGGGGGGGGGGGGGGTAGTAGTTGTGGTTTTAGTTTGTGTTGGGGGGGGGGCATTGGGTATATATGACACGAATTTGTTACCAGAAAAAGGTGGCTATAAGCCAAATTCACTAACGATATAAGCATTAAAGTGGAATGCATTAATAATATCTACATAGTTCTCTGAGTGTTTAAACCAAGGTATGATGCACTGGTAAGTCTTCCATGCATTTTAATACTAATAATAACTGTTTACGATGCCTGCAACTCCACAGGATCATTAACACCCTTGCATTTTGATGTGTATTTCATAAGTTCAGATTTATTCTTTTGGATTCCTCCATCCCTGATTTCCTTTCCCCCTCATACGAGTACACGAGAATATCTTAGAGAACTAGTGTACACACACGAATTTGGTAGTGTTGGGAGCTGGGCAGGGGCAAATTTCCAGTCGTATGATTCGCCTAATTCGCCATAACCTGTGACATTCTACTTTTTGATTAACTAACGTGAGAACTTTTTCGCCTCGAGAGCTTCCGATGAGCCATTCGTTCTACCATCTATGTAGATTGTTTCGTTGGTTTGACACAAGTTAATATTAAAGAACCAGGCGTTTATTTTGTTTCGTAGGCTGAAAAGGCTTTTGTCAGGTGTACTGTACGATTCTTTCGCTCTATAGGAACATTTTTCCACCTCAGTTTTTATAAAAAACTAACCACCATACATGACTCGCCTTGGCAATGTCCCTACTAATTCCCTCAAATGCTCAAAACCTTTCATTACCCTTATCAATTTTTCCTATAAAACGATTTGCGAATGCAAGCAATTGTTATTATTTGTTCATTGTGATGGTGTTAAAAACCTTCCCACCGCATCCACCCTTTATTCATTTGAGCGAAGACATTTCAAGCCCCTTTTTTCGTTATTACCTTTAAATAAGGCAAGATGGACTTTTATTTACCCCTGGTTCCACGCCATGATAATCCCACAGAGTTTTCGAAGTAAGAAAAATACTAATTTTCGGTAAATGTGTCTAGCCGACTTCTTGTCTCCTAATTCATGAGATAACGTGATAGTTGCTTAGAAAAATGGGAACTGGAAAGGATATGCATCCTCTATTCTCCCTCGGAACTAGCAAGTTTGTGTCCACTTGCTCCAGCCACCGATTCTCATTCTCGAGTTCACCACGTTGTAAGAGGCGACGGTCTCCTTTTTTTATCAGGCGCGCGAAAAGAGTTCGTTTTGTTTCATGATTCTCTGAGGATTAATTTGAACACTTCTATCTTTTTATCTGATGTCGTGCAGAAGCAGGCATGATTATGTGGCTTATGGTGACTAATCTAAGCATCTAACACTTTGGGAAGAAATTTAATTCGTCACCAAACTTCAGTACATCGTCATTTATGCTTTCTGGTCATACTGCAGTCAGTATTTCATCTACGCCACACACACTCTATATACAGACAGTTTGTCTTGCTCTGATTCCTGGTTTAAAATTGCATCGAAGACGCTTTTATAAGCCTTTTGCATGGCCATTTTGTTTTTACCTGATTCTCCTGCCAACTCCGTCTTATAACCCCTGTATTAATAAGAACTTAGAAAAAGATACCTTCAGATACATGACCAATAAGGTTTGAATCAAGTATTCGTTTGTCATGTTCATTTGATGTTAGTTGCGCATATCATAGGTCAAAATACAAAATGTATTGTTTAGGGAAAAACATTAGCTTTGACCAGCCAAATGGAATATATTGCCTTGTGTCCTACTTTTTCCTGTCGACATGGCCTTAAAACGCTAGTATTGCGGTGTTCAATATATATATATATATATATATATATATATATATATATATATAAATAATTATTAAAAGTTAAATCATTGAAATGAAGATTTGGGGGGAGCAGAAAAGTAAATAGTTAAACAAAGAATAAATGTAAAGAATAGAAACCAGTGTCTAGATTTCGAAGCAATAAAAAATGATCCTTGTCAACGTATCCCTTGATCTACAGAATCGAAATCTTACCTAACCCTCACTGTTCATTGGTGCGAACACATTAACAAGCCCGATTTTTGCCACTAGTAGGCGCATGCGTAGTCGAGAGTAGTTTGAGACTGCCCTAACAACCAATCCAAAAAGTTTTAGGGAACGTTAAAATACCGAAACAAATCGTATTTCGTGGAGCCAAGACCACCTAGGTGGCACTTTAAAAATATTTCTATGAACCATTCCTCACATTCTTGACGAACTTAAAAAAAAATATTGCCCCATTATAATATCACAAAACTAATGGAATAAGCCGTCCGTGCCTTTGCAGAACACTTCGCGCCAAGATCATCAATGATCGATGAACGAACGAGACCGGTATAGCAAATACTAAAGTTTGCTGGTTTTAGTCTTCCTATCAAGCTATGTTGCTTCTCAGGCGGACGTCAGTCAGGGCAAGCCCCAACTCGTCACCGATATGCTCAATCACGGTAGTGACCTCCCCTACTAAATAATGGCTTTAAAAAGAATCCGGTCGGAGATTCGAACTGCCGACCACTATGGAACTAAAGAACAAAATATTACATGAACCTTAGTACTACAAGAGGTCCATTGAATATTCTTTTAACTTAAATTCATCGCAGGGCGAGAAAAATGAAATAAAAAGAAAATGATAGATTGACGAATCAATTCAAATGATATATGGTACAAAAAATTTAAATAGGTTGTAGATAATACCAAGGCTAATACTAGTGAAGAGTTTAAATTTAAAAGTTTTTATTAAAATAGAAAACAACAATGGTTGCCAGATATGTCAAGAATTGTTCAAGGCTCTATTATATCATTGTTATATGATAGATAATGTATACTTAAAAAATTTTGATAAGAAAAATTGTATGGAAACAATATAAGAATTAGAATAGAATAATGTAAAGGAATAATCTTTACTGGACTAGGGAAGAGAAATAAAGACCATTATTATTGGGTTAATATAAGTTATCCCTTGAATCTAAATTTTCCTAGGATCTCAATAAATAACATACCTTTGTTTGATAGAATGAAAAGGCATACTAGAATACTAATGTAATCAATCCATTACACTATATTTTAACTGGATTATTATTTTTTTAAGTTTGTACAAATTGATCAAAGGCAAATTTCGGGATATTGATATACCGGGTGTCCCAGAAAAAAGTTAACCGTACTTTGAATTACTATAACCCAAAGGCAAAAAGTATTTTATTTAACAACTATTTATCTGTCGATTCTGGAAATTTCATTAAATTCCCTTTTATGATATTGATACACTAATGGGTTTAGTGGAGGCTATTAAAAATATGTTTGCGCAAGGAAGTAAAATAATGAAACGAAGCCTAGGAAGGCTAGGCCACCGTGCACTTTCAAGAGAACCTAGGGAGCCTAGGTAGCCTAAGTCACTGTGCGATTCTTCATGCAAAGCCTAGGCCATTTTACGGTGGTTTTTCAGCCACGCTGTGGTATGGTCTCGTCCTTATTGTTTACTAAGCAAATCAAAGCGTTCCTGTGTAAAAGTTTACTTCCATAGAACCTTTTTAATCACGAAGTTTTAACAAAAGATCAACGCGTATTTGTAGTCACAAACTTTATTAAGACTGGCAGTATTAAACAAGTACAAGATTCATTTGAACAACGTTTTCCAGGTAGGCCCCCACCAAGCAAGCCCACAATTTGGAGAAATGTTCGCAAATACCAACATGAATGAAAATGCTTAAATCTAAATAACGGTCGTTCTGGTCGTATGAGAACCATAAGAACAACAGAAAATATCGAAAATGTTCAGATGACACTTCTTCAAAATCCACGTGTATCAGTCAGAAAGAATGGGTTACAATTGTCAAAGTCATCGATTAACTGCATTGTTAAACATGACTTAAAATGGCTTCCCTATAAGATGCATGCAAGACACCAGCTTCTTGAAACTGATTTTCCTCGTTGTAGACAATTTGTCGAATGGCTTCTCCATAAACCTGCTCGTTTCTTCGAAAACATCGTGATTGGTAACGAGTCAGCCTTTTTCATGAATGGAAAGGTAAATAGCCATAACATTCGGCAGTATGCGCCGCTGAACCACCCACCAGCATTCAACTTTGACACACGTATTTGGCAGCAGAAAGTGTCTCTGTGGATCGGAATATGCGAGAATGGCTATCTTGTCGGCCCATTGTTTCACGAGAATAACTTGAATGCTTCTGTCTACCTGAGTATGATCAACGAAAGGATCTTCCCGGAACTCCCCCAGATTTACGGCAATCAATTCCATAGACTTTGGTGGATTCAGGACGGCGCGTTAGCTCATAGACAGCTTGCTGTAAGAACAAAACTAAGAGGAACGTTTGACAACCGCATTTTCGCGCTAAATCATGCAATTGAATGGCCCCAAAGATCCGGACTTAACACTGCGATCATATCTTATCGGGATATCTAAAGAATAAAGTGTATTCTACTCCACCACAAAGCATCAACCAATTAAGAGATAGTATCACACGTGAAGTCAATAGACTTAAGGAAAATCACAAGTTAATAAAAAAAAGTTGCTCAATCATTGCGATCAAAGGCGCAACTGTGCTTGGAAAGAAATGGAGGACATGTGGAAGGAAACGGTGCTTAGAAAATTAAAAAATGAATTTGTATTACCCATATGAGGAGGTGTTTTTGTTAAAAATAGATTTAAATATATTTGTTGATTTTAAACTTCGAAGTTTGATTATTTTACTTCCTTGCGCAAACATAATTTTGATAGCCTCCACTAAACCCATTTGTGGATCAATATCGTAAAAGGGAATTTAATGAAATTTCCAGAATCGATAGATAAATCGTTGTTAAATTTGTTTTGTTTTGCAAGACTCAAAAATCTCTAATAGGTTTTGAGTTATACTAATTCAAATTACGGTTAACTTTTGGGGGGACACCTTTTATATAGTCATAGCCAAATGTTTTGGTCTAGTTTGTCGTAAGAGTATATTTTAACTTTGGATTTAAAAAAAAAAAAGAAAATGGTTAAGTTCAGAAAAAATAAATATGATAATCGAATGTTTTGGCCATTTTATCGGTTATTTCTAAAATAGACTTTCAATTTTAATGTTCGCAGGAGGAAATTACTACTTCCTCCTAAAAACAAGTAAAACAAATGAGCAGAGCAAATTTGGATAAAAAAAGAAGTACTGAGGACTGTTTTTTCCGTATTTAGAAAAAATTCCGATACATTTTTGTTCTTAAATTCGGCCTATAAAATAAGCATCAATGTGGAAAAAGATAGACCAAGAGTAAATTCCCTGGAGATTTGTACTGGAAACCTTTTTAATTTTTTTTTAAAACCAAAAGCTCGTTGCCGGAGACGCCGTAGGCCACAAATCGAAGGTTTGCATGTGAAACGCAACCTCCAGCTCCTCCTCTCGTCTTGTATTGATATGAAAAATCAATAATATAGTTCTAGTCTACGTTTACTTACTTTGATTGTTAACGTTGGTAGCAATGCCTCATCGAATAAAAATTTAGTAAACGATATAATATTTTTATCAAAGCAAAATAAAACAACACTACAAAATAATATCTCGTGTCAGCGAGGGATTTGGGTAAATTGAGCGTTTGAACCAATTCAAACAAGTCATTCAGAGAAGATCACTTTCGCGTGTTATTATTAAGGTCGAGGGTGACCCCTTCGTTCTCGAGCAATTGGGATCAAGAAAGAGGAACGCACAGGGCAATAAGCTGTTCAAGCTTCGCCTCAAGAAATTGACTTTGCCAAAGCAATTGCCCTGAAGGCCTCCTCCTCCTTCAACGAAGTAGATTTAGCGGAATGGTTCTAGATTACGGAAGTACAATTTCACATTGCCAAGATAACTGCAAAACTCGAAATATTACCACATTTTGGCTACTTTACTTCCTGAGACAGTCGACCGTCCTCCAGCTACGGTCCTTTCATCATCGCAGAGCTACCCTCTCCTTAGGATAGAAGTAAGTGGGCTCGAGAGACCAACGAAAACCTGAATGTAGGTCGTCGAATACTTCTCATTAACAATCCTGTCCGAATTCCATCGCACAGATCTATTATCCATAGTTGTTGGTTAGTACGTTACGTACAGAAGATTGGATCAACCGATCGTCGCTCTGTCCAGGTGTCCCCGAAACTTGGGGCCACACTTCCACTTCCACTCTCAAGCCAAAGCAATTTTGGCAAAATGTGCCCTGTGTAAACCTACACCTGTTACCTGGAGGAGCAGCTCAGCAGGATGCCCTCTGGGCCCCCAGACATCTGGACAGTCTTGGAGCTAGATTGAGACTAACCTGTGCTTTATTCCTTCCTGACACTTTAATTTGACTCCTTTTTTTGACACTCTTTACAGGCTAGTTGCCAACTACCTTCCTTTACAGACTAGTTGCTGCAATAGCTTTCTTTACAGGCTCATTGCCAACCAGCTTTCTTTACTGGCTAGTTGCCAAACAGCTTTCATCCCTGGTCAGAATTGGAAGATGTGCTGGTTCAATCAACCCCTGTCGTTTGGCTCTGGTTGGGGTGGTTGTTTTTTTAACATGTCATTATTCTTCACACATAGTAATCCATGAGATTACAATTGGGGGATCTAGGAGGCTAGAAATTGTGGCTGGAAAAGTTATAGAAATTCTTAACCACTTCTGATTCTCTCCGAAGGTATGGCCTTCCACCAGCAACCTTCTCCAACCACAATCTTGAGCAGTTCCATATAGGCCTTCTAAATTGAGCCTAAAACCCCGCTCAAACATATAGGCTGGCATGGCATCACCCTCACTGGAGAGACACCCACAGACCATTACAGTTTGGGGAAACTTCTATTCATAATATGTGGAATGTCACATGGATTATAGACAAGCCACCTGTTCTTTTGGGTGTTGTGCATCTGGTTCAGAGTTGGCAAATCAAAAAACCCCAGTTTGGGGTGGGGTTTTTTTTTTCAAAATTACTCTCTTTTTAAGAAATGGGCACTACTTATCATTATTTTATTCAAAATTCATATTTGTTTATAATTTCAACAAATATGTATCAAATTAAGGTTATTTCTTTGATACTCATAATTCATTTCTCCTTCTACAGGTTATGGCTATCATGGGTACCCACAATTCTCAATCAGGGACCTGTTCTTACCTTAATATAATTATTAAACTAATTAATTATTAATATTATAAAAATAGAGATAGCTATTCTTTTTCTGTTATTTTAATGCCTGTAGTGTTTGTTTTTTGAAAAAAACAAAAGATAAAACCTGGAATTTTTAAGACCCGGGGTTTTGCCAACCCTCATTTGGCCCTGGCAGTTCTTTTCATCTGAGAACAACTGGATCATCCCCAGCTCAACAGGATGCTTCAACTTGTTTAGAAGCTTCTTTGCCTCCATTAAGCGTTTCTCCTTGGCTGTCAGAATTTGTCCCTTGCACCTCTTATATGAGTGATATTAAAAGTTCTCATTCAGGGCCAACTTCATGGTGGTGACGCCAACACCCATCTCTCTTGCCAAACACTGGATTCGCTTGCTTGGGTCTTCCATCACCTTGTCCTTCAGTTGTTGGATGAATTCCAGCTTGTGGACACAGTTAAAACACCTGCTGTATACTTTACTGCTGGCCACGGCTTCATAGTCTCCATTGCAGCTGCCCATGCTATGCATCTTCTGCTCCATTATCTCTAGCTTCACCACTTTCTTTATAAATCTCTCCTTCCAAGCTTTCTGCGTGATACACCCTTGATGCTATTGTGTTTAAATGGAGGGTTGGGTGGGAATCACCCCCCACTGTCCACCAAACTACAAACCTGCACTTGACCACCTTCTAACAAAACAAAATAACCTCCTTGTTACAGGTGACTTCATTGCTCACAATCATGCCTGGGTAGAATCCCTGGACAGATAGGCAAGAGCCTGTAGCATCATAAAACACTTAAATACCTGATTCATCCTGAATAAACCCTTCAACTGGCACCTTCGGGGACATCACCCTTTTGCTCACCTGTCTTGGCAACCTCATACCACATTATTCTCTGACCACCTTCCATTTATTGAACAAATAGCCCTTGATGATGAGCACATAGCGCCAACTGGAACACACTTTTCCACTATTCTCTCAACAGCCAGCAAAAAACATCCTGAGACAAAACACTATAACCCAAAAATTGTCCCCAGAAATCAGACAGCCTACAAAATCAACCATAAACCCACAACATTAAAACATAACGTAAAAAACACCTAGCACTGATGCAATAACGATGGAGGTGACGCTGGCATCCCTTCATGGCCATTAAACCCCTAAATATTAAGAAAAAATCTGGAAAATTATGATGGGACTTTCCAACACAAACAGGATCAACTTCACCAGGCAGGCAAACACCTTCATACAACACTGCAACAGGACTCCTTACTTCTCACACAGAATCACAAACAAACACCTTTACTCCCTTTCAATTAACTATGGCATGCCTTAGATAACTAGCCACAGCAATGGTATCCTAGGCTATATATCAGGTAGATAAAAATCCTACCCTGCTTCTCAACCTGACACCATATCAATCATTCACTTTAAAACTTGATCTAAGAGGAATTTATATCCTCACACAAATCTTGTACCATTATCTCCCATAACTATTCTAAATATCTTGAAATCTGCTCACATCCTTAAACCAAACAAATCACTTACCATCCCTGTTGAATCCCTCTATTCTACGCTCCCTCCAAAATCATGGAATGTGCAGTACTGAACAAAATAAACCTGGAGATCCCACTAGGCACCTGACAACCCAAGTTCCACTCATTGCACTCAACAACCACTGTACTCAGCAATATCACCCAACTATACAAGAATTCTTCATTAAACCCACAACCTCACTCAGGATAATCAACAAAATGCTAAATATTGCACTACAAAAAATAGCTCCCCAATTTTCTCATTGGCAGACAAGCTACAATTAATATACCTCAGTGAGCTATCACAAACACTACATATGTACTTCCCTTCAACCTTCCTCCCATCCCTCTCTCAACCCTAATATCACACTATACCTATGCAAATAACACCCCCATTCTCTCTCAACATCCACGCAACTCACAATTTACAATTCTCCATCAAAAGACTTGAACTTGCTGCAACAGAATCAAATGACTGTCTTCCTTCAAAATCATGTTACTCTCTTAACCTACAAAGTAGATTACAACAAACACATGTGCATCACTTTACCAAACATGCACTCCCCTTAAATAAATGCATACAGTGCAACTTAATTTCCAACAACTCACCAGAAACAGTGATGGCAAGAATGCCTGTGATGGCATTAGAAGCATGGTTAAAAGGGCTGTAACTAATGAATCTTCAGAGGGTCTATAAATCACCAATTATAACACCATTAGAATTTTTCAAATATTCTGTAAATTATTTTAGTGAAATTCAATTCTTTTACATCATATCTGATGACATATCAACAATTGAAGAGCAATTGCAATCTAGATTTGGCACCTCAAACCTTAACAGGTACACAAGGTTTCCATAAAATTATTCCCAACAGTTCATGTACTTTGGGGTTCCCCCCATTTAAAAATTCAGATTGCTCTAACTGTTTTAATATCTTTTCTATGTAAAATATTGACTTAATCAATTTCAAAGAGCTAAAATTTCTCTTTTGGTAAAATTAAGATAAGTGGCCCATGATTTTGTTAGCGATTACTACTAGATTATTAAAAATAGTGGAGGGGGCAACCCCCTACAATTAAAGGCGGGTATGGGGGCGAAGCTCCCCATTTCGAAATTCCCTTCAAAATGATATACAATATGATATAACACAAAAATTGCTAAGAAATCATGTGCCACTAATCTTAACAATTACCAGGGTTTTTTTGTTTAACTTTTTAGGTAAATTAGGGCACTGATATACAAGTCCTTATAATTTGCGGGAGGGGGCTGCCAATCCCCCCCAAGTTGAAATGTCCATAGCTTTGCTTCTTATTAAGATATTGAAAAAACAGATTTCAGACCCTGTGCTTTCAGCTGAAAATCTACCCTTACACCAATTTTCAGCAAAATCTGAGATGGTGTTCCATATTTCATAATTTTTGCCCTATTTGTAGGAGGCTCCGCCCATTTTATCGTTGGAATATGTAAAAATAGGAATCCTCATGATCACAAAAATGTTCATTTTCATATAAAACATTCAGCTGTATGTGGATATTTAATTGTGCCACTTCTCCCTTTTCAATCATGAATGAGATCCGCTGACCAGGTAATGAAATTCACATAGCTAAAAATGACAAGCTTTGTGAACTCTAGGATACCAAGGCCTATTCCTCATTGGGGCAGGGCCCGAGAGGTGCATCTAAAATTGAACATTGTCTTTTGTGGCCCAGTCAGGTTCCAGGACCCAAAAATGTTGTGTGAAGCTAGGAAGGAGGAAGAGACAGTAGTGTTATGATTGGCTATGTATAATGGTACTCACATGTCAGATTCAGTGCGCCACCACTAGGCAACTACCACTCTACAAATGCAAAAACTTTCATACATTCTTGCTGCTGGGATTGAATCTGGTACCGATCTGTGGTAATCCAATGCCTTATTCACTAGCCTAGTTAGAGCTCCGAAGGTTTTAGCCAAAGGTTGTAAGATCAAATCCTAATTAGATATTGTGTAGGTAGAGGAAAATTTCCAAAGTAGTAATGTTGAAACAAATCATGGTACATGCATGAAATGTTAAGCAACTCTCTTTGGCTGGTTAATACCTTTATACCCTAAAGTTCTGGTGGAGGCATTTTGTCTGAAGTGCCCCCATATAACCAAAGAATGCTGCCAAAATATCTCCTAAGTGAAACTAACTAACTATTCATAAGCATTTAACTGGTGATCTATGTATGCATTTTCCAGCAAGATACAGAGTCCGGGTTATAGGGCACAAGTAATGAAGTGGCTCAGGCATCACAACCACTACATATGTAAGCCCATGGCCTAGGAATTTAGGAAACTCATGAAATCTTAATTCAATTGTGATGTGTGGCTCTTAAACACAAGTTGAAAAGTAGAAACCCACAAATTATGACAACACTAGAATGGAGAGCCATTGTTCAGGATTGGCTCCTAAAATTAATAGGTAGAAAAAATTGGAGAAGTCATTTACTTTTAGGGGCAGAAGAGTCATCAAATCTTGTAGACAGATGTTAATTCTAACTATCCTATAAGATGCTCCTGGAACATTACCGGTAATGGTGCAGTTATTATTAAGCAATAAAGCTTAAAAACTGCAAATGTTTGTTTCATTTTGAATTATTTTTTTCTTTGCAGGTGTTATTTTGTACACCTTTTCACACTTCCAAAGAACTCCAGCAATCCTAACAGCTATTCTGATTGGATTAGGAATTGTTATTTGTGGTCTGGCAATGATACACAATGTCTTTGTGTGGCAAAAGGTGAGTTATAACTTTTTCTTAATGTGCTATCTTGGTACTTCTTTGGCCTCAAACCATTTTCCATTCATAGTAAAACACTCATTATTGTGGATAAATTCTTCAGAATTTGTAGTGAATGATAATGATTGGGTGGTTTTAGTTTTGTAGGAAACAATTTAGCAGTTTGTCCTCACAGTAATGGTTTTCCATTCCTGAATCAGGGCTGGTTCCACACATTTACATTTCCCCAAATTAATTCACCTTTATAAAACTTTTCATAGGCACTTCCAGAGATGCCTTCCTTGGTTTTTACCTTTTATATGTTAAACAAAAACTCCCCCCTTTTCAGTAGTTCAATTTTTGCAGGCTAAATTTGTATAGTGGCGAGTATATTGTGTGGAATTGCATGGAAAGGAAGAATTGATGAATAGATATGAAACACTACACTGGACAAACTACAAAAATTTGGTTCTTACACTTACAAGTGAAGCTATGATGTATATATATCACACATTCACAATGGAGTCCCACAGGGTTCTGTATTCTCACACACCCTCTTCACCCTTCTCCTTCTTCCCTTCCTCCTTGTAGGATGGTATGAACCTGCAAGGTTCATACCATCCTACATGAAACGTGTGTAAAATCCCAAAGCCTCGTTCACCCTACAAAACAATCTACATTTACACAGAGCAGTGGTAACATTTGCCGTGGTGAAACCATGTCCATCTCATGCTTCTAAGGACCTCAGATTCACATCCCAGATGGGCTTTTCCATACTCATTCCAACACTCCCCCATCAATCTTCCCCTCACAACAAACATGTAAGTGAAGATTTTTCTTATCCAACTCATATTTAAATGCGAGGACATTGAACAAGAATATCCATGGCCCGGGTGCAGGAGACCGTAAGGCTCATAATATGAACCTCTCGGGTGAGGCGTCGTTCAAATACAAGGCCAAGGAAACTGTCTGAGTCCACCAGTTCCAGGCCAACCCCAATTAGAAACAAGTCCGGGTCAAGCCTTGGATGGCGGCAGAAGTGCACCATCTTAAGTCTTGTTGGTGTGTGTCCGTCGGTTGAAGGACGCCGTCAATGAGCACAGGGCCTCGAAGGTGGCGGTCGCATCAGTGCGCTTGGTGGTGCGCGTCGAGGTGATGTAAGATACCGGACTTGGTACACGTAAGATCATATGCCATATGTTCCAGCTAGCTATGCCCGTGACCAGGCCTCCTGCAGTAGCCAGAAGGTGGGGCCACTGGTTTGGTGTTAGTCAGGTTGTCTGGCAATCGTCCCTTCTTGTGCTTGTTTTAGCTGGCGGCCGCCACTGCGTTGCCCTCGAGGAGGTCGCTGGCCGAACACTTGCCGCTCTCCTTGGCATCGATGTAGCTGACGACCTCCTCAACGGACCTTTCTTATCTCGACTCCCCGAGGATATGCAGGTGGCTTTATTCGTCCTCGAGACCCTTGATGATGGCGCTATAGTCGAGTTTGGAATCGCACACGCAATCTCTCATGAAGTTGCAGACACCAAGCTGGCAGAGAAGGCCCTTACTGGCTCATCACGACTGGTGTGTTTTGCTGCAGTTGCATCCGAGCGACCATGACTTTCTCTTGCCGCACGGCGAAGGTTTTAATGTGGGTGAGGACAGTGTTCATTACCAGAAGCAAGGGCACCGAATATCTTTGTGAGGTCTCTCCTGAGAACCTCGTCACAGTATTCAAGTAGTTGAAAATAGATGTCTTGGCCCTCGAGACTTGTGGCAGCCTTTTAGTAGGACCATCGTTCAAAATTTGCCCACTCGTACCTCGTACCAGCAGTCGATATAGCGGGTTGCTTCACCTCTGCCTTGGGCATGTTGGAGGCGAGTGCTGGTATGAGGTTTGGGGCAGGCAGGTGAGTGGTCCTCTCGTGCAGGTCGATCAGGCGGGTGTCGCTAGGCCAAGTTGTTGTCCATTCTGGCGCTGGGCATCGTAAGGAGGACATAATCCTCGATTGGGCGGTGCAGCGTAGTATTACCGAAGACAAGAATATTGTCTTAAATAAGCACGGCGATTTGCTCTCCTCGCCGCCGTGCTGACGGGACTCAGGGCCCCGTCCGGTCCTAGCTTAGCATTCTTTTTCTCTCCGCTAACCCCTACTTCGTCTTCTGTACCAATTCTCTTTCACCTTGCATCGTCCTTCCATTTACGTTTGTTTGACGATCTCGGTGTATCAGAGCTGTCTGTCAGGGGGCGCGACTCCTTGGCTGGGTCCTACCTGTGTTGGTTGGTCGGTGCCTGAGCCAGAGTGGCGTTCTGGGGAGTCTTTGCTTTCCCAACCGGTAAATTTCAGAGGCTGGCCGGCCATTTTTAAAATGATGGTTGGGTCAGGGGTCGACGTGCTTACCCTCCCGGTTGGGCCGGGGCTCCGACTAGATGTCTCGACGGTAGACAGTGACTGCGCTGCGCGACTTCGCACCCACTTTCATACTCTACTTTATATGGGTAATAATAAAAAAATTATCTCCAGAAGTAACAATAAGTCCTCTTTTCCGCGCTCGCTAGATCCCTTCGCAGAAAAGATAGATCCTGATTTGGATTATCCTCTTTTCTGGTGTTTAATTCTAGTTCCGGGTCTGCTTTCTAAATTGGAAGTGTGGTCCGCCCCGCCGTATGTGAGCCCATGGTAGTGGCGATTTAGGGATTGAGGTATCTTCGCGAGAGCAGTGTGGTGCCGTGCGGGATTTGTCCTCCCTTTCGGAGGTCCCGGTTTCGGTTGTTCCCCACCCTCGCCTTAATTTTGTTAAGGAAGTGATTCGCTCACACGAATTATTGCAATATGATGTTTCGAGACTAAAGGATAAACTTTCGTCCCAGAGGGTTACGGACGTTTATAGGGTTTCTAAGTCGTTGGTCCCGCTAAGGTTCCTACGAGTACGCTCATCGTCACCTTTGAGCGTCAGGATCATGCCCCAGTTTGTTCGTGCTGGTTATCTTCGTGTCCCGTTATGTCGAGCTCCCCAGACGTTGTTTTAATCGCCAAGAGTTTGGCCATATGAGCAGCAATTGAAGGCAGGCTCGTCGCTGTGTGTCCTGTGCTTTGGCGTATCATGGCTCCTCTTGTGGGAATCATGAATGTTGCGCCAATTGTGGAGGTTCCCATAGCGCCGTTTCGCGTTCTTGTCCCGTATTCCTTTTTGAGAAGGAGGTCCTGGCTCTTCGGGGTGCGGGGGCAGCTCGCCCCCCTCCGGGAGGCGGGGTCCCGCCGTCGTCCCACTGCTTTGTCTTCTCACGGTCCCTCTGTTGCTCCTCCTCTGCCTTTGGTCCCTCCTCGCGGTTCCTCCGTTGCGCCCTCTCTTTTGCCATTGGTCTCTTCTCATGTTCCTTCCTCTATCGCGGAACGTGAGACCGACCGAGCTGAAACGCTGGAGGATATCCGGCAGTTCCTCCCGTTCCTTTGCCTCTGCGCAAACGGAAGGGTTCCTCCTCACCCCGTTCGGGGTCCAAGCGCGCTGCCTCTGATGAGATTGGTTTGGCCCCCGAGTCGGATGTTGGGGCGTCTTCCGTTTTGATGTCTTCGTTGGCATCACCGATGTCGTTGTCCGGGCGGATATTCACCTGGTCCCTTCTTCCTTGCCCCTTACCTCTGTGCAGTCTTCTACCCCAGTTTCGTCTCTCTTGCCTCCTATCCCTGTTCCTTCATCTCCTTCTGACCCTGTTTCCTCCTCACCCTCTGACCCCGTTCCTCTCTCTCCATCTGATCGAATTCCCTCCTTACCCTCTGACCCTGTTCCCTTCTCACCCTCTGTCCATGTTCCGCCTTCTGTTCCATCTTCTTGGCATTCTTAATTCTCGTCCCTCTCTGCTCGATCTCCCGAGCCCTCCACGTTGGGGTTTCGGCTCGCATTTTAGTAGTTTATCCCCGCCTTGCTTCTCTTCGAAATTTTTGCTTTCCCACCTTTTCTGGCGTCGCCCTCCCTGCTCGACTTCGCTTTATTTTAGCAGAGGAATCTCTCGGTCTTCCTCCCTCCTTACATTTCCATCACGAAGTGGCGTTTTATCCCCTTTATAAATTGAATTGTCAACCTTGAGGGGAGAGTGGAAGTGGCATACATTTATGTAATTCAGATGAGCAATGTCCAAAGTATTATATAAAATAGGGAGAGTGCAGCAACCTCACGGAGTTTGAGTGAGAAGAGAGTTGTTGATGAGACTGTAGGTACTGATTTTAAACTATACTATTAAGAGACTTCGTTTCTGGCCATCGTGCGTCCAGATGACACGATCTTTCGATGTGGCTTTTTGACCTCTAGTGAGTATGCCCTTGTCATTCCAAAGTTCCTTTACTGCAATCGCATTTGCACGGTCACTCATGCTAGTTTACTGCTCACCCACACCTTGCAAAAATGCACATTTTGTTTCCCCGTCTTATTAAATGTGCTCGGACGACGACTTTTGGCAGTCTTTCTTGGCTTCACTTCTTTTGCTTTCCTTCTCTCAGTCCAGAATGTTGGGTTGTTTTTTTTTTTTCCTAGATTGACTTTTTTTAATTTGTGGAGTTGTGAATATGGTCATGATTTTAATGTTTGGGACTGCCGCCAGCGAGAGTCCATTTGGGAGTGGACGGCTGCCTTAAAGATTTCTAAATTTAAATTCCACTCACAGTTGTCTATCCTTCTCCACATATTCATTCTTTCAATTCTCAGGCACTGTTCCACTTCCAAAGGGTACAGCACTACTAGACCATTACCCTAACAAAGAGACCGTCTTTTTTTACCATTTCTGCCCCTACATCATTTACCCCGACTGCCTTCCCATCTCGCCTTTCTCACTTTCTACAAAGATAACTTTCTATTTCTCTACAAATCTTTCATCTTCCGTCCAATGCTTTACTTGATGCTTTCTTACTTTTCATACAACCTTATTTCAGACGAGATGCTTTAAATCTATTCCAGTCAGTTTTTCTTTTCCGTCACTTTGGTGTTGGTTTCACATTTGAAAAGTAGGGTAACCACTTGTAAAGGTAATGCTTGTATCTTCCGATGGATTAAGTACCATTTTTTTATTATCGAGATTTTAGCAATGCTCATTCTTATTCCAGGAAAAGTCAAAGGCGATTGGTCAACGCAATATGCAGCAGTCGGCCAATCACAGAGCGCGAATCCGAGATATCCACTCATCTCCTTTACCCAACGCGACTTTGGACCTTTCAAGATCCCTACCGCCCCACGAGCTGTCCACCCTCGTCTAACTGTGGTGACTGATCGTGTACATGACTTCTAAACTTCCATAATCACATCTGTGCCAAACCCAAGTAAATGCACAGGCGGACAATTTGCTCTTTTGAAGCGCGCTACTTCATTTGATCCAGAGTTTAAGTGGTTAATGCTAGTATCCAGAAAACGTTTCACTTTCATCAGAGAAACTATAATGGGGTCTACCATACTCGTCATTCTCGTTAAATTTGTAGTGTACATTTGTTGTTATAACCCATGAAGTGTTTTGTAAATAGTCTTTCATCCCTCAAGATTTTTATTTATGTTAAATGTTAAAGTTAAGTCCCATTTTTTACTCATCATGGCTTTGTTTGCTCAAGTAAGGGTTTCAGACTTCAGTGCTTATCAGCTAATACAGATTTGTTTGGTCATTGTCAAGTAACCATAGCATTGAGAGAGTCATCATATTCTTTCTAAAGGAATCGGCTATTTGATATGAACAAAACTAAAACGAAAGACATTCTAGCATATTTTCTCAATGAATTACAAACCAGACGCTGAAGGTTCTTAGATTAAAAAGCTACACCCACCGACGAGAAGTCAGCTGTGTTACAATTCGAATTTGGTTACTATTCCTGCCTGCCATTTGGAATAGACTAATTAAATTTGATTTTGTAATTATAATCACTCACGAACCAAGCTAGAGATTTTCGAATCCCAGACGTCATTGCGATCAAAAGATCGGCCGTAAACTGTAACCCCCAAATATCACTGCCATGACCTAAGACTTGTCTTATTCAAGTGTTCTCATTTTCTTCGTGTTTTTTTTTTTTAACTTGAAAAGTACATATTTTGTTTTTAAGAGGTAAAGTAGTTTTAAACTTAAAATATGTAATCAGAACTGCCGTGGTAACTTTTGTATAACGATTTCTGTAATTACAAATGAATTATCCACAAGCAACATAACTTGAGTTCTTGCATGGGACGATCTCACTCAACTCATCTATATAATTTCTACTATTTTAAAATATTTACATCATCCATCATCATTTATTGTTTGGCAATGATCGGCGATCCCATACCTCGGGATTGCCAGTTTCTGAGCCACTTCCATGACAATGGCGATTCACACATTTTCTTTCCCCTATGATGATTATTCATTTATTTAACCTCTTTGTTCCCTTCATGATACTTTTTTTATAATCATCATCATCTGATCTCTCTTCCTATCCCCGTACTTTAACCTTAAATTAGTCACGCATATGGGTGAATGCCGTCAAGGGCCACCGATACGTTCTCTGCGTCTCCTCTTCAGAACTCCACCTACCCTACCCTACCCTGCCCTGCCCTGCCTCGCCTCGACCAGCTTACCAGCTACCCTTAGTTCTTCTGCCTACCTCTTGACTGACCCTTCCTCGTCGCCACGGAGCTCTCACTAGCGTAGTGGATACGATGTTAGATTCCTGGCGTATAGGTAGCGAGTTCAATCCCAGCGAGCGCCGACATAAAACTTCAGTGTATGTGAGGAACTGTTTTCCTAGTGGGCCGATATGCCGGTCCTATTCCCCCCTGAGATAGGTAGCTCAGACGTCAGCAGCGCATATATCCAATCATCATGGCGCTGACATTTCCCTTCCCGTTTTCACAGTACTGCCTGCGCGATACATTGCTTCCCCTCCATTTATTTCGCGGGTTCTAACTGCTCTTGCAGGAGAGCTTTCTGTCTCATCCAATAAGCGAGGCACTTTTGCTGACGGTCCTCTCACGTTCGTTGCATAGCAATGAAGCTGCTCGGCCAGTCTCGCTCCCCCTTCCATTCACTCATCTCTTTCCATATGTGAAGATCCTTCATACCTACTGTTAGCCGCCTTGTAAACTTGGTCGCATTTGTAAACCCCTCCTCGGCTACTGACTCAGAGCACTTATTCATTCTTAGCAGGATGTCTCCCTGGTTCTCTGTAATAGTCGTGTTTTCCTCCCAGTCTCCTGCACCCATTTTTATACCTCTTGATAATAATCAGCCTCGGTGAGTGGGATGCACTTAAGTCTTTCGGCGGCCACCTACATCCCTTTCCCGTTAAAAAAAATCATTTGTGATCTTACATTATTTATGCTAAAATTAGAAGCCATGGGAGAGGGAAGGGGCATGTCCTACAATTTAGATGCCAGTCTTTACTCGACACTGCATTATCCAGATCTATGAATTTATCCGAGTTGGAATGACGTTCCTTATCTGTGCCAGCAGCAACAATTAAGGATCCATGCAGTTCATGGGTCAACCAGGCCCTTGTAATATAAGTATTGATCATATTATTAAATAATTATCCACGGTATCTACATAGCATCAATTGTGGATATTTCTTCAGCAGTGATAGGGCAGCAATCAGTGATTGATAGAGATAAGAATAGAATCAAAATAGGAACACTACATATCACCTAAAGATACTAGGTTCGATTCTCCCCAGAAGACTCAAAAGCTGCCCTCCTTTTGCCCCATATAATGCTATCATGAGTATTATTATAGGATAAGTTTCGAGTGTAATAGGATAAACACAAGCTATATATGATCTTCCTTCTAACAGAAAACTCTTCTCCATCCGGTTGACTTAATCTCTTTATCTCTTCCCAAGGACAACTACTATATCCTTAACTAGGTTTATTACCACAAGGCCAAAGTTCAATATAATGCGCCAAGTATTGGTATAGACCACCAGCCTAGTTTGTGTCAGTAACCTTTTCTGCCTGGCGCCCAGCCTAGCATATCCATAATCCGGTCAATAGTGGCACTTGGCCTCCTCTTTGCGCACTCCTAACACTTAAGTAGCAATATGGCTCAGATTTCCAGGTTAAAATTCATGGTAGCTGTTGCATAGGGCGAAGTGGTGAGAGAATCGGATGCATCTGCTCTGCCGTTGTAATCTGATCTTGGATAGTTGCATCCCTGCTGTAAACAGACCCCATTTCAAGTACTGCATAGTATGCTGTAAACTTAGGATCTTCCTTTCCAAACCACAGCTGGTTCAGATGATGTTCATATCTAAAAGGGGATAAATAAAGCTGATATCTGAATATAATCTTTATATCAGGCATAAAATTAGGCCTCCATAAATTTTACCAATTGACTAGCATCTTTATTATAAAAGGTTTGAGATCCCTGCTTAATCAGATTGGACTGAAAAAGGGGGATAAATCTCTCATGATCACACACCAAATAATGGCCTCGGCATGGATCACCACTGCCATAGAATGGCAACAAAAGGAGATCATAACCGCCTCGATTATTGTCGAGCCCACTGCGAAAAATCTGTCTATGAAGAAAAAAAATGTTAATATTGAGCAGATTAACAGTATTTTCTCTATCTTGCTCTTACTAAAAAATATTACGAACGGGAAATTGTTTAGGGAGAATACTACCTCTTCAGTAGTTTGTACTGAGTAAGAAATTGCTATCCAGAAACCTTGTTGATATTTTTTTTTCTGTCGACATTCTGCATCTTTTAGTAATATTAAGTGTGGTTTGAATGTTGGTTTGAGCCTCACGACTTTTTTTTTTATTTCTTGCCTCGTAAATTTTTAAACTGTAAATAGTTTATTTTTAAATTATAATATTATCTCATAGAGTTTTTATCCTTTGTTATATATAGGCGTAACGTGTAAAGAACAAATAGAGTTCTAGGGTGGTCAGCCATTCGTAAGTGGATAGGACACAACCACCCAACTTGGAGAGGGGGGTAATCCTGGTGGGAGTTAAACTATAATTGAACTCCCACTTCCTAACTGGTGCATGGAACTTTAGTGCAGGAGGGTACTTTCCCCTCTCTGTCAAGCTAACCGTCAGCTAGCCAGCTCAGACAGCATTAAATGTACTGCAGCTTTGGCCTACTTACGTTGTGCGGCTTTCCTGGAATTACAGGCCCGGGGAACCACAACAACTATTAACCTGGTCCCTCATGACAACCTCACAGAAGGCTCGGCCCCACCTATTTGTGGGAACGTTGGCAGAACAGCAAAGACTATTTTTCCCTTAATCTCAAGCGTCGGCCGGATATAATAATAAGTCTTTTGTAATGCGCTCTTCAAGGCCTGAGGCCTTTCCAGACCGCACGTTGTGCTGAGGTGAGAATGGAAATTCAAGAGGGGGGAGAAGGCAATACTGAAAAGATGCGTTTTCAGGAGACGCTTAAATGTGGTAAGAGAGGGAGAAGACCTGATTTCAGCAGGAAGAGCATTCCACAACTTAGGGGCGCAGATTGAGAAGGAGCAGTCCCCTATTGAGCAGAGGGATGAACGAGGAATATTCAAAAGAGGTGCATGTGATGACCGAAGGGCCCGAGGGACGGCGTGGCGAGAGGTAAGACGGGGCCTTGTTGTTTAGGGCCTTAAATGTGAAGAGTAGTATCTTGAAGTGAGTACGGGATCTGACAGGGAGCCAGTGTAGTTCATGCAGCAAGGGTTTCGAGGGAGAGAAGCCGGGCGGCATAGTTCTGTACAAGTTGAAGGGGGCGGAGAGAGGAGGATGGCAGATTCACAAGCAGAGAGTTACAGTAGTCAAGGCGTGAGGTGATGAAGGCATGAACAGCAGTCTCAAGACTTTGGCGATCAAAGTGAGAGAGAAGTTACGAAGGAACATAGAGAGGATTTGCTGACATCGCGGATATGAGGCTTGAAGGAGAGATGCTCATCAAAAACAACACCCAGATTCCTAACGCAGTCAGAGAAAATGATAGTATTAGCGCCCAGAGTAAGCGAGGGAAAAAGAGATTTAGATTTTTTGACAAGAGCAGGGGTGCCGACGACGAGGAGGACCTCAGTTTTAGAGTGATTAAGCCTGAGGAAGTTGGTAGAGAGCCAGGAGGTCAGTGATAGAGTAGGCAAGAGACGTGGGGGATAAGGAAACGAAAATTTGAGTGTCATCAGCATAGAGGTGGAAGGATAGGCCAAGATTACGGAGAAGGGAACTAAGAGGGAGAAGGTAGATACGAAATAGTAGAGGACCAAGGACAGAGCCTTGTGGCACTCCAAAGCGAATGGGGGTAGAGTCGGATGAAGCGTCGTCAATCACAACGGATTGGGTACGAGACGAGAGGTAAGAGCGGAACCAGTCGAGCACGGTGCCTGATCTGCCGAGGAAAGAGTGGAGACGATCAAGTAGGACGGTATGGTCAATAGTATCGAAGGCAGAGGAGAGGTCGAGTAGAACGAGGATGGAGGCACAACCCTTGTCCGCGGCTCTTCGTAAGCATTCGGACACATTGAGAAGGGCAGTTTCTGTGGAGTGACTTGACTTGAAACTAGATTGATAGGTTTCATCAATGTTACAGGCCACCATGTGACTGTTGATGCGTGAAGCAACCACTCTCTCCAGAACCTTAGAGAGGAAAGGAAGTTGGTGAAATCGGGCCATAATTGGAAGGGTCAGTGGGGTTCAGTTGAGGCTTTTTAAGAATCGGACGGATGTGTGCACGTTTGAGGGAAGAGGGAACAAGACCAGTTGCAGGTGAAGAAGCGTTGGGAGGATAGCAGGCAAAATTTTACATAAGTTTAGGCGGAAAAATGTCCTTTGGGGAGCCCGATTTCTTAGAACGCGAGAGCAGGGCTGTAAGCTCCAACGCGGTCACAGCGGGAAAAACGATATGCGGCTGAGGCGAGAAGTCAGGGAGAATGGCAGGAGCCGGGACAGAAGGCTGAGGGAGGGAGGCACGGAGGTTAGTGACCTTATCTGCGAAGAAATTCGAGAGAGTAGCAGGGCTAATGAGTGGGGAGACCTGGGTTGGGGAAGTAAGACGGGAGAGCAGGCAGAAGACGGTACGGGGATCATTCCTATTATCAGTAAGCAGATTACGTGAGTAGGCTTCACTAGCAGATTTTAATTTCACCACGTAGGAAGCTGTCGCAAGTCGGAACGCCAGCGAGAGAGGGGTCGTGTCTTTCCCACGGGTGCGAGCCTTTCTAAGGACTTTCATGGGCACGCATGGACTGCCTAGCACGGAGGAGTTCCATAGAGTACCAAGGGGCACGGTGATAACGGGAGTTCGAAGGGGTGACAAGGGGAGAGTGGGCATCAAGACAAGTGAGAAGGGGTTGCTCGAAAGAAAAGAGAATCTGGTCAGGAGAGGCAGAAGCATCAATGGGAGGAAGTTTGGAGGCCACATCATTAGATAGGGAGGGAATGTCAATGGAGGCAAGTCGACGGAAAGGCTTAGGATTATGAGACAGCTGGGGAGGTATATGGAATGGGATAGAGAAGAAGTTGATAAGGAAGTGAACTACCAAGGAAATGGGAGTTTCCAATACCTCGGAGGCACTGATGGAAGTCGCACTTCTCGGGATTGGTAACCGCTGTCCAGGAAATAACCAAACAACGTTTACCACGAATCAAGAAGGATACCCTCCTACGGGATCCTGATGAACAAAACTAATAGAATGGTTGTCTTGCTCCCTAGGTATCGAAGTATGGCATAAGGAATATAGTCCTAACCCGGGGCTATATCCGTACAAGATATGATAACAGAATGCAACTCGTTCAGCGAAAATGGCATTGAAAGGTCCCCACTGTTGGTGAAGTCCAGTCGTCAGGCAGCCTTCGGTTACGTGTTTGTAAGGCAGGAGAAGCAGCATCCTGGCTTGAGAATACAATCTCGAGGGATTCCGCCTTCTGGAGAATGATGGGTGTACCTTTTGTAGACATGGCGGCCATTAAAAGCAGTAAACATACTTCGAAATGAAACCATATTTAGTTGTCTCTTCGCGAAATTCACATACCGTAGGTGGAATCGCGAGGACGCTCGTATACGGTCCACTGATTTGGTCTGCGACTGCGAACCAGCAAGAGAGATTCGAATAGGAAAGTGCTATGGGGTTACCGAATCTGTCCAATTTCTGATTTTCGAGGGGGAAACTACAGGAACACTTTTTTTTTCTATTTATATGGGGGTCTTGCCTGGCCATAAGGATCCCCGATCATGCACCTAACAAAAATGGCCAATGGAAGAGACCCGCCTCCAAGAACTCGATTAATGCAAGAACCCTTAAGTAAATGAGAAGTGGTATAGAATCACCCGAGACAGTTAGCTCGCGCTAAGTTCCGCCAGCCTTGGACATCGAAAGAATGTGCCGGACAGCCTGGGGGTAGATGCAGTTGTCAGGATAAGATTCAGGAGAGCACGCCATCAAATAAATGTACCCCTCTAGTGTCTCCGATTCGGAGGCGACAGAAAACGACACGAATCATTGCAGGCATTGTTGGGTAGGTCCAGAGGAAAAGTCATGGTACAATGGAGAGGCCTGACTTTACAATGAGACCCGTCCAGCTTTGGATCGGAGCGAAGGGGCCATAGGTCCCTTATTGCTACACACTTTCTGGGAACAGAAAGTGAGTGACTATTCAGTGGGGGTAGAAGATCGTCCGATTTATTTTTCTTTTAGGATAGGAGGGCGGAGTGTTCCTGCTTTCCTCCACCTCCCAAAAGGGCCCCAAGGTCAGCCTCGGCCCGTTCATTCTCCGAAATGATGGGGCCCATTTGTGAGGAGGGCCCTTATTTCCGTGTCCTCCTGGGAGAATTTCCACCAAGAGCCAACTTATGCTTGGGTGTTTCCACCCTGCTGATTTGGGCGGGCTTGCCTTCGGGTATCCCCTCTCCAAAATGTGTTTGAGATCTCTGCCAGACACAACATCTATAGTCATATGTAAGTAAGAAGCCGGAGAACCAATCTCCAACGAAAAAAATGGGGGCCAGGCCCGCCATACCTCAAGAAGATCACAATAAGCGGATCAATTAAGGCCGGGGCTTGACCCACTTGGGTTCGCCGACCCTTGCTCCATTGGCGCTGGTTCCGAGTACTTTATTTTGTCATGTTTTAGCGTGGCCTTGCGAAATAGAAGGGCGGGCGGGGCTAATTCAACTAAAGTCGCCCGGGGAAGACAGCAAGATTTGCACTGGAAGCGGTGAAGAGAGTCGGGGGGGGGGAGACTACACCCCACATCTTATAACTATCCCAGCCAGCGGACTGGGCAACTGTTCAACATCTAAACTATACAAAATTAAAAATTCTATTCGCTCTTGGCCCTCGAGTCGTCATAGAATGCGGTCGTTGGAGGTGACCCTTTGTCGAGTTCGCATTGGCCACACGAGACTTACTCACGACCATCTTGTTTCGGGTGATGCTCATATCAGCCCTAGCTGTCGTTTTTGCGGTGGGGACCAATCGGTTGCCCACCTTTTATTGGATTGTAGCCATTTTGCCATTCTCCGGTTGTCCTGTTTCCCGACCCTTTTAACTATTCCTCAACACACCCGTCTTCGATTCATATTGGCGGGGGAATCTTTTAACCTGTCGTTTTTTAAATTTTTGTCACAAAGAGGTGACAAAAACCAGGACGAGGGCCAAGACACACTGTGCCGTCACCACCTGCTGCGAGGGCCTCGCAGCAGGTGGTGACGGCACAGTGTGTCTTGGCCCTCGTCCTGGTTTTTGTAAGAGGCTAGAAGTACACGGAGGGGAAAGGCAGATTAGGGTATTTGATAAAGAAAAATAGGGATAGGAGGTTCCACTAAGGAGTAGGTAACCCCCCATACCTTGCACTGATGCCTCCCCCAGCCACTGTACCTTTAGCCCTCGCAGCAGGTAGGGTTGCCCCAGTATCTGCAGCTCAACCATCTTTTGGTAAGCAGCCTAAATTTGTTAGTTGCTCTCTAGGAAAAGATGACCTCTGCTCCCCCTGAACGCTTGGGAGATCAAAGGAGAAGGCCTTTGATCCTATAGCATGCGAGGAAGGCCCCCGACAACGTTACCGTAATCAAGTTGGGCCGTGGAAGTGCACCGAGCTACCACATCCTCTGGATAGTAAGATGAAAGGTTGGGAAAGGTATGTAACAAAGAAAAATAGGGATAAGTTTAAGGGAAAGATACAGGTGGCAACTGCCCAATCCTAATGGATTCTTAATGACAGCACTTAAAACGGGGTCGCCCGAAAAAGTCAGAAGAGGCGTGGGAGACAATAAAAATGGGGAAAAACAAAAGATTAGAAAAAATAGTACAACACACCGAGACGCACACTTAAACTACGGGCATACAATACTCATTCTAAAAACAAGGGCGGTTGGGGCAATAAACAAATGGCATGCGCCAGCGGCAGGAAAGGGCACAGGATAAAAGATAAAACAATAAACCTAAACACAAAAATGGAAAGAATTTCTAAAAGGGATAAAACGCCACTTCGTGATAGAAATGTAAGGAGGGAGGACAACCGAAGGGAGTCCTCTGATAAAATAAAGCGAAGTCGAGCAGGAAAGGCGACGCCAGAAAGGGTAGCGAAGCAAGAATTTCGTAGAGAAGCAAGGCGGGGACAAACTGCTAAAATGTGAGCCACAGACAGCTCGCCACCGCAAAAGGGACAACCAGAGGCAACTCGGCTTCCACCCGAAACTAAATAGTCATGGGTGAGTCGCGTGTGCCCAATTCGCAACCTGCAAAGAGCAACTTCCCAAGACCGAAGTCGCTGAGAGTTAGAGGACCAGGAACGGACACAGCGTTTAATAAGGGACACCTTAGAAGAGGGGAACGAATCCCATTCTCTCTGCCACAAACAAAAGACATACGAGGGGCGGTCAATAAGTTTTGCAATTCGAATATAAGGAAACGAGATATGGGGAAAAGTGTTTTATTATTTTTCAATATAAGGTTTAAGGTGAGTTTCCAGTGGGTTGCTGCCCAATCCAAGTGGATTCTATATGGCAGCTAGGGTGAAACGAGACAAATCATCTATAAAAGGTGGAGGAGACCTCTTTGTGACAAAAATTTAAAAAACGACAGGTTAAAAGATTCCCCCGCCAATATGAATCGAAGACGGGTGTGTTGAGGAATAGTTAAAAGGGTCGTGAAACAGGACAACCGGAGAATGGCAAAATGGCTACAATCCAATAAAAGGTGGGCAACCGATTGGTCCCCACCGCAAAAACGACAGCTAGGGCTGATATGAGCATCACCCGAAACAAGATGGTCGTGAGTAAGTCTCGTGTGGCCAATGCGAACTCGACAAAGGGTCACCTCCAACGACCGCATTCTATGACGACTCGAGGGCCAAGAGCGAATAGAATTTTTAATTTTGTATAGATTAGATGTTGAACAGTTGCCACAGTTGAAAAATATATTTTCTCATTGAAGAAAAGTAGTCCCTAAAAGGCAGAGCAGAGTTCTCAGGGGACACAGAATGTGCTGAGCGAGCCAATCGATCAGCCTTCTCGTTGCCCAGGGTCCCAGCAAAAAATAATTCTATATCGGGACGCATTTTGGATCAGCCAGTTGCAAATTTCTGTGACTAGGGGATGTGACGCATTAAAAGATCTAATCGACTGTAAAACACTCCTTGAGTCGGAAAAAATGACAAAATCACTAAAAGGTAAAAAGGATTGCTGAAAGTTCAGCGGTAAAAATGGATGCTGCTGGCGGCAAAGATTGAGTTAGGAGTTCTACTCCTGGGAAGATGGCTGCGGCGCCCACGCCACCGTCCGACTTAGAGCCATCCGTTTATAGTGGGCAGCATTGTTTGTGTGAGATCGAATGCTCTAAGAACAGGCTCTTAATGATGCGAGGGTCCATGGAGGACTTCTCCAGGCTCCACATGTTGGTACATACTGTGGGGAAAGGAGCACGCCAACTAGGGGTCAGTAAGGATGGAAGGGTAAGGACCTTTGGAGCACCCAGGTTAGAGAGATGATCTCCTATGCGAAGGTTCAAAGGGCGGGGTAAAGATGGCAACTTACCATATGCCGCCGTTGATTCGCCAGCATACAGGCATCTGTAGACCTCTGATACAGGGGCTTGCTGTAATCGGCAGAGGTATCGCATGCAGATTTGAAGTCTATGGTAGGGCAAAGGGAGTACCCCACTCTCGCAGTAAAGGCTGTGGACAGAAGCAGGGAAAGCTTCACTGAAAAAGCGAACTCCGAGGTTTCAAATGTGGTTCAGCATTTCAAAGGCTGAAGGGAAAGCCGATGAATAAATTTGACAGCCATAATCCAATTTGGATTGGATGAGGGCTGTGTACAATGTCCACAATGTTTGTCGGTCACTGCCCCACAAAGTGTGTGAGAGGACTTTCAAAATGTCTAGAGCTCGCAGACAGCACATTCGAAGTTGGCGTAGGTGTGGTAACCAGGATAACTTTAGATCAAAAAGTTACGCCAAGAAACCGAAACTCAGAGACAAACTATATATCTTCACCTTGTAGGGAGATAGATGGCGGAACAAGAACCCCTTTGCCCCGGTGGAAATACATTGCTTTAGTTTTGTTCATGAAAAAGCAGAATCCCTTAAGTTGTGCTCTTTTGGAGACAGCATCGACCGCCAATTGTAGTTGACGCACTGCTGATGGAAAGTGAGGTGAGGCGAGGAACAGTATAGTGCCAAATTGACAAACAGAGTTGCCGATGCACCCTCTGGGAGAGACGAAATAATATCATTGATGGCAATTATAAAACATAAGACACTTAAAACACTGCCCTGAGGAAGTCCTTCCTCATGTGGCTGGAGGTGAGAGTATGCATCTCCAACACGTACTTTGAAGGATTGAGATGCTAAAAAACTTTGAATAAATGAAGGTAAAAGGCCTCTCATCCCCCAGACGTATAGCTGCTTAAAGATGCCGTATCTCCATGTTGTGTCGTAGGCGTTTTCAATATCGAAAAATATGGCCAGGATTCGGTGCTTTAATGAGAAAGCTTTCCGGACTGATCCCTCGAAACGTACTAGTAGGTCAAGAGTACTATGACCTTTGCTGAAGCCACATTGAAATGGAGAGAAAAGGTGATTGGCTTCTAGGAACCAGTTGAGGCGCTCCAATATCATTTTTTCCAGCAACTTACTCAAACAGCTCGTGAGAGCTATAGGGCGGTAGTGATCTGCGTCCAACCCGCCCCTGCCCGGTTTGACAAAGGGAAAGATCATCCAAAGCGCCATGATGACGGGTAAAAACCCTTCACCCATATAAGGTTGTACAAATCAAGTAAGAAGAAAGTAGAGTGTGGATGTAGGTGCCGAATCATATTGAAATGGATCTCGTCAAGGCCAGGGAAAGTAGATCTGCAAAGGGACAAAGCGCTATGCAGCTCATGGATGGTGAATAGAGCGTTATATGGAAGGTTAGATTTTGTTGTGAAGTTGAGAGAATGAGATTCTTCCTTTGATTTGTAAGATTAAAACGCCTTATCGTAACGGTTGACACTGCTGACGGCGCGGAAATGGTCAGCAAAAGCATTGCTGACCGCCAGGCCGTCATTCTCCAAGGAACCGTCTAAGTTGAGTGTGGGGGTATGGTGATCAGCATAACGGCCCCTGATCTTATTAATCCTCTTCCAGATCTTAGCAATATGTGTCATAGAGGAAATTGATGAAACGTAACGGCGCCATGAATTTCGGCGAGCCTGGCGAAGGGTTTTTTGGCGAAGCGCACGAACTCGGTTTCGATTGACCTTGTTGCACAAAGTTTGGTTCTTTCGGAATCAGGTATGGTCTAACTTGTAATTTTTGACAGCTGTTGCACACGTCGAGGTCCACCAGGGCACGGTTGAGCAGCCCGTGGCAGGTCGCCTTCGTGAGATGGTCTATGTTGCTGCATCGTAGATAGTCGATGTAAAGTATTCTACTGCCGCGTCCACTCCATTGAAGGTCCCCAAGGATGCATTTGTAAAGGACGCCTCTTAGAAACCTTCCCAATCTGCATGACCTAAGTCCCACTTAAGGGGCATGGTTGTATGAGGGCTAACCTTTAGGGCCGACAAGACAATAGGGAAGTGGTCACTACCATGGAGATTGCCAAGTATTGACCATCGAAATTCCGTGAAGCAATCAGGGGAACAAACAGACAAGTCAACACAGCTGAAAGAGTCCATCTGGACATGATAAGAGATAAAATCGCCAGTATTTAAGACACAAAGAAAGTCAGATAATAATAGACTCTAAAACACTGCCTTTGGCATTTCGAGTGATGTCACCCCAGTATGGGTGACGAGCGTTAAAATCTCCTAGTAATAAGAATGGGGAGGGCAACTGGTCTATAAGTTCTAAAATGTCGGGTCTTGACAATGATAAACAAGGGGGTAGGTAAATAGAGTAAACAGTAAAAAGCTTAGTAAGAAAAACCCTCACGGCAACAGCTTGGAGGGTAATATGTAGGGAGATGGGAGAAACATGGTGGGATGAAGATACCATGATTGACATCCCCCCCATGAGAGGGGCTTCCAGTAGGAGCAATAGAGTTGAAAGTGAGAAAGCCGGGTACCAGCGGAAAGGGTTGTATACCCGGTTTATTCTCCTAAAGACAAATAAAGCGGGCTGGATGGTCGTCAAAAGAATTTTGAGTTCTTTCCACTTTGGAAGAACGCCTTGGCAATTCCATTGTAAAATGGAAGATATTATGTGGGACGATTAGATACCACTGTGGATATCTTTTTCTCTTTTGAGGCCGACATTGTATTTGAGGTTCGACCCAAAGAGCTTGGGAGACGGAGAGCTGATTTTGAGGAGCCTACTTTTGCAGGGGGAGAGATCTTAGATGGAGCAGTAACTGGGGCTTTTTTCGTGGGTTTTGTAATTCGGGCTCACAACCTGGCGGAAAAGGAAGATCAAGAAGGGATTTTCGACCGGTAGATCCGGATTCATGGGTCGAGGGTATTTTCGGTGTCTGAAGAGTTGGTCTAACCGCCGCGATTGGTGATGTTGGAGTATCAATTGCTTCCATCGGATCTTGGGTTGAAGGGTGAGCAGAACGAACAGGTGATCTGAGCGAGGTGTGTGGAGCTGGGTGTATATCTGCCACCGTTTGGATCAGGATGGGGCCTAAGTCCTGTGAAAGGCGGGACGGACTTAATGGCATAGAATTTTCAGCGATAGGGGAAGAGTCCATTAAAGATTCTCGGGGTTCGGCCGAGTCAGCTCCAGAGGCTGCCCGCTTACTGGTGGTCGATGACCAAGGTGAGGAATCCTTCCTCTTATCACTGGGCTTTGGGTCTCGGGGCCGGGTGGATGAACCTTCACTGATCGATGTTGAGGATTCTTTCAAATAGCGTCTGATGTCTTCAATTGTCTCAACCTGAGCATCTCTCCCAGCTAGAATTGCTGGAGAGAGGGGGGCTACATTGGTTATCTCGGTGTGAGAGCGATGCTTCGACTGCATATTCTGAATGTTTTCGACGCTGCGAGTAGATCTAGGGTGAAGTGCTTCAGGCTGGTCGGAACTCGCGCGTGATGGTCGGTTTCGTCCAGCGTCACGTAAAACGTCTAGAGAGGAGCCGGCCGAGTGGCGAGGTTTGTGCTCGGGCACGCTGGCGGGACTCTCTTATGGCTAGATGTAAGGAGTGCAAAGCGAGCACTTCCTTTTCATATTAAAATATAGAGCAGAGTTTTGACGCAGCAGTGTGAGTACCTCCGCAGTTGGCACAGCGGGGTCTTTTGGTGCATTCGAGGCCATGCTAGTCAGAGCTACAATTCACGCAGGAGCGAGGGTGCCGACAGGCACGGCCAACATGTTCAAATTGATTGCAATTGAAGCAGCGTCTGGGTAGTTCGATGTAGGGACTTACCGTGACACGAAGGTACCCAGCTTTAATATACTGCGGCAGTTCTTGTCGTTCAAATGTTAAAATCAGTGTGGCGGTTGGGACTTTAGTGGAGCCCAACGTGTGTGACACGTTGGGTACTGAGCTTACTCTGAAGGCCGGTGGGGTCGTAGTCTTTTAGTTCGTTTGAACGGACGACACCTTTGACGAAATTCAGACGCGGATGGGGCGAGACAGTTATTGGAATTTTAGCTGTCGAAGATAGATTTCGCACAAGGTTGTGTTGAGAGTGGGATGACACCTCGACTACGACATCACCAATTCCTCTTGACCACATCCAGTGGGGTTCACCACAGCGGAACTCAAAAGGTTCATTGATGTCAAACACATCGACTTTTGCAAGTGGGATGTCGAAGATGAATTCATGAGAAGAAAGTGAGGATTATCTAGATCTGGGTCTACTTCGTTGGAATAGGGGTCCAACAAGCGAGGGAAGGCTGAAAGGGCAGCTAAGGAACGTTTGGCACGAGAACCCTTACGAGAAGGGGAGGTTTTTGGTTTATGGCTGGCCATTTCAAAAAAAAAAATTCACATTCTGCCTCGGGGCTCCCCACCATGGAGGCCTACAAGGGCCCGGCACTACTGCAACTATACAATCAGTTACATCCGGTATGTCCTCTTGGACAATAGATACGGAATGGATCTTTTGAAACCTAAGAGGCTGCCTGAGTTAGCCTACGCACGGAGAAAAGGGACCAACGATGGGTTTCTTCTTGGACATGCGGTAGACGAAGGCGGTGGAGATGCCCAGCCTCTTTCACCTTCATGAAAGAACAATTCGGAATCAATCCATTAAACGAGCAGAGGTTGGGTATCGATAAGGACCACTAGATAGGTGAAAGAAGAGGGGGAAATAAAGGGCAGTGGGAGAGCGTAATAGATGAGGAAAGAAAGAGGGGCATGTTAAAAAGTCTTGTTGGCAGCACCATGGGTCTCCTAAGGGGCCCAGGGCTGACCTCCCTCGCCACGAGAAGGCCAGAGCCTCTTTGGGAACAACCCCTGAAGAAAAGATCCCAGAGAGGAAGGGTTTTTTTTCAATATAACTACCCTCGACTTTAATGTACTTGCGCCACTTGTCCCTTAGGCTTTGATTTCCCGACAACCAGAAATCTCCCGACTGCTGTACAATCCACTCCTGGACGGCGAGCTGGACATCATCATCGTCCCCAAACCGGCGTCCACGCAGTGTAGCCTTTAGCTGGCAAAAAAAAAGTAGTCGCTAGGGGCCAGATCTGGACTGTAGGGGAGATGGTTGAGCTCCTCGAATCCGCACTCGCGCAGGATAGCTTGTGCAACTCTGGCCTTGTGGACAGGAAAAATTTCGGGGAGGAGCAGGACACCGCATATCAACTTTCCGCGCCGCTTCTGACGGATGCACTTCTTTAACCCAGCCAGTTCCTCGGCGTAATATTAGCCTGTGATGGTCCTTCTACGAGGCGCATAGTCCACCACCAACACTCCCTCAGAATCCCAGAAGATGGTGGCCATGATCTTCCCGGCTGAGGGTTGGGTCCGGAACTTGATGGGGGTCGGAGAGCCCCTATGCTTCCAGGCCATGCTTTCGAGCTTGGTCTCGGTATCCCAGTGATGGACCCACGTTTCATAACCTATCACTATGCGTGACTCAAATCCCGCCGGGTCTTGGTTGTATAGGAGCAGCAGCTCCTTCGAACTTTGACGACGTTAAAGTCGATCATAGGGCGTGAGGTTTCGTGAGGTTTCTAGGATCCGACGGGCAGAGACCTTGGTCATCTCCCTAAATTATCGTGGATGATGTTGATAACACTTCCATGTGATATTCCAAGTTCTGGCTCGATTTCTTTCACCTTTACCCGTCGATTTTCGAGGATCATCCTCTCCACACGGGCCACATTGTCCTCGTTGGTTACGTCTGACGGGCGTCCTGGACGGGGGTCATCTTCAAGGGACTCACGACCATGGCGGAACTCCCTATTCCAGCGAGCAATGGTTGCATAGGAAGGGGCGGTGTCGGTGTACACTGCAACTATGCGTTCATGGATCTCTTTTGCATTCTTGCCTTCCTTTGTCAAAAATTTGATCATTGCGCGGTGCTCAACCTTCTCCATTATGAATAATTTGTGACTGACGATCGGCGATCAGCTACTGCTTCTTAAATAGACGAGGCAGGAGCGTGCGGCTGCAGGTCTTGACTTGTCATAACTTGTCCTAACACCCTCACAAACAGCCATCCTCCTTCCTCTGTTTTACCCTACCGATTCGCAAAACTTATTGACCACCCCTCGTACGTCCTGATTACGGGGTAGGATTCCATAAAGGGCACAGGGGGTGCATCCATTTGGCACCTCAAGGGCGGCTGAGCGGGCCATCCGATCGCTAAAAACAATAAAATCTGAAGAATTGAGCGGTAAAATCAAATTAAAAGCCAAAAGAATGGCCGTCAACTCTGCGGTAAAAAACGGATGCTATAGGAGGGAGGGCGGACCGAAGAGACAGCGTAGACACCGCGGCTGCCCCGGCACCGAGGTCCGACTTCGAGCCGTCAGTATAGACGGGACGCTGGTCAGCATGAGAACACGCATGTTCAAGAAACATGCACTTTAATAGACGAGGGTCAGTAGACCCCTTCTCGAAATGCCAAAAAGCAGTACAGACTTCAGGAGGGCGGACGCTCCAACACAGAGCCGGCGGGAATCGGAGGGCCAACACCCCTGGAACACCCAGGGCAGAGAGATAGTCCCCAACTCGGAGACCCAGAGGCCAAGGTAGAGATGGCCACCGATCAAAAGATGCCGAAGAGGACGAGGCAAAAAGGCACTCATGGACTGGAGATGAAGGGTATTGCTAAACACGAAACAGAAATCGCAGGCACACCTGCAGCCCGTGGTATCGCAAGGGAAGCATGCCATTCTTAACAACGAGGCTAGTGATATGGGAGGTGCGAAAGGCTCCACTACTAAGACGGACCCCAAGCGAACGAACAGGGTGAAGTTTCTTCAAGGCTGAAGGAGACGCTGGATAATACACCTGGCAACCGTAGTCCAGCCGGGATTGGACCAGTGCCAAATAAAGTGACCACAAGGTGCGGCTATCACCACCCTCAAGTAGTGTGGGATAAAACCCTAAGCAAATCCATAGCCTTAAAACAGGACGCCCTCAAGCGATGCAAATGGAGTACCCAAGTGAGCTTGCTATCAAGCGTTAAACCCAAGAACTTAAAAACGGCGACATATTCAATCGCCGTGCCACCCAAGAAGAGGGGAAGGGGACCAAGGACACCACGACCCAGATAAAAATGCATGGCCTTCGTTTTGGTGACCGTAAAACGGAAACCTTTGAGACAGCACGACCCGACACGGCATCAATTGCCAGCTGTAATCGACGGGCAGCAGAAGGCAAGATGAACAAAACAACGCCAAGTCATCCTAGAAAAAGAAGCCAAAACCCCTTCCGGAAGAGTGGACACCAGACTATTAATGGCAACGGCGAAACATGTCACACTTAAAACACACCCTTGGGGAACACCCTCCTCTTGAATCCGCAAGCCTGAGAAAGCATCCACAATACGGACCTTGAAATTACGGGACGATAAAAACTCTTGAATAAAAACTGGTAAAAAGCCTTTTCATACCCCAATCATATAACTGACGTAAAACACCATATCTCCAGGTGGAATTGTAGGCCTTCTGAATGTCGAAGAGCACCGCTAACACCTGATGCCTGGAGGAAAAGGCCCGTAAAACGGAGTCTTCCAAACGAATGAGGTGGTCAAGAGTACTACGACCGCTGCAAAAACCACACTGAAATGGAGAGAGGAGCGAGTTGCACACCAAAAACCAAGTGAGGCGAACTTGGACCATCTTCTCGAACAACTTACTGAGGCAGCTCGTAAGAGTAATCGGGTGATAGTAACTGGGGTCCAAACCTTCCCTACCGGGCTTAAGAAAGGGTAGAACAACCCCCACACGCCAGGAGGATGGATAGATTCCTTTGACCAAAAGCAGGTTGTAGAGGTCAACCAAAAATAACTCCGAGTGGGGATAGAGACGACGGAGAAAGTCATAGTAATGCAATCATCACCGGGAGAGGTGGAACCACAGTGAGACAAAGCATCCCGCAGCTCACAGACGGAAAAGAGAGCATTATAAGAGTAGGTTGTGCACGTGGTAAAATCTAAAAGACGAGATTCTATGGCGACTTTATGATCGAGAAGCTGTCGAGGATAGCTACCAGCGCTACTTACCGAAGCAAAATAGTCAGCCAGAGCTTCGCTGACCAACCGGCCATCATACAAAAGCGAGCCTCCGATGTCCAGAGTGGGGATGGCATGACCAGCGTAGCGACCACGGATCTTATTGACCCGCTTCCAAACCCGAGTCAGTGGCGTGGACGAAGAAATGGAAGATACGTACCGGCGCTAGGACTCACGGAGGGTGCTTTGGCGGATGGCACGAGCCCGGTTCCAATCGACCCTATTCAAGACGGTCGGGTTCCGCCTATAACGGGAATGAAACAACTGATAGGCAGAAATAGCCGACGAGCAATCTTTCGACCACCTGGGGACGGTGGAGCGCCCCGCAACAGGGCACCTCCGCGGAATAAAGCGCTGAGCAACCTCTAAAATATGAGTAGCAAAATATGAGACCGCTGAATCTACGGTATCGAAGGAAACCCGGGAGGCATCAATAAAGGAAGCCTCCCGGAACCCAACCCAATTTGCTCGCCGCAAAGCCCACCGAGGAGGGAGGGAAAGGCACGGGCGAGAAAGGGCAGCCGACAGGACTATCAGGAAGTGATCACTCCGGGAAAGGTCGTCCCGAATCGACCACCGGAAGTCGAGGAAACAGTCGGGCGAACATAAAGACAAGTCTACAGCACTAAAAGAATCCGTTTGAACATGGTAAGAAGTAAAGTCACCGGAATTTAGAAGACAAACGGAATCGGATAATATGAGGGACTCAACCACACCGCCACGGGAATTACGGGCAGTATCACCCCAAGATGGGGTGCAAGCAAGTGATAAAAACTGGGTAGATAACTGACTAGTGAGCTCTAAAAGGTCGGACAAACTTAAACTAAAATCCGGGTGAATGTATACAGAACAAACGGTTAAAAGCTGCTTGGAAGTAAAAACCCTCGCAGCAACAGTCTGCAAGGTAGTACCGACGGGAAGTGGTGCAGAGATTAGCGAAGATGAAATTAAAAGCGAAGCACCACCATGAGACACGCTCATGGCTGGGGGGGGGGTAATTAAACACCCGAAAGTGCCGGGAAGGGTCGAGCCCCAAGCTTATTTTCTTGCAAACAGACCACTGAGGGCCGAACGCTAGAAAGCAAGAGCTGGAGTTCCTCCCACTTGGGGAGAACCCCTTGTCAACTCCACTGTAGGACGACAGACATTACTGTCGTCTCGACACCAACGTCGAGATTCTAGTGACGGAGACCGTCGAAGGTTTCCGACTACTAGAAGGCCCATAAGGGGCAAGCGACAAATTGCGATGAGCCGGGGACGCACCAAGCACGGATTTGGCAGCGTGAACGGTGGGAGGCGACAGCTGAGATCCGGACCGAACCCCTAACGTGGAGGGCTCATGGCCCGGAGGGAAAGGGAGATTGAGCAGAGACGGACGAGGACTAAGATACGAAGATGGAACAGAAGGCGGAACATGGACAGAGGGTGAGAAGGAAACAGGGTCAGAGGGTAAGGAGGGAATAGCATCAGATGGTGAGGAAGGAGCAGGGTCAGAGGGTGAGGAGGGAACAGGGGTAGGAGGCAAGGAATACAAAACTGGGGTAGGAGACATATGAGACTGCACAGAGGTAAGGGGCAATAAAGAAGGGACCATGGTATCCTCCAGCAACTTAGCTCGGTTGGTCTCACGGTCCGCGACAAAGGAGGAACACGAGAATAGACCAATGACAAAGTTGAGGGGGCAACGGAGGAACCGCGAGGAGGGGCCAAAGGCAGGGGAGAAGGAGCAACAGAGGGACCGCGAGAAAACAAAGGAGGGAGGAGTGGGGAGACCGGGAGGAGGACGGTGAGATGCCCTATCCCGGAGAACGTCAAAGGAGAGACGGCCAGAGGGGGCGAACTGCGCCCGCACTCTATGGCGGGCCTCACGTAAGTCCAGCCTCAGGGAGTCCCGAAGAGCTAGGACCTCCTTCTCAAAAAGGAATACGGGACAAGAACGCGAAACGGCGCTATGGGAACCTCCTCAATTGGCGCAACATTCATGATTCCCACAAGAGGAGCCATGATACGCCAAAGCACAGGACACACAGTGACGAGCCTGCCTTCAATTGCTGCTCATATGGCCAAACTGGTGGCGATTAAAACAACGTCTGGGGAGCTCGACATAACGGGACACAGGGACACGAAGATAACCAGCACGAACAAACTGGGGCATGATCCTGACGCTCAAAGGTAACGATGAGCGTACTCGGAGGATCCTTAGCGGGACCAACAGACTTAGAAACCCTAGAAACGTCCGTAACCCTCTGGGACGAAAGTTTATCCTTTAGTCTCGAAACATCATATTGCAATAATTCGTTGGAGCGAATCACCCCCTTAACAAAATCAAGGCGAGGGTGAGGCACAACCGAAACCGAGACCTCCGAAAAGGAGTACAAATCCCGCACAGCACACATTGCTCTTGCGAAGATAACTCAACCACTAAATCGCCATTACCACGGGCCCACATACGGCAGGGTGCTTCACAACGGGATTCAAACTCTTCATTCAAATCAAACACGTCCAATTTAGAAAGATGGGACCCGGAACTGGAATTCAGCACCAGGAAACGAGGATAATCGAAATCAGGATCCATCTTTTCTGCGAAGGGATCTAACAAGCGCGGAAAAGAGGACTTATTGACAGGCGTAATACGAGAACCGCAGACTCTTGGGAGATAATTTTTTTTATTATTACCCATATGAAGTAGAGTATAAATGGGGGTGCGAACTCGCGCAGCGCAGTCACTGTCTACCGTCGAGTCACCTATTCGGAGTGCCAGCCCAACCAGGAGGGTAAGCCCGTCGACCCCTGACACAACCATCGTTTTAAAAATGGCCGGCCAGCCTCTGAAATTTATCGGTTGGTGAAGCAAAGACCCACAAGAACGCTACGGCGGCTCAGGCACCCACCAACCAACACAGGCAGGACAAGCTAAAGGGTCACACCCCCTGACGGACAACTCTGATACACCGAGTTCGACAAACAAACGTAGGTGGAAGGACGATGCAGGGTGAAAGAGAATTGGTACAGAAGACGAAGTAGGGGTTAGCAGAAGGAAAAAGAAAATGCCAAGCTAGGGCCAGATGGGGTGCTGAGTCCCGTCAGCACGGCGGCCAGGAGAGCTAACGCCGTGCCCCTTACGGGAAAAATAGGGATAAGAGAGTTGACTAAGGAATAGGATGGGTAATCACCTATTATACTCCAGCACTGGGAGCAAGAGGGCGTACCTGCCCTCTAGGCTTCAAGTGCAGTAGAGGGCTTTCTCTGTTACCTCCTCTACAACCTTGTGGATCAGAATTCATTAAAGAGAGATCCTGAAAGGAAAGTTGCGAATGTATGAAAAGTGAAAATATTGGAAGGTACGAGTATAAATCAGCAAATCCTGCAAACAGTGGGGCAGGGAGGGTGCATATATGCGAGCAGTCAGGTCGTAAAAATGTGTCCCCTCCAGAAGAACTCAACGGTCTCATCAATCGAAATAAACTTGGCCGAGATTGAGCTCGGTTATTTCCTCAACTGTAGGCCATCACGTCCACTTAAAGCAACACCGAGGTGATTTCTCAGGCAGTTGTGGCCCAGAAAAAAATTTGTATGAGAAGTTGATCAGTACCATTTAAGTCTTCGATTACCTCCCACCCAAAATAAGGCTATGGATCAGGAGAGCACGAGATATAGCAATATAGTAAAATAGAGTGGGAGCGGCTAGCCTCCTCCAAAAAGCCATATGGCAGAAAGTCTTTGTGGACGATCCAGTCCCGAGTACAATGGACAAGTGGTATTAACCCCGCTCGTCCTGGTACAGGAACAAGTCTAGTGCGCGAAGACTACCCAGACTGGGACATTCAACAAAAATGTGCTGAACAGTCTGGGGACAACCGAGTAGTCAATAAGGTACGGTCGAGCGCTCCCGCGAGTGTGTCCAATTCGGAGAGGACCAAAAGCAACGTGATGCCTTCGCGGCATTGGGGAATAGGTCCATGGTAACAGTCGCGGCGCAATGGAAGGCAACTTTAAGTTCCCCTCGATCGTCTCTCATCTTCTTTGCCAAGTATCCAGGGGAGTTGCCCTGATTTTTTATCTAAGGTTAGTGTGAGGAAGAGCGAAACACTAGTTTGATTGCCCAGTCCTCGCGGACTCTTTGGCACCCTCATCGACGCGCTCATCCCCCGCAATTCCCACATGTCCAGGAACCCAGCAGAAGATAATCTCCCGTAATCCCGAGTGGTGTATTGCAACCAGCTTGGCAGCGAAGACAGACGCAGCGCCTGACAGAGCCCGGCTAACTTAAAACAGAAGGGATACGACATGGAAATTGACCCCTTCTTGGGACTTGGTACCAAAACGTATACACTGGCACGGTTCCAGCGTGAAACAGACTGTGCTACAAAAAGGCCGAAAGCAATACTCCCGGCGCTGTAGAAGCTTTGGGAGCAGAAGCGTGGCGACCAATAGTTAAAGGTGGTAGCCTCCAGAGTGGTGTCCTGGGTAGAGCAAGCGGCGCCACCGGCCTGTGAGCTATACTAAGGTGTCGAAGGAGTTTCCTAGCGCTAAACCCAAATGTCTTAGGTTATAACTGGCATCTCAAGGGTGCATATTATTATTATTATTATTATTGGTGCGTCTAGTACGGCAGACCAGTTAGCTAGCACTCCAACCGCTAAGGGCTATATCGTACTAAAGCGTGTCAGGACTTATTGGAGCATGTCCATCGGGTACTCTCTGATGTACTAAGTAAATTACACAGTGAGTGAAAGTGACAGGTAGTCCGCAAATACAATATGTGGCAAGCAGGCCACACCCAACATAAAATGAGGCACATAAGCCAAACTAGTCCTACACTTAAAATGAAATGTATGGTACGAAGACCGTAATTATACATGATGCGTGATGGAGTCACGCATGTCTCAGAGATCGGACGAAATGCCTGTTGCAGTAAAAAATGAGAGAACTGCCGAAGCTGCAGCTTTATCCTCCTGAAGGACCCAGCGAATATTCAGATACTGACCAATTGCGCTGGTTCCAAAGTGGGCTACCCTCAATGGTGCATAGGCACCGTCGAGATCAGCTGCGAATGCAGTGAGAGCTGTTAGCGACTGAGGGAGGCGCCTGACTTGTGTATAAGGCGAATAATGCACTGTGCACGGCGTAGAACGAGTGGCATCTCCACAGCATCGACAGGTAGGCTCTCATTGTGAAAAGTGCGGAAGGCACCGGTCGTCAGGCGAAGGCCGGTGTGGTTGATCGAGTCCATCTTCCGCAATACAGGATCAGCTGTGAATGCATCAATCTAGCATCCGTAGTCGAGTTTACATAGAACGAATAAAAGATCGATAAAAAAGTAAGGCAGTAGCCCTATTAGCGCCCCATTTGCTAAACGTCACGGAACGAAGAATATCCATAGCGCGGGTGCAAGAAAGCCTAAGGTTGCGAATATGAACATCTTAAGTGAGGCGTCGGTCAAATACAAGACCAAGGGAACGGTGCAAGTCTACCACTTCCAGGCGCACTCCATTTAGAAACAAGTCTGGTTCAAGGTGTAGCTGTGGATGCCGGCAGAAGTGCATCACCTTAGTCTTGGCCAAGGAAAACCGAAACCTGCGCGCTTCGGCATAGCGAGAGACGCGGTTCAATGCCTGTTGGAGTCGACGCTCCAGAGTTGGCATCTGGGCTGCGCCAAAAGAGATCGAATGGTCGTCCAGGTAAAGCATAGCGAGAACATCTTCCGGCAGCACCGAGGTGATGCCTTTATTGCTCGGGGCAAAGAGTGTGATACTGAGGACACTTCCCTGCGTGGCGCTTATAGCACATGTAGGCATAGTGCTTCTGTTTGAGGGCCGCTCACAATCGTGTTACCACCAAGGAAGCCGTAAGAACGCAAAACGGCCATACATTCTAGGAATAGTAGTTAGGCCCACGGCGATGAGGTTGCCGGAGAACTCAACGGCTTCGTCCGCCTACCTAAAATCCTCAAATGAGACAGATAAATCAGTCATTTCCTGAAATGCCGACCACCGCGCACGGGCCAAGCACCACCTGAACAAGTTCTCATGTGGTAGTAGTCCAGCAAATAATATTTGAATGGGAAAGTGATGGTTTTTTTTAAAATTTTAGGAGCCCATATAGCGACTGCCTATTAAGGAAAAAGTTGCCGTATTCACACCACTGCCTACTATTAAGCTATAGTATAAAACAAATAAAAATATGTCAAAGGCAACAACAAGAAAGCGCGCTGCGGCGTCGGGAGTAAGCCCCCCCCCCCCGGTGTAGACCAGGAACATAAGACCTACAAAAAACTGTAAAATAAAGTGGAGAAGGCCAGCCTCCTCCAAAAATTAGTATAATCCACAGGTTTGTGTGCACATAGCAGTCCCGATTACAAAGGACAGGTAACGTGCGCGAAGATCACTCAGACTGGGATATTAAACAAAAATGCGCCGAACAGTCTGGAAGACAACGCTGTCGTCAGAATAAAGCACAAGTAAGCGCTCCATCAAATGGCGGTGCGTCCAGCGATTGTGTCCGATTTGGAAACGACAGAAAGAAGCAAACTTAAGCCGTCGTGGAATGGAGTGTCGGTCCATGGGAATAGTCGCGGTGCACTGACTTGCAACTTTAAGTTCGCCTCGACCGTCTCCCTACCGGTATAACTGCCATGTAATCGGTGTAAGAAAGAGAGAAACGCTGGTCTTCTCACCCCGTCCTCGCAGACTCTTTGACGCCCTCATCGGCGGGCTCATTCCCCGCAATTCCTACATATCTAGGAACCCAGTAGAAGATAATCTTGATATCAGCGTCACGGATATTGCTAACAAGATGATGCGTAGATGCCAATGCCCCAGGAGTACCCATGGCGCTTTGTGAGTCCACAAAAGCGAAACGCAACTCACTCAAAGTAATCCTGCAATTGAAGGGTTTTCCGCATTGAATTTTGGCGGAGTAGCAGCCCGGCTAGAGAATTTGGAGAAAGCGGTTGCAAAGGACTCAGCCACGGACGCGGGGGCCAAGACTGCGGTGCCATTCTGCTTGACAACGGGAGGAGGTCCTGCGCGAAGATTACCCGAATCCTTTTGACTCTCTTCCACACCTCCGCCCGAAAGGTCTTCCAGTTGAGTGAAGACACGTATGCCTGCCAGGAAGAAGGGCGGGCGTGATTCGAAACATACCGGAAGAACGACGAAATTCACCTGAACTTGTTCGGGCGACGCGTATGGCGCTTGTAAACATAAAGCTTCTGTTTTAGGACCGACTCACACTCGGCTAACTACCACGGAAGCCGTTGGCGTGCTAAACGGACATACGTTCTAGGAATAGTAGTTAGGCCCACGGCGAAGAAGTTGCCGGATAAGAACTCAACGGCCTTATCCACCGACCTAAACTCCTCGACTGAGACAGAAATGCGGACCACCGCGTCATTGACTATCGCCAACCCCAAATCACGCTGTGCATCTTCAGAGCACAAAGATAGATTAAATCAGGAAAATGAAGGTTTCTCGAATGTAAAATCATCCACATTTACGACACCCATCTCCAGCTCGTCGATCAGGTCGGCAAAGAACTGAACCCTGAGATGGAACAAGCAGTCTTCCCAGAGGGGCTATGTACTGTTGAGCGCACTGATAAGGAGAACGTGCCTCGGCAACCGTAGCACGACGTGGCGGAAGTCCCCCGCGTCGAAGTCGGCTGACGGTGGAAACGCAGAAATAACAGTATACCTCCTATCCAGGTGCAGCTGCACAGTTGCTGCCTGATATGAGGTATTCAAAGCAAAGAGAAGGAGGAAGACATCATGGCGGGTGCAAATGACGCATCATCCTACCCGGCCTTCATCCCGCTGTAGTGGAATCGCAAAACCCTTATACCCCAGGATAATGGGCAGGGGTCATGCGCCTAGCATAGTCTCCTGCAAAAATAAGCTAAGAGAAAACGGGAGGAGATGAACCTCCGCAGTTTCTCCCAGTTGGCCGGGTGTCCGCGGCAATTCCATTGAAGGAATAATCTATTCAGGCCTAACTCGGAGGAGATGCGGGGGACCTCTTCGAAGATGAGACCCCCACGGGAATGGCCGTACGCTTCGTGGAAGCAGAACTTCGGACGCTGTTTTGCTGGACAATGCGCTAAAGACGCTGTCGCCTTTAGGGACTCATCTGAGCAGGTTCTGATCGCCATGCGAGTCGCGGCATTGGGGTGTAGGTCCATGAGAACAGTCGTGGCGCAATGTCATCATCCAACTTTAGGTTCTCCCCAACTTTCTCCCATCTTCTTTGCCAAGCAGCCCGGTGAGCTGCCCGTATTCCTGCCATAAAATCGGTGCAAGAGAGAGCAAAACGCTGGTCTGGTAGCCCAGTCCTCGCGTAATCCTTAGCGCCCTTTTCGACGCGCTCATTTTTCGAAAATCCTACATGTCCAGGAAACCAGCTGAAGATAATCTCGACATCCGCCCGAATGGCCAAAACCGTGGCGTCACAGATATCGCGAAACAAAGGATACGAAGAATACAATGACCCGAAAGCACTCAGGGCGCTTTGTGAGTCTCTATAAATGACAATCTGATCTCCGAATCGGGCAAGTCATGTAATCTCCCGGCCCGAGCGTGTATTGCAACCAGCTCGGCCGTGAAGACAGATGCAGCGCCTGGCAAAGCCCTGCTGACTTCAAACAAAGGGGGTACGGCGAGGAAACCGACCCCCTCCTGAGACTTGGATCCATCTGTATACACTGGTAGGGGCAAAGAATGTGACACTGAAGACACTTCCCTCCGGGAAAGTCTTCCTTCCTGCTCTATTGGACTTGTAAGCGGAATCGACGATCTCGCAAAAATTCAGATATAAACATTGGGAGGCGTCCCCTCTCCCCCATCATGTGGAGTCTCCATGATACCGTATCGCCACGCGGTATCATAGGCCTTCTCCAGATCTAAAAACACCGTGGCGTAGTATTGGCTACGAAGGAAGGCCAAGCAGACAGCATTTTCCAGTCGGAGCAGATCATACGACGTGGAGTGGAACTTGCGGAAGCCGCACTTTGCAGAAGACAAATTGGCTCCGCTGTCCAAAAAGAATGCTAATCTAACATTTACCAATTTCTCCCACAATTTGCACACCCAGGAAGTTAGAGAGATTGGGTGGAAATCGGTCGGGGTAGAGTGATCTCTCCCTGAATTGCGAAAAGCGAGCACAATAGCGATTCGCCAGGAATCTGGGAGGAACCATCTAGCCAGATCCTGTTGAACAAATTTAACAGAAAGGCCATGCCTCGCTCACTCAGATGTCAAAGCATGGCGTACGGGACATCGTCCGAACCAGGGACGGTGTCCGCGCACAAAGTGAGAGCGGAACGCAACTCACTTAGAGTAAACCTGTCGTTGATGGGTTCTCCGCCTCTGGAGGTAAAGTCCAGTCGGCGGCCTCCCGCGACATCACAACGCGCATTGAATGCTGGCAGAGCAGCATCCCGGCTAAAGAACTCGGAGAAAGCGGTCGCAAAGGATTCCACCACGGACGCGGGGTCCGAGATTACGGTCCCATTCTCCTGGAGAAGGTGAGAGGGGTCCTGCGAGAACTTGCCCCGAATCCTTTTGACTCGCTAATACACCTCTGCTAGAGGAGTTTTCTCGTTAAGTGAAGACATGTATGACCGCAAGAAGACCGGCGGGCGTGCTTCGAAATATACCGGAACCTAGCCATAACCCAAAGAAATTCTCCGACAGTGAAATCGTTCGGGCGGCGCTTATAGCACATGTAGGCATAACACTTCTACTTGAGGGCCGTCTCACACTCGGCTGACCACCACGGGAGTGATTGGCGTGTAAAACGGCCAAACCTTTTAGAAATAGTAGTTAGGCCCGTGGCGATGAGGTTGCCAAAGAAGAACTCAACGGCCTCATCAACCGACCTAAACTCCTCGACTGAGATAGAGAAATCAGTCATTTCCTGAAATGCGGACCACCGCGCCGCGCCAAGCACCACCGTTCGGGCTCTTGGGTGGCAACGACTCAGAAAATGATATTTGAATGGTAAACAGATCACTACCATGGAGGTCATCGACCATTCCCCACTCTAAATCAGGCTGAGCATCCGGATAGCACAAAGATAGATCACACATTTAGGACATCTCTCCAGCTCATCAATCAGGTCGGAGAGGACTTGACTCCATGGATTAATCGATTAGTCTGCCCAGAGGGGGTGTGTATTGTTCAGATCTGCGAGGAAGAGAAAGGGACTCGGCAACCGTGCTATGACTCAGCAGAAGTCTTACGCGTCGAAGTCGGCTGATGGTGAAATGTACGCATAAATAACAGTATACCGCCAATGCAGGTGTAGCTGCACAGCTACCTCCTGAAAGGAGGTATCTAAAGCGAAGAGAAGAACGAAGGCATTATACCGGGTGTAAATCGCGCTTCCTCCCGCCCGGTGCCCATCCCTTGGTGGTGGACTCGCAAAACCTCTATAGCCCGGGAGGGTGGGCAGGAAGCACGTGCCCAACATTGTTTGCTACAAAAAGATGGCTAACGGAAAGCTGGAGGAGACGACCCTCCGCAGCTCCTCCCAGTCGGCCCTCTTCGAAGAGAAGACCTGCACGGAATTGGCCGTACGCTTCCTGGAGACAAAACTCTTGTCGCTGTTGGCCAGACAATTCGCTGAAGGTGCTCTCGCCTTCGAAGACTTATCGCGGGAGGTTGGGCTCGCCATGCAAGTCTTTTCCTTCGCCCGCCTCGAAACCTTAGGTGAGCTTGCATATGGGCGGACACGGGTTCTGTGCTTGGCATCGAGCCATGATTCGACCCCATAGGAGATCCTACCATCTGAGGGGGGTCACCTTAGGGGCCATGTTCATCTCATGGGGCCTCCATATGGCCATTCCTTTCCCCAAGACACCACATACCTATTTGATGTACCTTTTTTACCTAATGCCCGTGAACCACCATTCGTTAAGGAAGAGATGGGGCACGTACATTGACCCCTTGTAGGCTTTTAGCCCACAACTGCAGGATGTTAGGGGGCAAGGACCGACGTGCCCTGCCATTCCTTGACCCGCGGGGTGGGGGGGGGGGCCCTATCGACGTGCTCCAGCCTGGAGCGGTCAATTTTCAACCGCCTGCGTGCTTTCTTGGCGTACCGTTATAAAAGAAAAGGAGGCACTGCCACTGGGAAGGGGATGAAGGGGAGTTCACTACACCTGTAGGCAGAGGAGAGGAGTAAGCCTCCTCTTCGTTAGAAGAAATTTGGAGGGTCCCCTGAGAAAGCACAGGGAGGGGGGACCTCCATTTTTTAGAGGGGGGGGGGAGCTGCCCGAGTGCGGCTCTGACGATGGTCGAGTGAAAGGTAAAGAGGGATTATTTTTTTAAATTCATCATTAGGCATGGTGACCCCTTTTTTCGCACCAGACGCAAACGCCCATCACCCCACGCAGTAGCCCACTCTGCGACGGGTAAACACGGGGCTAGCAAAGCGACCTGCCGTCATATGAGGCCCCTCCTCCCGCCTAGTAACTTGGCATGACATCGGCATGGCGGCTCCACCTTAGGCAAGGCGTAAACTCGATAGACTGTGAAAAGGAGAGAGAAAGTGGTGTGAGGAAGGTGAGGGTTGGGGTTAAGTAAGTTGTTTAAAACCTACCTCCCAAAACCAGTGCTCAGGGGTGAGGTGGCCTTGTCCCCTTCCCCCTCAGCTACGATCTGGGATGGTTAGATGAGAAAAACCTGCTCGGCATCTACCCAGTGAAATTAGAGGTCGACCAGAGAAAGTTGTAGTAGAGATAGTATGCAAAGTGAGAAAGTAAGGTAAGAGGACAGGGTGTCAGAAAAAGGAGAAGAGGCTAAGCTGGTGCCGGATGGGGCGCTGAGTCCCGTCAGCACGGCGGCCAGGAAGGCAAATCGCCGTGCCCCTTAAGGGGTCCACCGACTTCCAGTCACCCAGCCTAGCACTCGGTGTAGGCGTAGGAACCGAAGCTCGCGTAGTGCTGTCCTCCTTTCGGAAGGCATATTTAAGAAGCCCGGAAGATGGCCTCACGACTAACTTCAGAGATGTTACCTCCTGTGAGTCTACCGGCGCGGGGCCGTTTCGCTTTACAGGAAACGGTCACGCTGGGGAAAGGGGAGTAGGAGCCCAGGTTTTAGCTGGGGCTGGGTGTGAACGCTTTGTGCCGCAAGCTCTACCAGGGGAGCGTCCAGAGTGGGTAGAACCCGGAAAAGGGTTCCAAATGGGCGCTGAAACGACCGTACTCGTAGACCTGGATGGGCCAGGAGCAGATGTCCTAGGTAGCGCCGGGCGCACCAAGACCAAGTCCTTAGCATCGCCAAATGAGAGTCGATCCTGGCCTAAACGGTCAAGATTTCCTTCTCAAGGAGATACGCACCACATTGCTTCGAAGAAGCGGGGTACTCTCTCCGCCATTGACACACTTATCCACACACGATTTCGACTTATCGTGTGCAGCCTTGGAGCAACTTACATAGACTTCGGGTAACCTCGACTTTGCACGTCTACAGGCGAGATTCGTATGGCCGAAGCGGTGGCAGTGTAGCACCTCCGCGGTAGTGGAACGGATGCCTTCACACAGTAGCGATACCAACCGGCACGCACCGACTCAAGGAACTTGTCACAGTCGAACGTAACGAAGAGTGTAGGGGTTGGTCTCGAGGCCTCTTCCTGTTTTCACATCACACATTTGACCTTGGCTGCCCAAAGGTCGACCAGCTCTAAGGTAATGTCATCTATGGAGTAGTTCACGAGTTCCTCGCATAAACTACTTCTTTCATGAAGTTCATGATAGAGTTCGGCGTCACACTCAACGGCGTGCCATCAAGTGTCCGAAAGGCACTAATCATAGCCGCTTCAGAGGCATCCAACGCATTCGCTACAAGGTTCCCATCCGAGAAACGGGTCACCTTCGTCTCTCTACCATTAAGGCTAGCTAGTGCTCTCCTCTGATGGATCATGTTGCCCTTAGCCAACATGCTTCCATCAGTGGAGCGAATAACCCAGTGGAAGGGCCCCTACCGCATAGTCGAGAAGCATGGCCCAGTCGATTACCTTAGTGAAACCCCCTCGGGAAGAAAGCATTCTCAAATTAATATACTCAAGTGGTACCACCGGCGCGCGAGCATCAACTAGATAGTTGCAATCGATGAAGAATCCCCCATGGAATCTGACTACCCCCTGGACGCCTTTTGCATATCTTGCCTGACTTTAATAATTCCCCGCCTGCGAAAATTAAGATATGCGACCAGTTACCATCTCTTCAAAAGGATCAACTACAAGCGTTCCTGAGTCGATTTGATGACGTCATCACCGAGATCCCAGATTGTGCTACCCACTTTGAGCACAATATACAACTAACCACCCTGGAACCCATCCGTTCCAAACCCTAACCCCTGCCTATACACCTCCGGAAAGCATTCACTAATGAAGTAGATAAACTTCTAAGGTTGAAGATCATCGAACCTTCGCACTCGAGCTACTGTTACCCGGTTGTCATGGTAAAGAAGGCCGATGGTTCTTATCGAATGTGCATCGATTTTAGAAAGCTAAATTCGGTTTCCGTATTCGATACCGAACCAATTCCCACCATATATCAGAACCTCCACCTTTTTGAGAAAGCCAAGTTCATCTCCGAGTTGGATTTATGCAAGGCCTATTATCAGATCCCCCTGAGTGAGGGAGTGAAAAAATTTACTGCTTTTCCCACTGAGAATGGCCTTATGCAGTTCCGGTGGCTCCCTTTTGGTCTGGTGATTTCTTGCAGCAATTATAACTGGATGATGATGAGGATTTTAGAAGGCTTAGCCAACGTCACCTTCTATTTCGATAATGTTTATGTGACTCCGGGAACACAATTTGATAATTGGCCCGGGCAAGTGCCATTTCGTTTTAGACACTATCGCTTACCTCGGCTTCCATATCGGGAATAATCGATTAACCCCCCCCCCCCTCCCCAGCAAAAAAGATCCGGGCCATCGTGGACATGCAGTTGCCCACTAATAAAAAGCAGCTGCGATCCTTCATAGACTCTGCGTCGTTCTATCGTCGCTTCATACCTAACTTTGTGACTGTTTCCGCCCCCTTCTGTGAGTTGTTAAAGAAGAAGGCCCCCGAACGCCTCAAGTGGACGCCACTCTCAACTCACAGCTTCAACATACTCAAGGAGAAGTTGGCATCCACCCCTATCCTCTGCCTCCATAACTCGGACAAACTGTTTGGCATTTGCACAGACGCGACTAGTGACGGTATAGGATGTGTCCTCCTCCAGTATGAGGATAACGGCGAAAGTTCCCCCATCGCTTACGCAAGCAGAAAATTACTCGCGCGTGAGAAAAATTATGCGGTAATTGAGAGAGAGGCACTCGCTATCATTTGGGGAATCTGTAAATTCAGAATGTATTTATTAGGCAAAGAATTTGTAGTGGAAACTGACCACAAACCCTTACTTAAAAGGCACCGATAACTCTATGGCTGATAGTTTAAGTAGGAACCCGTTAAATCCTTCTCCAAACTAATTCCGAGCCATTTCCTTTTTTTTTAATCCATGTATTAATTTTGTTCAGAAAATAAATTTGTATATAATAAGAAAACGCGTATCATTTATGTATATATATTTTTGTTTGTTTGTTTGTTTATATGTATACAATGAATTCCTTTTATATCCTTAATTCTTTTTGTATAATCGTAGGATAACTCACCCTCGGGCCAGTGAGCCCCACTTAATGGTATCATCGAGAAAAAAAATATCTTTCGGCAACCATGCCGTAGCATTGTATAACCTTGTGTAGGTGTATGGTATACCCCTTTCCCCACACCTAGCTCCACTATTTTGTACTTTGGCTCCATTTTTTAAAATTTATCCTAGGTATTCTCAACTTCATTCACTATTGCCATGCGACTTTAGGTTATATTCCTCCCCCACTAATAATTCTCGGATGTCACTTCTTCCCCTGAAGTTTCATCTGGGGATGGAGGAGTGTCAGAGATCTGAGAGAGAGAGAGAGAGGAAGATACACGCCGCTTTGCCCTTCGATGGAGAGAGAGACAACATACACCTAGGTTATCCTTTTTGTCTGCGTTAATGGAAGTGCGAAATTATGAGACGCCACGGTAAACCTGAAATGCCGCCATCAAAGGAAGCTACGACAAGTTTGAGAGTCCATATGGTCCCATCTGAAGTCGGACAAAGTTCGCCTCGCCGACTTATGAACCTTTCCACGCTCGCGCTAAAAGGCCAAGATCATTCTCGTCTACCGATGCGTCTGACCCTAAGACCCCCCCCCCCCTTCGGACGGAGGGGAAAAAACCCATTCGACCCCTATAAATTCTCCGGTGCCAGAGTTGGAAGTCAGTATCCGCCGCCCGCCCTGTCCCGTCCGTATCCGCCGTCTGCACCTCCTCGTTCGTACCCGCTATTCGCGTCCCGTTGGATTATGCACAATTCTCGCAGAACCCCTCAAGCTCCCGGTATTCTCGTTAATTCAGGTCAGTATACCTCGACCCGCTTCCTCCCGCTCCTCGAACGCAGCGCGCTTAGTCTCGATTCGTGTTACTCGAAATAAGATGTAAGTTCACCCCGTAATAGTCATTGTCAAGAGACTATTGTTTGAACTTTGCGCCAAGGCAAGGATTACTCCTTTGGACTAAATCTTCGTGGTAACAGCAACGCGCAATTATCCTGTGCAAGTGCTCTCTCTAACAACCCCCTCTCCCCAGTTAAAGCCTTCATCATCGGCTTAGTATACGCTCAATGCCATTCGAGCGTCCCTCGGTGAATATTGTTCGTTTGTTTGTACGGTGACCGTCCTCGCCAAGTCCCCCCTTCCCCTTTTAGCCACTGAGACCCGTGTACATCTAATGTGTATATATCTCAGTTTAAAACTCCTTTTAATCTTGTAAAATAATATTAATTTGTATATTAGTAAATAAATTTTTGTACCCGTTTTTCTGTTATCCCGGAACCTCCAAGATAGTCGACTGTGGCCAACCTACATTCAATAATTTGCACGCTGCTTATATTATAAATCTACCACTCACTCGTAAACGCAGAAAGGGTTAACTTGAACCTATTCTACGACAGGACACTATTAAAATGCCACCAACAAGCATTACAGGCGTTAGTAGCCTAGAACGCATGCGCCACTCTTATTCGAAATTACTATTATTCCTGTGCTATCGAGCGGGACAAAATAAAAAAAATCTTGGTAAATCGAGACGATTGAGGTGATTGCTAAATGTTGCTAGGCGTCGAGTTTTTCTACTGCGTTCCTTGACTACAGGTATATAAGCCTTAACTTTCATTTACCACAAAAGATAAACAACAGTTTCGTTTCCTTACCTTACACTGTTTTGGGCGGTGGGTACAGCGTGGCAACTGCATTCCAAAAATGGTGAAACCGATCCTTTAGTCGAGGAAACTTTCGGTAGAAGAAATGAAGAGTTATATATTTCAGAAAGGATTTTTTAACACCATGAGCAACTAAAAATGCCATTGTAGACTCGCGAGTGCACAAACCTTTGCTAAATAAGCGTTCGAGATTGAGATCGCACTCCCCTTCACAGGCCATATTAAACAAATGAGGCCGAATATAATTAACAGTTGCCCGTATAAAAGGGATTGGGAATGTGTTTCCAAATTTCAACCTTAGCCCTGGATTGTTTATGCTAGATCCCATTATCACTGTATACATGAAATCCCAAATAGTTGTTTCAGGATTTTGTACCCCGTAATTAGGGTTCAGAGGTAGGTACTCTAATCCCACCCTTCCACTATTTAAGGCAATGTATGTCCTGGCCCTGTTCATTCCTTGAAAAGGTCTTTAAGAATAAAGACGAAAGCGCTCGGAATCGTTTTTCATTTTTCCTTTGTGGGTGTATCTGCATAACTTTGACTCACGTGCACTTTGTGAGCTTTTTTCATGCCTGAAATATCTATCGCGCCTCTCTCTCTCCGCAGGTTGACCGTAAAGCTGTGCCACCAAGATAGTCTTTCAATTGGAGTTATTGTAGAGTGTCAAACAATCCCAAAGTGTAGCTCATAATATTCTTTCAACCTATGACAAAACGGGTTTATAAAGGCTGGTAAATCCGCCGTAGACCAAAAAAAAACACCAAAAAGAGAAGACCGAACCACTACCAAAATTGTGAAAAAGTACCGTTTCAAGACTGCTGCAGCAGTTTCTCGAAGGATTATGGACAATTTGGCCATCACTATCTGAATATAAAACTTTCCCTCAGTCAGGTTCAGCCCAATCGAATAGGGTTAGAAGAGGAACTTTTCTGGTCTCTTTCATACTATCTTTATCAGCTTTTGGCAATCACTCCATCCTTGCTAAGAGAACTCCGACGAGATCCTCTGCATTCCCAAGTAGACGGCAAGGCTTGATCTGTTATTCGAGAGGACACCAAGACAAGTAAAAGGAGAGGGGTCATTGCCGACGAGTCTTACATTTAATCGCCTTCGACGCGCAGCTGACACCATGGTGATAAAATTCTTATTCCAACCACACATGGAGGGATGATGGCCATATTAAGACCTTATCAATAAACCAGAAAATGATAACAGAGAGAGTTACAAGGAGTTACATGGAAAAGAAGTACCCAAGTAGACCTTATGATCCATTCAAAGAGGGTACCTTTGGCGTGACAGTTGAGCAGGCGCAGTCCTCGAAAGTGTCAATTGACGCCCTCGAAGAACACTCGCACAACGGTTTTGTGCCAAAACGGCGATTTTTCAAGACTTTGTCTAGTCTCGACTTGAACTTCTCAACATAATTGTTGTTAATAACTTCCACTGGAAGTGCGTTCCAAGCACCACATATGCTGTATGTGAAAAATTTCCCACAGATCACGGTGGTAACGCTTCAGTTCAAGTTGGTGTCCGTGATTTCTGGTTCTGCCCTCGCTAAGCTGTCGAAGCATTTTAAACACTTCGATAAGCTGACCACGCAGTCTCAGGGTCTCCAACGAGAACAAATCTAATTCCCGTAGCCTATCTTCGTAACTCTTGTGTCTGATAAAGGGAATCAGTTTGGTTGCCTTGGCTTGCACATGTTCCAATCTCGCGATATCCTTTCGAAACGAAGGACTCCAAAATTGTACGGCATACTCCAGGTGCGGTTGGACAAGGGAGTTGTACAAACAACTCCCTTGTTCCGATATCTAAATTGTCGCTTTATGTAGCCTAACACCCTTTGGGCTTTCTTCTCCGACTCAATACATTGCTTTGAGAACTTGAGGTCACTAGTGATAGTTACAACCAAGTCCTTCTCAGTATCAGTGCATTCAAGAGCAGCGCCCTTAAGGATATACAGTGATTGGGGGTTTTGGTGGCCGATATGCATCACTTTGAATTTGTTCACGTTAAAAGGCATTTGCCACGTGTCCGACCACTCCCCAATTTTCCGAAGATCTTCTTGTAGGCGGGCAGTATTTCCTTCCTTTGCAACGTTCATACCAAGCTTGGTATCATCGGCAAATTTAGAAATCTTCGCAACCATGTCACCACCATCAATGTCACTAACAAAGATGATTAACAGTATTAGTCCCAGGACAGGACCTTGAGGAACAGCGCTAGTAACGGGCACCCACTCAGAAGCCTGCCCATTCAACACCACCCATTGCTGTCTGCCGCTTAGTCAGTTCTCTATCCAACCTGCTACATTTCCGTCTATGCCCAGCGCACGCACTTTCCGGAGAAGGCGGTGGTGTGGTACCTTATCAAAGGCTTTCTGAGTCTAAATAAATAACATCCACCGCCTTATCCCAATCGTGCTCACTGAAAACGAAGTGGAAGAATTCCACAAGATTCGTCAGGCATGTCCTTGCCTTTGGAACCCGTGTTGGGAACTTCTCAATAGCAAGTTTAACTCTAAATATAATGTTATTTTGTCCACCATGATGTTTTCCATGAGTTTACCAACTATCGAAGTTAAACTAGTAGGCCGTTCGATAGTTGGCTAGAGTCTCCTTTCTTAAAGATATGAGTCAACTCCACCTCACGCCAGTCTCCAGGAACGCATCCAGTCCGGATTGACATGTTGAAAATTGTGCCCAGATGTTATGACACTTCATCACGCACTTCTTTCAACACTTTAGGTAGAAACCCGTCCGAGCCAGGGAATTTATTCGTCCTTAGGTCAGTGATTTTTTTTTTCTACTTCGGTTTGGGTGAAGTCACTTTCCTCCAGCTTCTCACCCAAGTAAGAGTCCGTGGGCTAGGGGATGGGACCACATTCTTCAGTGAACACTGAAGAGAAGTAGTCTTTCAGGAGGTTTGCATTTTCTGCATCTGAGTGCTTTAATGCCTCCTCCTCATTCACCAAAGGGCTAATCGTGCGACGGATTGGTTTGCGGCTGTTTGCATAACCAAAGAACTCCTTGGGATTCTCTTTGCAAATCTCGCCACTCGGAGCTCCTCGGCACGTGCTGCCCTTATGCTGGACTTCACTCTCCTAGCTAGCCTACGGTACTCATCAAACTCAACAGAAATTTTTGACTGCTGGTACACACTTCTCTACTCCCTCAGCATTTGACCAATTTCTCGATTAAACTACCTTGGTTGAACAAAAGACAGACGCAAGCTTTTCACAGGGATAAATCGTGATTGAAGATTCATGAACGTAGTTTTAAAACTATTCCACAAATCTTCAACATTTTCACACCCTTCCAGCCTCATATCAGTCAATCCAGCACGAAGACCTGCAAAGTCTGCTCTTCTCAAATCAAGTTTCCTCGATTTAAGAGTCGCAGACTCTACCTTGGGGACCTTGAATACAAATCTAACTAGTCGGTGGTCACTGTCACCGAGCTCCTCGCCTACGGAGAGCCCTTCAACGATGTCATCCTCAAAGGTGAAAACCAGGTCGAGAATATTATTGCCTCTCGTCGGCTCTCTCACTCATTGAGTCAGGAACTCGTTGTTCGCGAAGTCCAGGAGCAGTGCGTTCTCGCCACAGGGTTCTCTGGTTTCCCACTCAACTCGGGTGTTTAAGTTTCCTATGACGATGCACACTCTGTCTTCAACAAGTTCACCCGGCAGCCGGTACAGATCTCTGTCCTTCTCAACGAGTTGGGCAGGGGGTCTATAAAGCAGCAGGGTCATGTATCTGGCAGGAACTATCTCTAGGTCTACACTTAGTAGCTCATGGTCGGATACAATGTTGCATTTCGTCGTTTCGAATGTATCCTTAACATACAACATCACACCGCCATCCTCTCTGTCTAGCCTATCTTTTAGGAAGAGTTGGTAACCTGGAATCGTGAATTCGCCCTCAAAATTTCGGTTTGAGGATTTTACCCACGACTCTGTTATGGCCACCATCTCAGGTACTTCCGTCGCTACGAGGCCACGAAGTTCAAGAAACTTCTTCCTGATTGACTTCGCATTAAACAAAATAACTTTCAAGGAGTCCCCAAATGGAGGACTCTCTACGCTCCTCCGTTTCCCGTCTTATTCGTCTCTCTATTTCCTGTTGGTGGCGTGGTGGCACCCTTTCTAGTGACCTCCGAGTAGGTCGTTCCAGAGTACAGCCTTTTCTTTATAAGAAAGGTGCACTCCATCTGTTTGATAGAGATTGTTTCTACCATAAAAGGTGCGGTAAGGGTCCACAAAAAAGACCCCATCTGCCGTACACAAATCTGCCAGGCGTCGGTTCAAAGACACGTTCCTCTGGTGAGCGGTTCAGGTTGGACCTTTTCTCGGGAGCATCCCTACCACGACACATCTGCGGTTTTTCAACCCACAGTCGTCTACAGCTCCCATGACCGTATATAAAATCTTATCTGTAGGGCCTACCCTACCTCCTCTGAGGTAGAGGTCGTTGTCACTTACCATCAGGGCAACGATTTAGCTCTCAGAAATCTGAGATTTCTCCACCTCTACTCTGATTTGGTGGTTTCCCCGTCCTGGCAGGAAGCATACCTTCACACTGGTGCTAGCAGAGGTTGCAGATCTCGTGCTTGAGAATCACCTATAAGGTTGACCCTCGCACATTTGGCTGCAGAAAACCGAGTCTTTCCTTTCGAAAGCGACTTCTTTGTTTCCTCTTTCTGCTCCATATTCTCACAAATGAGCAGCACAAGATTCCCAGGTAAACTGGATCTCTGATTTTTCGAAAGGGGTGCTTGAGGTGTAACCGTCTTCCTACTAATCAACCCAAAACGGCCAGACTTAAAGCAAATAGTAAAGCTAAGTGCCCACAACTTCATCCGAGATCTTTTGCTGACATGGTGACCAGCAAGGCACAAAAGCTCTCTCGCCAAAGAGCAGTTGAGCCTTTGTTCACCAAGTAATGGTCACAGGGGGCTGGTCAGGCCATTACACGTTAGGAGAAAGCTTCTAAGGGGTACTTAGTATTTCTCCATTAATCGTACCCCAAACGCCTGAGATCCCTTCAATTTCAGTCTCTTGCAACCTATGAATGCCCCAAGGCGTCATTTATAGAGGTTCCAAAGACTCTCTTCTCACACGGCATAAGGTAGCTGGTGAGGTCCTTATAACTAAATAACTTATGTATAAAAGAGATTTTCTTTTAAGACAGTTGAGGAGCGGTGGTGAAACTTAACGCTAACAGAATCGATAAAGCTAAGAGGAGGATGCTAGGAGATGCATCAAAGAAGTAGTAGAGAAGTTTGACAACTCTTTATCTGGATCCTACTAGAGCTACCTTACTGGCATGGGCGACCCTACCGGACTAAAAGTCCCCCAGCTTAGCTAGCTGAACCCAAGCAGATCGCGCAAGCTCTCTCACCGACGGAAAGGTGGTTGTTGAGAAATAGTTTCGGAGCATGACGCTCCATTCTTCAGCTGTAAAAACGCTGACAAAGTTTAACCTATGACCTTTCTTATATACACAGTTGTAGGGTTTATAATAAACAAAGGTATTTTATTTTTAAATGAGAGTATTTACTAATATCAACATTGGCGAATTTAACTTTTAGGATAGTCTTCAGCATTTTTAATGCGTGACCTTGAAATAATGCCTAAAATGGCAAATAAATTGGAGTTAAGCCATTGGGCTAATTTTAGGGGGTGGAAGAAGTTAACCTTAGAAATGATGGGGCGAAGAGGGCTCTGGTTCTTGTGGGTTTTAGGGATACCACACATATAGGGAAGAGTGAGGTTAGTGACTAAAAGTTGTTTTTTAAAATTGGGATAATCTTTTAACATGTTTTTAATACCGTTGTTTAGATAATTGTTTATATTTAGGGGAATGAGTCAATACTTCATATGTCCTTTAGTTGCTCAAGAGAGATATTTAGGTTTTCTTAGATAGTTACTTTTGTCTTTTATTTGGCTAGTTTTGTCGGAACGTGTTATTAGAATATTTGTATTGTTTGTTTGTTTTTTAACTTTGCGGGGGGCCATTAATAATGTTTAGGGGAATGGTTTCGAGGAGTGAGGTAAAAGGAAACTCTATTACAAATGCGTGGCTTTTAATTTAATTTCTTTTAGTTTTGGTAATTCATGTAATATTATTGATAGGGTTTGTAGGAGCGCCAGTATTAAAGGAAAGTCCATAGCCTAATAATATTTGTTCATAAAAAGTAGAGGTTATTTTGATAAGTTATGTACATTTTATAATTATTTGAACACTTACCCTATAAGTTTTTGTTTAATAATTAATTAATAGCTTTTACTGAGTAGATAACAGAGGCGACACATATTTGCCTAAGGACAATAGTGGACCAGGCTTATTGCATTCAGCAATTAGAAGTCTTTTGCTTTTACGACTTTGTCGAGAGATCCAATGTCTCGTTTGGGTGAGGCAACGAGTCTTGGGGAGATGACTTCTTCAACGCGAGGAGAGGGGTTTTCTTTCTTTTTTTCTTGACGCGTTTTAGAAGTCTTCGGAATTACTGTGTCGCAGATTCATCCCCGTAGAAAGTGGCCGTGCGCTTTGGGGATTGTGCCTTAAATAAAGCTTTTTCAGATTCTATAACACAGATGTTCTCAGGGTGTTGATATAAGAATCAGTTACAAAGATTGCGTTCTCTGATGTTTATCATATTTCTGGTAGTAGAATATTTATTATATACGTCAAGAGTTCAATGTATAAATATTTTATTTTTGAAGAGAACGACTTTTTTAAAATTTTGATCTAAGTACAGGACTGGTTTCGGAGAATCCCGCTCCATTCTTCAGCTGTATAAAGACAGGATAAGTTTGACTTGACATTTCTTATACACAAAATTAGAAAGCAATTAAACAAATAATAATAGTCACGCCCACGAGAGAGCGAGAAATACAAAAACATATATTTCCAAAGAGGGACAGGCCCCTCCTAACGATCAGGTTACTCCTACCTGGGAGTTGATCGAGTTGATGGTTGAACCGTAAGTTCCAGGTAGGTAGAGAACATTTGTGTTCTGTACTCCACCCCATGGTCCTGTGTTGCGCGGGCGGGGGGAGGGGTTACATCTTGCATCCATAGTAAAATTTTCACGAAACAAAAGAGCGTTAGAATAATAAAAGGAGCTTCATATCGACTCGAAATTAAGATTTTTCATGGCGCCCCTGAAAATATATGCCACCCAGAAGGGCGCTGCGAAAGAAAAGCCAAGGAAATTGTGAGATTCTATCAGGTCTAGGCGAAACCCCTTCAGCAATAGAACTGGGTGAAGGTTAGGTCCACAAAGGAGGCAAAAATTTCCTATCTTGTTCTAGGGCAGGGAAAACCGAAACCTGTGCGCTCCGGCATAACTCAAAACGAGATTCAAAGCTCTCGCAAGACGTCTCTCTCGTGTATGCGTCTGTGCCGAAAGAGATCAAAAGACATCCACGTAAAGTGTAGCGAGAACATCTTCTGGTAGTACATTGATACCGATTATGCTCACGGTAATGTCTGACACTTCCTTTGGGATACCCTCCTCTTTTAACATCCTTGTGCAGAGCACGCCACATCCGTACGCACGCAGAATTGACTATCTTATATAAATTTAGAAAAAAAGACCGGGAGGCGTCTAATTTCCCCCATGATACTTTATCGTGACGGTTTATCATAGGTCTTCGCATCAAGACATCTTGTGACGAAATAATACCGACGAAGGAAGGCTTAGCTGATTGTACTTTACAGCCGGAACAAAGTATCCGTTGTTAAGTGGAACTTATGAAATGCATCCTGAGCCAAAGTGAAGTTACTTTAGCAGAACGTGAAATAAACTACCCTAACATCTATTAGTTTCTCTATCAACTTGTATACTCAGAGGTTAGAATAATTGGTCGGCAAACAGCTGGGGAGGAGTAATCACTTCCCGTTCACTAAAAAACAAGCCGGTTAGATTTCGCCCTGAATCTATAGGAAAATTACTCGACCAGATTACGTTAAAGATCACGCCTCGTTTACCCAAATATCGGACCAGGGGCGATATTATCGCATGGAGCGAAAATAGGTAGTTAAAATAAAGAATGCCATTTATGATGGCGTAACTTGTGTTTTCATTCTTCCGGTTTATATTCTTTCTTTTGTTCAACGATTTTTTAGGATTGCCACTGCCAAAACAGAACACTGTCCTCAATTTTGATCCCCTTATTATTTAAAACTACAGATCAAGATGTCACTCATTCCTACGTTGGAAGAGTATTAATTAACAATCCATGTAAAACCATCAAATTCTTCAAGACCAGGTTTTAATGTCTTTGATACCAATGATATTTTAACTAAAATTCAAGTAATATAAATAAAATTTTATAATTTACTTTAAAGAATTATTCGAATACTGAACATTAAAACATCCCCGTAACATCAATACGAGGCAGAGGAAAAAATCATCAAATAGGGGCCATGTCCCGTATTTACGTTTAGAAACTAGGGAGCTCATATGCCCGCCAAGAAGAAATACGAGCAAACTTCGAAAGGAAACGAAATGGAACCTTCGCCCGACAAAATTCACAAAATGTAAAGTCACACAGATGACGCTTGTTATATTTAAAGGCATATCACCTTTCCCCGAGGCGAGACTGCATTATTTGCTGGCTATATTCTTTTCTCGTGAATTCGTACGCGCAATCGTAAAAGGAGGTACGGACAAGCAAAATATATTTTTTGCGCATACCTCAGTAAATCAGAGTCCTGACCTTGAAAGACCACCTTTTTTCCGAGTATTACGAGGAATAAAACCTAATGTGAAATGACTTAGTGTCAATTACACACTACAATTATATAAAACAATAAAAGCGAGTGACAAGTGACAAATAGTGCGTATCAGTGCAATTCAAAAGCCCTCCGTGCTCAACATCACTCTAAACAAACGAGTGAAAAGCGATAAACAGTGCCGAACCTTCAGTATAATCCAGAAGCCATTCGTGTTTATCATTAGTCTAGACTAGTACATTATAAACCAGTGCTGAATCTTGTCTAAAATTGTATTAATGAACTAGCACGTGCATAAACAATATTAAGTCCAGAATAATAAAGCGTTCGAACAAACTCGTGATTTAGCCCGAAACTCAGTGGAAAACTAATAAAGAGATCAAACCAATTCGCGCGTTGGCCAAAACTCGTTGGAAACTAAGTGCTACAACATCCTAGTAGTAATTCCTTCTGAACAAAAAAATTGATTAAGGTACGTGGAACGGACATGTAATACTCTTAGCTCTCCTGCACATTTTTTACCTCTCACTAACTTTCAAAGGTCCCTAGTGAAGGAAGATAAAATAATATAAGATATAATAATTGAAACCGATAGGCTGGCTCCAATGTAAACAAATGATCAATCAAATCCTTGCCCCCCGCCTTTCATAATGAAGCTAACACGGTAACGAAATGAGGGAAACAACTATAATTCCCCTACGTTCCCTATCCCTGGATAAACCTGACAGGGGGCAAGTTTTTGCCACCATTTATAAAAATGTAAACATAGCATTAGTAAGGACTATAGACTCACCTCAGGGATACGTGGCAATATGCCAAAATGAGCAAGGCGTGGAAACACTGACTCTCGAAAAAGCAGTAAACCTGCTAAAGAAAATAGGCCCGGCCCCAAGAATCCCACCACAGATTCTTACTCATAGTATTATATGTCGACGTCTGGATCCATGGGTTGGCTCGCACGAACTCGATGAGATAAAAAGAGAAATCGAAAACAACCATAAATGGCCTCGGTGAGTGAAGTAATAAAATTTAAGTCATACATCCACGTATGCATAATTGTATTTAAAGATACGGGAATGGCACGAATGGCACAAAAGGGAACAGAAAACGACGCCTCACGTTCAACGTTAAATAACACACGAACAAATTGAACGAGAGGAATTCACGGAGGCGCAAATATGCTTCAAATGCTATCGCTTTGAGTACCACTCAATAAGGGCATGCCCACAGGAAATAGCGCCCTGCTCCGAATACGGTTCCAACAACCACAACTGGCGCAACTGCGTGAGCGAATACAAGAAATGTATCAATTGCGGTGGTAATCACAGAACATTGGCAATGGCTTTTACAGTAAAAAAAGACATAATAAAGAGGAAAAACGAGGAAAAGAAACAAACAGAAGATAAGAGGAAAAGCACAAGCTACACCCAGGTTGCAAAAGCTACCATCTCGGAAGCAGCAAAAGAAAGAACCTTCCTTCAAATCGAAAATGAAAATTCAACACAGATTATGGCGTGCATATATTATGCACATATTGCGAATCTAACAAGGCCATGAACATTCAAAACCGAACTAAAAATGATGCTGAAGAACAATGGCATGCCACAAATGTGGTTTCCGGACAATCCCCCGTCTGGGGAAGTTTTCAAGATGAAATTTGTAGATCCCTCTCAAGGCCCAACGAAAGAGCAACCCAATGGTACCAACAATCACGACCCAAGGCTTGTTGCACAAGAGGCCCGAAGAATAAGTGAAGAAGCTAAGAAGAAGTCTTTAGAACATAAACAAATAAATGAAGAAATGGTAATCGAGCAAATGCAAATCTCGGAAAAGAACAGGGAGCGAAAGAGATCTTACAGCCAACAAAGGAAAAGATCGCCAACGTGACCCCACTCCCCCAAAGGACAGGAAATCAATGCGAAAAACATCAACCTTAGACTCTATGCTGCCGATAATACTCCCTTTCCCACCAAACACCTAGAAGAGACTATCACGGACGGAATCATAAATGGCAGAATGAAATGGGATTACGAAGACCAGATTCCTGAAAATCAAGTCGAAGAAGCTCTATACCAAGGCAGAGTGAAATGAAACCCTGAGATCTATCACACTGTGACCCAGAGCGAATTCAACAAAAAAAAGAAACGGAAAATGTCGGACTCCGCCGCAACAGAATGCTGTCCCTAAACAGGACCGTAGAGAGAATTAAGAGCAGACAAAGAAGAGACCTACAAAAGAAAGAAGTACAATAACAAAGGAGACAACAATACATAAAATATGGACAATTTAAATAAAGACTTGAAAATACTATACATGAACGTTAACGGATGGTCTAGGAAAAGCACGGTATTTGCAAATATTATTCGGAAAGCAGACCCAGATGTAATTTTAATATCCGACTATGGGATTAATATGAGCAACAATAGTATCAAAATATTTCAATACGAGGTGAACGCAACAAGCCATACAAATAAAGCATACGACGGTGCCGCGTTGGCGATTCGCAAAGGAATCGCATACAAAATCCTTCCTCCACTTGACGAATCCTATGAGCAGTCGAAATACAAACATCCATAGGACTCTTGACAATAGCTATAGAATACCAGCCACCAAGAAAAGGGTATTTGCCAATCCACGACTTTCTGAGACTATTCGCACACAATAAATCGGTACTATTTGCTGGAGACCTAAACGCTATGTGTGCGGCCTCAGAGTACACCAGCACCAACGCGGCCGGGAGAAACCTGGAACTGCTACTGAAAAGAAATGTTGCAGTACCCATAGGTCCAGAATTCCAGACCTACTACTCGGCGAGAGGCGCCACAAAACCAGATATAGTACTGGCAAGCACCAAATTCCACTTTAACTATCACATTCAACAAGGATAAGTGACCCCCAGTGACCATGAGGCAGTAGCCATTACTGTATCGACCAGCCCCATCTAGATCCCAATTAAAGAAAGGAAAGCGTATGCGTGAGCCGACTGGGAAACATACCGTACTGCACGCCAAGACTATGTACCACGACAATTGGAAGAAGCGACATCACAAGAAATAGACAATGAACTAAACCACTCAACAACAAAGATGTTAGAAGCGGACAGAAAGGCCGTGCCAAGAACTAAACACAGAACCTTACCAGCCCCAATTTGTACCCAGGAGATGATAGAGATGCTAGAAAGATATAGAAGAACAGTTGAGAAAATCAGTAGATGGGGGCCCAGTAGGGAGCTCCATCTGATTCTTCGAGAATCACGCGATAACCTGCAACTGTTCATTAGACAGCAGCAGTCAGAAATATGGGATCGACTCATAGAAAAGCTCGATGAGGAGATGGACCTCAGAAGCTTCTGAAAGACAATGAAAAGATATCGGGGAAAATTCTCACCAGGAAAGATGAAAATAAAGGACCAAAGAGAGGAACTTATCACCGAGCCTGACCAACTTGAAGCCGAATTTAGACGCTACTTGGCGAACATCTTCAAGATTACCCAAGAAAAAGAGGAGAACTTCAACACGGAATTTGGCAATAACATCATGAACCAATTATGTGCAGAAATAGACCAAACCTACCCCTTTAACAACGCCACGGAAGAGAGACCCATGGGTGGATACGAAAGAAAGATCACCCACCATGAACTAAGCCAAACTCTGAGGGACCTTAAACAAAGGGCGCCAGGCTTCACTGGATTAAAAAAGGCAAATTTCGCAAATGCCCCGCCTAACATCACCCAAGAATTACTAAATGTTATAAATGCGGCTTTCAACACTGGGTACTACGCAGATGTGTGGAAAATATTAAAAATTATATTTATTCCAAAATCGGGCAAAAACCATACCTCCCGAGCAGATTATAGACCAATCTCTCTGCTCGAATTTGGAGGGAAAATTATAGAGAAGATCATTGCCAACAGGGTGCAAACCTACTTCGATGTCAATGGACTTCACAGCCAACAGCAACATGGGTTTAGGAGACAGAGGGGTAGGGATATTGCACTGGCAATGATCACAGAAAATCTGGCGAAGATAAAGGAGGAAAAGAAATATGCCGACCTAGTGCTAAGGGATGTAAGGAAGGCATTTAATAAAGTCTGGCGCCCTGCCCTCAGTACAATATACTCCAACTGGGACTAAACTTCAGGCTGGATAAATGATCTGTAATTATATCATGGACCGAAGAGCCTTCATCACAATTGCAAAGCTCCAAGGGCCTGCATTTGTACTATAAGAGGGTGTCCCTCAAGGCGGATGCCTCAGCCCGCTACTATATGCGATCTACACCAGAGACCTTCCAAGCCTTAGGCTTGAGGAATCTCTATATATACAGTTCGCGGACGACGTATCACAAATAATAGTGACCCCCTACAAGAACGAGAAATTTATGGCTAGGATGACTGAGTGGGAGATAGAAAACATCAACGCATACGAACGTCGCTGGGAGATTGCCACAAACACCAACAAATTCACAATCATCCCGATAAAACGAAACAAGACCGCTCCAATACAAGGTAATGGGGGAAAGATTCATGTACGAACAATCAGGCAAAGTTCTAGGGCTCGAAATCAGCAAACAAGGATACTCACGTCAACTTAACATCTTAGTACGATCAAAGAAAGAGTTGTATGAACTTCCTGTTCGAACATTCTCGAATTTTCGACTTCTTTGCACGTTGGGAAAATATTTCCCAATCCTACGAACTAGTCCCATCCCCTTCCCCGTCCGATGACGAGGTGTGAAAGAGCCGCTCTGTCTCGCCCTTACTGCTAAATGATGAATATACTCCGCCTCCGGATTAAGATGTCTGGAGCTTGTGACTCCTTTCTCCAAACTCCCCCTCCCCCTTCAGAATCGGGTATACAAATACTCGGGTTATTCTGTAGTTCGACGAGTCCAGCCCGAACCTCAAGGACGTCCTTATCGTCTCGTCTCGTCCCGTGAGCGTTCGTCAGGCAGCAAGCCTTCTTCAGCCGTGATTCTACCCAAGTCAATTGGTAGCTTCTGTGAATGGCAAACCTTTGAATTTGCGCAACAGTCTCCCTCCATTTAATCGAACCGAAGAAAATCTCCATCGATTACCTTTGAGGAAAGAAGATTCCTCTTTCAGTGAAATTACGAGAATTCCCACATTCCCCGTCGAACGTCATCTTTGAAGTTTGGCTATCTTTATCGGAAGGTTGGTTCGGATCGTGCCCCACCTGCCTCATTCGGATTGTGCCTCACCTGCCTCTTTCGGATCGTGTCCCACTTGCCTCATCGGATCGTTCCACACTCGCCTCATCGCAAGAAAGACCTTCCTCGAAGTCATCGACCCGTAAGACTGAAACCCCCCTCCATTATTAGTATTGTTAAGTTTCCCCTTTTGATCTGCGCCTAGTTACATTAATCAATTAATTCTATTTTAAAATCCCTTCTCATGATAATTATCAAGAGACTCTCAATTTAAATAATTCCCTTTTGTTTATTATTATTCTTATTTTGATCGGTGTAAATAAAATTCTATTTTTGTTGTTTCATCTTAAACTAACCTTGAACGATACTCTCGTCCTATTCAAGTAAATCTCGCCAACCATTTTTGCGCTCTGTTTGATTATTAAGGATTTGAAACCCAACGCCTCAAGTATGACTTCCTAGTCGGTCGTTAATCCCTGCGAACAGTCCTTCAACGATTCGCGTAGCAGTAGGTTATTAAGTCACCCCTCCTCCCACATAATATAGGATTAGTGTATGGTATAGAGTGGTTGTACCACGACAATTATGTATCCTGCCCTGCCACTATTAGCGATACAAAAAACATTGTTCAATAAACTACAAGTAATCCAAAATAAAGCTCCATTTATCATAACTAACAGTAAGAGAAGTGATAGAAAACGTCAACAAACGCTCCATGAAGAAGTCGGTCTAAAGGCAATAAACAACGACTTGAGAGTGAGAACACAAAAATCTAGAGAAAGATATAGAGGAGCACAATACCAGACTTCATAAGTAGTCACTTTGAGATCCCGAATCAAAACCAAGCACAAGCCAGACGTAGGTTTCCCAGCAGCAGAATTGCTACTCGAAACATTCAAAACGATAGATACTCGACTAGATAACACAAAATAATAGTTAAAAAAAGACTAATAATAATTGAACATCGATTAACACCACAATACAATTAAGATGACACAAGTCATATAAAAGCAACTTAAAAGGCTTGAAAGCTACGCCCGAATCAGGATGAAAACTATGCATCTAAAATCGTAAGTACGTGTATATATACACAAGTGAATTAAAGAAAAAAAAACGAATATCGACAAGAACTGACTACGCCATTAAAATTGATCAAAGACAACGGAAATAAATATAAACAAAATAAAGATCCCTCAACGAGAAACCCCTGAAAATAATGAAACTTTAAAGGCTTCGAAGCCTCCCCCCCGCCCAAAATATAAACACTAAACAAATGAGATAGACAACAATAAAGAAAGACAGAGATACCCTTTCACCAGGGACCTAACTACTAAACTCTATATCTATCTTCTTTTTAACATTTTCAACACTAAAGCTCCTACTTAATATCCTATATATTTCTCACTTTTTATGTCCCGAGTCCGAGTCCGAAAGGCCAAATGTTTGAGTAATCGAACCTAGCCTACTGAGCAAAGGGGACCTGAGAACAACACAACGGCCTCATCTACTGCACTAAACTCATCGACTGATATTGAAATTCAGTAATTTAGTCGAGTGTAGACCAGAATACACCATTTAAACGCCATCAATGTGTCGTCGTGGCTGTCGGAGGTCCATCAGACTAAAGTTGAATGTTAAAGTGATCACTTTCATGGAGGCCGTCAACACCGTCAAGCATAGGGACAAATTAATGAAGGGAAAGAAAGCGATCCGTGTAAAGATGTGTGCGAACTCTTATAATCTGAATACACCTAACTCACACTTTTCAACCAGATCTGAAAGGACTAGGCTCTAAGACTTTGGCCTCTTTTTCAATATACAAATCGCAATGCTTCGATGAAACAAACTGCGACTCATCACAATTCATGTACTTTTCTGTTCACTAGAGAGAGACTGATCAACCGCTGCTTTATAACAGGTAAGGTAAATTTGGGAATAACCCCTCTTAGATCGGATCGTCTTGGAATTCTTTGTATTGTGGGCAAGGTACTGACAGGTGAAACACATCCCCGGTAATGGCACAAATGCCTTTAGATGGAATTTGTACCAACCAGCGAGCCAGGAAGTCTGTCGTTGTCTAATGTGATAAAGGGTATTGGGGTGGACCTCGTGACATCAACTGCTGGTCGGCCAGGCCTTCGGTGATTCCATCCAGGGAGTAACCAAGAAGGTCCTTTGAGTATACTGACGCCACAGACAACTGTGGCGTCATTCACACAAATTTTTAATCCCCAATTACCTGGGGGCTCTTAATTTCTCATTCTGCGAAAAGTCTGCCACATTGACCAGAAGACTAATATAGAGAACGGCAACGCCGTCTGCCCATGTGCACCCAAACTAGAAATTACCGACACTGATGAAATATGTCTATTGTCGCATTTACTTCATTCACTGTATCTATGACTAGGAACTTTTCGAAGCTCCTGGTCTCGATGACGCAAATTTCTGTTCAAATATTTGACCCTGGCGTCTGAGAGGTATAATTTCCTACTTTGGTTTTCAGTTTTGGTTCTGAAGGCAAGGTTGAAACTCACTGGTTCTTTTGGTCTCACTCCCAGGGAAGCCCCCAAAGTCAGATCGCACGACCCCGAGCAATTCCAGCGGGAGGCGGTGATAAATCTTTAATTTTGCCTTCCGCACTCCCAGTCATTGTAACCTTTCCTGGGTTTCCACTGGTGAGATTTTTATGCTTTAGTATTGGCTTCAGACACTCAGGCTAGTCCTGCCTCAAGAAGGAGGTTAGGATTGAGGATATCCACCCTGCCGTGAGCTTCCTGTTGGCAAGATAGCATCGCAGACTGGACCATTTTGTCCCAATGGGTATGGCCTTCTTTTTTTTTACCTAAAGTTCCTTTTGAGTTTCTTCATTGTCCATAAGAGATGCGACCACTTTTACCATGTCGCTTTTTATTGCAGAGAGCAGCGACATACTCCAGGGGCCAACGAATCGGCTTCCACTGCACACGGCGGAGGCCGACACCTTTGGCTCCCGCGAAGGAAAAAATCTTATTTATTTCACTTTGGGAGGAGTCCCGAAGGTAACCTACCACTCGAGATAAACCCTGCTGCCCCGAACCGGCCTCATCTAGTGTGATCACAGATGCGGCCAGATTTTTTCAAATGAACCGGCGCTTGTGTAAACAAAAAGTGGGCTTGCTCAAGTTTATGGACAGAAAAAAAACATGTAATGTTTTAAATATTAAAGAGAGGGGTAGAGGGAAAGCCTTTTTACCTAGACTAAGGGGTAAATAGAAAGTCCCTTCACCAGAAAGAGGTAAAAACTAGTCACCTCCCCCCGCCTCCACCTGGGAGAGATAGCTGACCAAGTTTCAAAGTTTCACTCAAAAGTCCAGAAGTCCACCTGAATCTTTGAAAGTACTTCGCAGGACACGACCATCGTCTTCCCCCTCTATTTTGTACAAGGTATTGTAACAAATATTTTAGCTTCCCCAAATTTATAATTGCCGCATACCGTTTCCCCATTATCATTGTGTGTTTACTAAGTCCTTATGTAAAGCCCAATTTTAATTCCAGCCAGCCTACCCATTTTATTGCATTTTAAATACCTAATCTTATTACTTGCCCGTTAACCATTGTAACTATTTGTCTTATTATATGTCTTTTATTGTCGTACCATTTAACCTAAATTATTAATATTTATTAAAGTCTATTTTTGTCGACTCTTTTACTTCCAACCTTTGAGCTCATCATAGCCGTGTAATAGCCCTGTAACCAAGTGAGATTTAAACACTCAGCCAATAAAGAGAATCAAAGTAGCTCTATTGGACTAGCCCTTTCTTACGAGAATCTGACCTCGTAATCGGACCCGGCCGACCAAAGGTATTAAAAGGAAACCTCTCGCCCTCTAAAATCAAATATAATAGATATATGTATGGTATATAGAAACCTATACCATGACATATAGTAATATATATATATATATATATATATATATATATATATATATATATATATATATATATTATAAAATCTGGTGTCAAGTGTGTTTGTTAGGTGGATTTAAAAGGGGTTTTTTTAGATCTTTTAAATTTCCCGTATTAAATTTGTGTGTGTATCTAGCCCCTGACAAAAAGTACAGCGTAGAATTTCCCAGGCAGATAAGGTAGATTGACCTTTTTTTTTGTGCATTGAGATTGTTCCAGAGATAAGAACTCGAATAGTTCGTTAGTGTAAGTAAGAGTTTGCGCACACGCAGTAGGTCCACATTGGCGTGATTTTTTTTAGCACAAACAAAGCTAATAAAATTTTGAAAAAAAATGGCTTTGTTCGAAGTTTTTAAGGCCCCAAGAATGCACAATTGATTATTCTACCCTCAAGGATGATTTACTCGCAGCCCATAATATGACCCCTGATTACTACCGCCATAAGTTCCGTAGCGCCAGGATCCTACCCAGTCAAACCTTACGACAGTTTGGGTATACCCTCCAAAGAAACCTTAAGTTTTGGCTAGAGTCGTTAAAGATTTCCTCCGATTATGAGTCATTATTAGATTTTGTTTTAAGGGACCAGTTACTGGCTTCGCTGCCCCCAGAGATCCGCACAGCTGTGAAGGACAAGCGTTGTCGATCCTTCAAGGAATGCGTTGAAGAAGGGGATGTCTTCGCGGCAAGTCATAACTTGTACCTAAAGGACTCCAAGAAGCGCTCCCCACCGTCCCCTAAATCGAAAACCGGAAATCCCCGATTTAATCAAAATTCCCAGTCAAAGTTTATGAAAATTCAAGGCCCTTTCAAACCAAGAGGTTTTCCCTCCACTGAACCTCGAGACGTGAAGCCCCCTTTCCAGTCTTTTCCTCCAGCATCCTTCCCAAAGAGATCCATTGTATGCTATAAGTGCGGAGTAGCGAACCACATAAGTTCAAACTGCCCCCAGAACTCTAAATTTCGCACCAACTTCCCTCAACAAGTTCACCAAGTAAGATCCGCTGCCGCTTCCCCTCTTCTTCCCGTTGAGCATCCCGTTCCTTCATCTCCCCAAGGCCTGCCGGATCACCAAGTGAATTTCATTTTTAATAAGAGCTCACCAAGAGCTGTCTTACGTCCACTATCGTCCGTGATACAGGGTTTACTTGCATCATTGTGTCTGAGAAGCTTGTCCCCTCTGTGTCCCCTGACCACTATAAATTTGCAGTAGTCCACGACTACTTAGGACGTTCCAACCGCTTCCCAATTGTAAGGTGCTACATCGACTATCAGTACTTTAAGGGCTGGGCCGAAGCAGTTTAGGCCCCAAATAAATTCTGTTCGGTACTAGTTGGACAAAGTCCCAAAATATCCCCTAACCCAGTGGCCCAGAAGGTCACCACACGCGCAGGAGCGAGAAAAGAATCCCAGGATCCTGCCCCCCTCGAAGTTCCCGCTAACTCAGAATTTAAAGGAATTCTAAACCCAGAATTTGCCAAGGCCCATAAGGAGTGTGGAATTCTCCTCTTCTTATGGAAAAAGTCACAAAATAAAAAGCAAGATTCGGTTCGTGGGAACAAGACCGTGTCCTACGTCGAAAAGGATGGCCTCCTTTACAGAGAGACTACGGATGGCGTTAACCCCGTAGACCTCTCCCTTTGCGTTTCCCACTCCCATGTCCCCATGGTGCTCAAGGTCGCGCAAGATAGCGCCTTTTCTGGCTACTTCAGTCATAACAAAACAGGTCAGAGAATTTCCAAGCATTTCTTTTGGCCCGGCGCTGCAGCTGACATCTCAAAGCATTGCCAGTCGTGTGACATTTGTCAGAAGACCTCTGCTAAAGGTCGCGTTAAACCCGCCCCCCTTCATAGAGGCCCCATCATTTCTGAATCCTTCTCCCGTGTGGCCATCGACCTTGTCGGCCCCACTCACCCCCTATCTAGTGAAGGGCACAGATATATATTCACTCTAGTGGATTTGGCCACGCGTTTCCCCGAGGCTGTCCCACTAAAGAGGATAGATAGTATCACCTGTGCTGAAGCCTTCATATCCATTTTTTCGAGAGTAGGCGTTCCGAAGGAGGTATTTTCCGACAGAGGAAGACAGTTTACTTCAGAATTAATGGAGCATGTGGGGAAAATTACTGATGGTAAAGCCCCTGTTTACCACTCCTTTTCACCCAGAGACGAATGGAATGTCTGAGAAATTAAACGGTACTCTCAAATCCATCCTCCGTAAGATATGTACCGAACAACCACGTGAATGGCACCGCTATCTTCCTGTGGCGCTCTTCGCGTTCAGAGAAATCCCGCATCGTACGCATGGCTTTGCCCCGTTTGAATTGTTGTACGGTCGTAAAGGGGTTGTTCTCACAACCTCAACTCGACCAAGAAGTTCAATCTTCATATACGTATGTGCTGGAACTCCGCGAGAGGTTAGCACAATGCGCCAGCATCGCGTCTCAGAACGCTGGAGTAAATTTAAAAAATACAAAACATACTTCAACGTTAAATCTAAAGACCGCCGTCTCGAAGCAGGAGACGAAGTTCTCTTATTGCTGCCCACCGAGAGCAATAAACTCTTAAGCCAATGGAAGGGCCCCTTTCCCGTTTTGGAGGCACAAGGACCTGTTGACTATCTAATCAGAACACCTTCCGGAGAAAAATTATTCCGCATCAATATGTTGAAGAGGTATCACCGCCGTGCCCACCTTAATAATATTGTGGCCCTCGATGAAAGATCCGCCATGGAATCAGATTACCCCGCTGAATCCCTTAATATTGTACAAACTGTATGTGTTGAGCAGGACGAAGACTATCCCCTACCGTCCCTGCCAGCAGAGACCGACTTATCAACTGATGGTCTGAAAATCGACGAGCGGCTGACACCACAACAACGAAATCAGCTCCAGCTCCTACTTAGTCAGTTTAGTGACGTTATTTCCGATAAACCGGGATGCGCCACTCAGTTTGAGTACGACATCAAGCTCACGACACAGGGACTGGTTAGATCTAAGCCATATCCCTTACCCATTCACTTGAAGCAAGCCTTTAATTTAGAGGTGGAGAATTTGCTCCAATTAAACATGATTGAGCCCTCTACTTCTGATTATTGCTCGCCAATAGTCATGATTAAGAAATCCGATGGCTCTTATAGGATGTGTGTCGACTTTCGGAAACTAAATTCCCTCACCATTTACGACGCCGAACCCATCCCTCTGATAGTTCAAAACCTCCATCTGTTTGATGAAGCGAAATTCATTACTGAACTCGACCTGTGTAAAGCTTATTACCAAGTCTCGCTCAAGAAAGAAGTGAGAACATTTATGGCGTTTGCCACTGACAAAGGGCTTATGCAGTTCCGGAGGCTTCCCTTCGGGCTCATAACCGCTTGTAGAAATTATAATCGGTTAATGCGGAGAATTTTAGATGGTTTGCCAAATACCTCTTTCTCTTTTGACAATATATTGCTATTCGGGACTGGGACCCGGTTGCGAGAAAACTGTCTTACTATTTGCCCCGGTAAGTGCCACTTTGCCTTTGAAACCATTAAATATTTGGGGTTTAATATTGGGAAAAACCTCCTTAGTCCCCAAGAAGAGAAGATTAAGGCGATCGTCGATATGCCTCTTCCCGGCAATAAGAAGCAGCTCCGGTCATTCATGGGATCCGCTTCATCCTATCGACGATTTGTCCCAAATTTGGCGTCCCTGGCCACCCTCCGCTGCGACCTTTTGAAAAAGAACTTACCCGACTCATTAACCTGGAACCAGAAGGCCACCGGTAATTTTAACTTCCTGAAAATTAAATTAGTTTCTGCCCCCATTTTGCAGTTGCCCAATCCTAAAAAGTCGTTCGGGATTCGAACTGACGCCAGCAATGAATGCCCTGATTGTGTGCTACTTCAATATGAGGACAGAGGCGAAAGTCATCCTGTGGCCTACGCTAGTCGCAAATTATTACCCCGCGAAAAGAACAATTCAGTTATTGAAAGAGAAGCCTTAGGAATAATCTGGGCAATTCAGAAATTCAAAAGTACTTAGTAGGGAAAGAGTTTCGTGTGGAAACTGACCACTACCTCCCTTGCGTATCCCTGGAACGTGAAACTCACGAACGGCAGATTAATGTGCTGGAATCTCCTCTTCCAGGAGTACCAGTTTAAGATCAATTATATTAAAGGGACAGACAATCAGATGGCCGATTTCCTCAGCAGAAATGCGTTACCCACTAATCCCGATTAGTTCCGTGGAGAATGGCCCTAAACAAATGTTTGGTAGTTGTATATGTTTTTATCTGGGATAATCTAAGGTACTTTTAAATTATTTTTTTTAGGATAATTGTTTATTTTGTGTACATCCAATTCTTTGTAGTATATATGTATTTATGAAGAGAGAATAACTGTCCTCGCGATATGAAATGGGAATGTCCCCGTTATTTTCATGTTTTTGGGGGGTTAAACTTCCCAAGTGGAAACCATATATCGTGTGGTTTTAGAATATTTTTTTGTATACCTATGTCTTTGTTTAAGTATTTATTTTCTTGGTAGTATGTATAGTATGCTGTGTGGTCACAGGACAATTTTGGAATACGCTGGTCATTTTTTTATTTGTTGTTTATATCTTGGTAACAGCGTATGTATATTGTATATAATTCCTTTATGTTTCGGTAGAAAACGAGTCGGAACTGAGTCGCCTCACCCCCACACTTAAAAGAGTATCGGGTTGTCCCTTTTCTCCCCTTATTTCCTTTTGTTTTACTGAGAAAAGGTCAAACTTTCGAAAAGGGAAGCGTGTGAGGGAACAAGCACGTGATGGGAAAAATAACGTTGCTTTTAAGCATTGCCTCCACGTGATGGACCTCGTTGCCGCTTAGAAGCATTTTTCCAAGTTCAAAAGCGTGAGAAACAACAGGAGCGGGCTGAGGAATGCAGCCCTTATGAACACGGATATTTACCCCAAGGAGTTTTCCCCACGTCCTTTCCCCCTTTCCAGTCACGCAGGGATCGCCTGAGGCAAACGACAGCAGAAGCCGCGTTCGCATTACTAAAACGATGGACGATAGTCCCCCCCCCCTTCTATGGGGTAAGCTCTCTCACTCCTGGCGTGCATATTTACCCGTGTCGCCAAGAACCGAGGAGATTGTGCGAGAAAAGCTCACGCCGAACAGACTATCTTACTACTCCTCGATTCGGGTTGCCGTATGCCGAAGGCAAGGACTCTGCGGAATAAATCGAATATCCCTCCTGCATAAAACAAATATCCACCCTGGATTAGTCAAGAATCCTCTTACCGTAAGAACACCCGTCTGACTCTGTGCAACGTCTCCATCTCCAAAGAAGAACCCAAGTCTTGTCCCAAAAGGCTTCATTGAAGATTGATCTTCGCGTAATACCCCGTAATTTCGCATAGTCATTCAAACAACCCGTTTGACGTCTCAGAAGAAACTCATCCTCCGTTTTCCTCGAAGAAATTCCACCGGAAGAATTCACCGAAGGCTCTGCCCCCCTCCCCCCATCCCCGTCATCTCAAAGGAATATTTCAACTCCGAGCAAGTTGACCCTAGATCCCGTCCAAGTGACTCAACCTCTATTCCCCACTTCGCAGGACACGACTATCGTCTTCCCCCTCTATTTTGTACAAGGTATTGTAACAAATATTTTAGCCTCCCCAAATTTATAATTGCCGCATACCGTTTCCCCATTATCATTGTGTGTTTATTAAGTCCTTATGTAAAGCCCAATTTTAATTCCATCCAGCATACCCATTTTATTGCATTTTAAATACCTAATCTTATTACTTTTCCGTTAACCACTGTAACTATTTGTCTTATTATATGTCTTTTATTGTTGCACCATTTAACCTAAATTATTAATATTTATTAAAGTCTATTTTTGTAGACTCTTTTACTTCCAACCTTTGAGCTCATCATAGCCGTGTAATAGCCCTGTAACCAAGTGAGATTTAAACACTCAGCCAATAAAGAGAATCAAAGTAGCTCTATTGGACTAGCCCTTTCTTACGAGAATCTGACCTCGTAATCGGACCCGGCCAACCAAAGGTATTAAAAGGAAACCTCTCGCCCTCTAAAATCAAATATAATAGATATATGTATGGTAAATAGAAAACTATACCACCACATATATATATATATATATATATATATATATATATATATATATATATATATATATATATATATATATATATATATATATATATATACATATATATATATAAAAATATATATATATATACCAGACAATGGCTTCGCCACTCTCCCCCCTACGGGGGGGAGCTTGCGCTTAGCTACTAAGATTAAAATTTAAAATCTAAAAAAAAACAGCCATGGTTAAATTTTTATATATTTTCTGAACTTCGCCAATTATAATAATTTTAAAAAGGAACTTAAACTAAATTTCCCCCTTTTCAAAATATCACGTTGTTAAAATATGGTTATAGAAGAAGATATATGAAAATAAATTTTCTGAACTTCACTATTTGGAATTCCTTGGGTTTTAAAAATTCACAAAATTTTGATACTTATATTTATTTCTGAACCTCACTATTTTTTTTATATTATAAAAAAATTATTAGAAATAACTGAGAAAAAAACATAAATCATGACCAAATTAAAATAAAATTATTATTCAAAGACTCAAAAAAATCCCCTTTTTAAATTATAGTTAGTGATGATATATATATATATATATATATATATATATATATATATATATATATATATATATATATATATATATATATATATATATATATATATATATATATATATATATATATGCGAAAGATTAAGAATGGCCCTGGAAGAGCAGAGCCAATTAAATTTTTAATAGCTCGGACGACAGATGTCGCAACCTCCCAGCCCTTGGTATGTGCGAACTTAACAACTGTTGTTGCGAGCAAAAAAGGTGAATAGTTTGGTTTAAGAGAAAGAAATAATATATACATTTGCTCCCAAAATATTCATTCCCCACCTTCGGCAAACAGAGACGCCGCTATCTACCCTTTGACAGAAGCGGGACTCTACCCTCTCTCCGCCTAATATTTAAAAAACAAAATATACATCCCGGATTGACAAGTCTTCTAAAGGAAAGTGGCCTTCTTACTAAACTATGGTATAACAACATGTCAAAGAATTTTTTAATTCATTCAACATATATGCATTCAAGTCATCAACACATAAAAAGATCCGGCCTATCAAATATCATGAAATCTTTCTCCAGATGATCGTTTACGCGCTTCAGAACAGATTTCAAATGAATGTTTTTCAATAAACGTGGCTTCCTCGACGGCGTCCATGCATTTCTGCATTATGCACCATATTGTCCACTGTGTTTAAACTAACATCGACACTTTCCTCTCCTAACTGATCGTTATTTTCCTTCTTCTCACCCTCGAGTTATTTTTAAAAGATTTAAGGATACTCCGAACCGTGCGAAGTGGAACTTTCCGAGGGCGATCCAAACAGTGGAGATTTACAGTTATTCCCAATTCCTTAAACTGTTTAATTACCGACTGCACTAAAAATTAGGGGTCATTTAGTTTTTTAGAAATCTTCTTGTAGCTCATCTTAGAGTTGACTTTCGTAATTATTCTCGAATTGAGTAGTGTAGAGGAATCGTCCCTTTCCCGTTTTCTCCCAGTTGAGACAAGGGACGGTGACCGCAAAAACATCCGAGCCCGGCACCTTGGGTCAAACTCGTAACCACTCGTCTCTATGGAAAGCCGACGGTTTTAAACTGCAAAATCTCCGCTACGAGAGTATATTCAATTTCACCTCAAGTAAAAAATTGGAGACGCGTTTCTCTCAAGCTCGAAGGCCAGCGGGAGCCGAGGTAAGACTTGATGAGAAAAACCGTTGGAATAAGAACCGCCTGCGGCCCGTCCACAAGCACCCCCACCCCCCTCCTACCACTAGCCCAGTGGGGTGACGAGGTATAAATAACAAACACTTGGAAAAAACGAGGTAGAATACGTGAGTCGCCAGGCTATGAAGTCCCCTGCAAGAGAGGCAGGCTACCAAGGGGGCTAAGAAGCATCTCATCCTCGAGCTAGTCCCTGGTTATCAAACGGAACGTTAAGTTAACTTGTTCAAGTTTAACTTACTCTCGTCAGAGAGACTCCTCCTATCTTGGTGCATCCTAAAGCCCAGGGATAGTCTTCGCCCTTGAGGAATTACGAAAAGAAGAAAAAGGCTCCCTCTCGAGCCCGTTACCCGGTGGTTACACCAAACTCTTAAGTTAACTTGGTTGAGGAACCAAGTTCAACTGATTCTCGTCAGAGAATCCCCTTTCCATACTATCTGGGTGGATCCTAAAGCCCAGGGATAGTCCTTGCCCATGAGGAATTACGTAACGAAGAAAAAGCTCCCTCTCGAGCCCATTACCCGGTGGTCAAACCGAACTCTAAGTTAAGTTGGTTTAAGAATCAAGTTCAACTTACTCTCGCCAGAGAGACCCCGCCTACCCTGGTGCCTCCTAAAGCACCGTGATTGTTCTCGCCCTTGAAGACCCCTCCACCCCCCATTGAATACCATGTGGACCCCCATCTGCTATACTCGGCAAAGTCCCTTGTGATCTCGACCACCTCCAACAATCTGGTCGAAACACGCGTCAAGGGACCTACCAGATTATTGTGGTGTCTGGGCTCATTGAGTTCAAGGTTAAACTCAAACTCGCCGCCAGAGCAACCAAAGTATTTAAACTCCAGTAGAGACAATTAGCCTATTTCTTGTATATTGGAGTGAGCATCGAATTAGTCAATATTAGAGGATCAAGTTAATTAAGGTCATTTTTGTGTATTTTAAAATTCGTAGTATTTCTGTGGTTCATGTTTTGTTTTTATGTAGTAAATTGTTAAATTTAAAATATAAGTTTATTTTGGGAATTCCTGTGCGTTTCTCTATACCCTTACGTGTTTGAAGCGGCTCTTCATTAACACCACAAAATTCGCACTCTTAGATCAAAGCCTACTTCATCAATGAAGTATATCACGACCAAAAGGTATCCTACGACAAGTAGGGAGACAGTTCGATACCTCAGACCCCACGAGAGGGGGGTGTTATGTTAAAAATTGAACATAACATAACATAACATAATTTCACGGATGACAAAAGCCACAAGGGCCTATCAAAGTTCATCTGCATCTATCAAAACCCACCCACAAAATGTATCCATAGGATTAAGTCAGATCATGCATCTACAGTATACAATTTAAACAATCCATAGGATTGTATCAGATCATGCATCTACAATATACAATCTAAACCATCCATAAGAGGGTCAAAAACAAAAAGCATCATCATCAGGGCAAGACAAAACCAAAATCCCAAAAAATATACAATAAAAGAAACTGCATCCACAGGAATGAGTCGAGAGACCCACCCGCACACCCAAAAGTAAGAAGTTAACCCTACCTTCCATATAATCATCTAATCTGCGGTTGAAAATATTCAAGTTTGGACTGTCTACTGTCTCAGGTGGCAAACTACTCCCCTAATCTACCACTCTATTGGTGAAAAAATATTTACTAACTACAGTCTGCAGCTCTTTTTTGAATCTTTAAGGGGTGACCCCTAGTCCTATGTGATAGAACGGTCTGAGGCTGCATTGCTTCAGCCCCTATCACATTTTGAAACATATGCTTCCCCACTTGTATTCTGCGAGAGGAAGTAGAATGCGCGTTATTGCCAATCATAGCCAATGTTTAATCAAGGAGGTTCACTCCCCCGTTCGCCTCCATGCGTTGCTCTCGCCAGATTGAATTAGGCTTATGGGCAGATAAGATATTTTCCCAGGCGCCACCGGGACATTCCATCGAAGTCCCCCACTCCATTGTCCCCTACGCCAAGGGGCTGGCTCCGGCTATTTGTACCATAACATTTCACATTTGAGGCAGATCCAGATTATCTTCGCGAGGCATCAAGCCGATCCTGTCTCCCTTATGCACCTAGAAACTCTACCGAGAAAACCCTTATTGTCCAGAAGAGGACAATATCCCTTGAGTGCTAAGGTTCGTGCCCTTCGAGACGCCAAGTCAACAGAGCCCCCCTGTTGTTCAGAAAGAGAACAACTTTGGAACAGCCATTGTTCTTCGAGCCCGTTCGACAAGAAACGGTCATCACCACCCATGTTGTTCAGAAAGAGAACAACATTAGAACAGCCATTGTTCTTCAAGCCCGTTCGTCAAGAAACGGTTCTCGTTCCCAAGACATCACGTCAGGATAATTTAATTCCCCCTTTTCAGCGTTCTTCAAGAGAACTCTTGGTTACAACACACACCTCCATTGTTCATCTAGAACATCTCCGATATCCTGTCACAAGGATCGCTCATACTTCCGAGCCCCACTTCGCTCTCACTCCTCGAAGGCAGTCCTTCCCCCCTCGTTAAATACAACCCCCCGAAGAACCTCTTCTCCTGGAAATCGCCAGCTGGACCGAAGATTCCTTCCCATCGCCTTCCTCTGCACAACAACCTTGTAATTACGTAATCTAAGCATTACCTTTAATCATTTAACCTTTTTGTCAACGCAATTCTGTGCTTTAAACGGTTTAGCGAACCATTCCTCCTTTTTGTTTGTTTGCCGTTTTAAATCTCTCCAAATCTTAATCCTCAGATTAGTCAGATATTCCCATGGCCTTTTTCATTTCCTGTGTTTCTCCCATTTTTAATCCCGGTTTATGTAAACATTTTCCCTGTGTTGTTTGATAGTTTAATTAATAAAACTCTATTTTATTAATGGTAGCCATATTATTTATCCTTGCGCGCCGTTCCATTTCTTAAGTATATTGAAGATAAATAAGCCTCTCCAGGCCCCCCGTCTTTTTGAACTAACTTCGGTCATCAGATTACCACGCACTCGAAATATATAATAATCCCCTCAATGAATAGTTATATATAGTATATCGTCGGGAGCCTATTCTACAAAATCCTATTACTACCTTCTAACTCAAAAAAATTGCTGAAATCTAATTTATCCATTCCCGAACAGATTTTAAAAAGCTTAATCATATCTCCCCTCACACATCTTCTTTCAAATGAGAACATATTTAGTACCCTCAGTCCATCTTCATATTCAAGGTTTTTCGGGGAAGGTATTTTTGTTGCCCTCCTCTGTACTGGCCCTAACAGGTTGATATCTTAACTAAAATGAGGTGACCATGCTTGTATACAGTCCTCCAAATCTGGCCTGACATACGAGTTTTATAGTTTAAAGATAGCCTCCTTACTCTTGTAGCTATCATTCCTTTTAATGTAGCTTAGTACCCTATTTGCTCTATTTTTTTACTCAATACACTGCTTCGAAAACTTCAGTGACCTATCTACTACTAGTCCTAAGTCCTTCTCATCTTCAAGTGAATTAAGCCAATGCCCATCCATCTCGTAGCTGAATTCCCTATTATCTCTTCCCACGTTAATAACTTTGCATTTATTAAGGTTAAAAGTCATCTGACACTTCTTATCCCAAGCCAGTAACTTATTTAAGTCACCTTGCACTTTAAAGCTACCCTCAACTTCTTTGACTAGAGCTGCCAGTTTAGTGTCATCAGCAAAAATGACACTTTGCAATTTACACCCTCCCCTCCCCATAGAAACATTTGTACCCATTATGTGTGGTTTGATATCCTTGCCTACTCGGATTCTGAGAGTAGGTAAGACATCTCAATCCACCTATCTCTAAGGCACTCCCTTTAGCCTGTATACCTTCTACTCCTCTCTGCTAGCTTTCCTTCACTGCCCCACCCTGAGCCACGAAATTTACTTGACCACTATCAGAACCTAGTTTTCTGCTCACAAGGACCCAATAACACTATCCAACTCCTGCTACAAAACCTCAACCCCATCCCGTCTCAGATGGAGCCCATCCATCGCATACAATCCCTTATTCCCCCAAAAGGCCCTTCCATACATCTACAAACACTATTTCGACTCTTCACACAGGCCTTTCACTTGTAATGTAATATTTTTATTTTTATAAGTAACTTGATTTTTAATGTTGAAAAGGAAATGGTGACAATTTTTATTATATTTTTTTCAGAAGCACAAAAGAGGAAAGAAAAAAAGAAACGTGATGACAATGAAAGAAGATGATTACAGACACTCTTTCAAGTAGCTATGAAAAGAAAACAAGATAATGTTGAAACATATACGGATGCAAATTTAGAAGAAGGGGAAAGTGTAGGTGGCAGTTGTGAACAAGAGAGTCTATATGGAAATGAGATAAAAGCTAATAAAGAAACAAATTCGGGGGCCTCTACAAATACGATGGACATAAGATATTAATTCAGAACCTGGACCTGGTGGAGCAGATAAGAATGTAGATTCCAAAAATCAGCCAGACAGTGCAACAGAAATTCCCAAAACAAGTAGTGAATCAATGACAGTAGTTCAAGATAAATTTGAAAGAAATTAGCACTGGGCTTGTCGGGCTTGACATTGGATTCCTCACAGCAGAGTTTCCTTCTCAATCAAACATAGAGAATTATGTTATCAGAGGTCATATTGACTTTCCTTTAACATTGCATAAAGATGGTAACAACCAAATATTTCCAGAAGGTATACTGAATTTCAGAAACATTAATGCAGAACAGCATACTCGAGACTGGCTTGTCTCGAATCAGCATAAGGAGTCACTATATTGTTTTCCGTGCCGGCTATTTTGGAACAGTGTTTGCTGCAGGCTGATGACTGCATCCAAGTCTGCATTTGCTACAGCTGAAGGCTGGCCAGACAGTGCTAAGCGGCGGAAATTATGTAACAGGGTTCCCGAGCATGAAAAGAGTAATGGGCATAGGAAATGCTATCAAGCTTGGTGTGAATTAGAAAGACGTCTGCCATTGCAAGAAGGTATTGAAAATCTTCTAGAAGCATCAATTAAAGTGGAATCGGAAAAATGTCACAACCTTTTGAAATGAATTATTGGTGTTACCCTATTTTTAGGAGAACGCGGCCTTGCTTTCCAGGGTTCTTCGCAACGCATTGGTGACTCAAATAATGAAAACTTTTTAGGTCTGATAGAGTTGCTTTCCCACTGGAACCCCATTCTAAAGGAACATGTGCTAAAGGTAGAAGAGTCGCAGAAAAAGGGTGAAAGAATGCAAGTACATTACCTCTCTAATGAGTCTCAAAATGAATTCATTACAGAATGTTCTGATCTTGTTAAGCAGCACGTTTTGGGAGAAAGGCTGCCTGCAAAGTACTATGCAATAATAGTAGATTCCACACCAGATTCATCTCATGTTGAGCAAACAACATTCCTTTTGCGTTACCTAGTTCGCCATGAATCACGATTTGAAATTGTGGAATGATTTCTGAAATTTGTAGATTGTAGTGACAAAACAGGATCTGAAATTGCTCAAATTATTACTGAAGCATTGGAAAACCATTATATTCCACTTGCTGATTGTAGGGCACAAGGTTATGGCAATGCGGCAAACATGTCAGGCAAATACAATGGTGCGCAAGCAATAATAAAAGAACAGTGCCCTACTGCTATATTCTCTCCTTGTGGTTGCCACACACTTAATTTATGTGGTAATGATGCTGCTGAATGTATTCCAGAAGCAATCACATACTTCGGAACTATACAAACAATATACACCTTATTCAGTTGTAGCCCCAAAAGGTGGGAAATATTGGCAAAGCGTATTGGTTGCTCGCTTCATGGCATATCTGGCACCAGATGGTCAGAGCGAGTTGAGAGTGTAAAACCATTTGTAGTTCACCTTCCAGGGGTTAAGTTGGCTTTGGAAGACTTGCTAGAGCTGAATCTCACTCCAAAAACGAAGAACCAAATCCATCGAGCTATGTTATGTCAGTTCCTTCATCTGCATCATAATGTCAGTCGTGTGGCACAGAATGCTGGTCCCTATTGACTTTTACAACAAAGTCATTCAAGCTTTGATGCGACTTTAGATATGGAAGTTGCAAATATAGAAAGCTTGCTTGCACAACTAGTGGCTCTCCGGGATAGTTGGAAAGCAATGTGGAATGAAGCTAAGCTTGTTGCATTCAGCCTGCAGGATAGAAGTAAAATTGTTTAGGGGCCGTAGTACCACTGCCAGAAAAAGAACAAGATTCCAAGATGAGGATACACCTGATGAAAATGTGAATGAAATGAACGAAGCAGATGAATCCTCTGAGGAAGCTCACTTCAAAAAGCACATATTTTATGTAGTGTTGGATAATGTTATTGGAGGGCTTACAGTTCGTTTCAGTGCAGCCAAACAGATTTCTGACACCTTCAGCTTTCTTTGGAACTACCAAGGGATGTCAAAAGAGGACTTGAAGCGCAAAGCAGCTAAACTAACGGAGAAGTATTCTAAAGACATCAGCAGTGAAGACCTTGTGCAGGAAATGAATCACATAACAATGGTTCACGAAGCGAATTTTTTTTAGAAAACAGTTGGGTGCATTGGAACTGTTAAATGCTTTGGCAGAGTACAGATTAGAAAGTATATTACCCAACCTCAGTGTCAGCTTGAGGATGTTCCTTACAGCACCAGCCACAGTAGCATCAGCAGAAAGGAGCTTCAGCAAGCTTAAGCTCATAAAAAATTATCTCAGGTCCACCATGGGTCAGGGTCACCTGAACAACCTGGCTAAGCTCAGTAATGAGTCTAACATTGCAAAACATATAGACTTTAACACTGTAATTCGTAGTTTTGCCAAGAAAAAGGCACGCAAGGCAACCCTGTTTAAATAAAATTAGTCTATTTACTAAGTTTGCTATCATTTATATATTTTCTGTAGATATGAAAGTTGCAAATATAGAAAGTTTTCGTGCACAACTAGTGAGCATTTAGGTGATGAATGATTTAGGTATATTTGTAAATAATTAATGATATGGACATGAATTAAGTGTGAATTGTGATGTACATTTATGTTTATGGCTACTATTGGTTAGCATATAAGAGGGCTTACTAAAAATTCAAAATGGCAAATTTGATTTTATTTTTTTTCCATTATCATGTAGGAAATGCTTGTACATTTTTATGTTCATTATTAAGCCAAGAAGTAAAAATACAGGGAGTTTTTGCTAAGTTTTTGTCCTTCTATTACTGGTATTAGGGTTATAGAATTATTAAATTTGTTTTGCTAGTGAGAATTGCTATACTATTAATGTTAAATTTGATATATAGTTGTCAAATTCACAAAGCAACTGTGTTATGTGTATTGTTTGAAATCAGCCTGAGACATTTTGAAATTAACTAATAACATTGGTAAAAGGTTATAATGTAAAACTATAATCATTTATGATTTATAAGGACCCCCTCCTTATAAATCATAAATGATTATAGTTTTACATTATAACCTTTTACCAATGTTATTAGTTAATTTCAAAATGTCTCAGGCTGATTTCAAAAAAAGGTCTCGCACCGGCACATTTTTTTCCTCTCAAGGGCCCTGCGATACCTTTCGCCATGATGATTGATTATCGAAGAAAGGGTTTTTAGAAAGTTCGAGACTATTCCTTACTAATACAATTTATAAATAGGTCAAAGAAACTACTCGTTGACTTCGAAACTGTGTCATAATTTAAACCATATAAATTAAACATATAGATGCCAAAATGATGTCATATGAATACTTTTTGGTTGCGAATTATCTTAAGTTTTATTATTCCTTTATTTGTCTATCAAATTTGTTGAGATTTTGTGGGTGTATTTATTGATACTTTCCCTCGATCCTTCTAAATTTGTTACCCTGCCCCGAATGGCTTATGAACTATAGCGAAAATTGTAGTATTAGGTAAGGTTAGAAATACTTACGAGACAAGTGTAGGGTGATCAAGGGAGATGGATGGGATACACACAAAAAAAAAACTGTAGCACTTAAAGTATATGTGTTCTTTTACAATCGAAAAAAGAGAGTTTCAAGTTTAGGCCTTCAAAAGGAAAACAAAATAAAAGCGTTAAATGAAATTTATAGACTTGTATTAACTAGGCCTTCAAGATGACTTCTTGGTCTGTGGAGCAGCTTTGTTTTATAAGTGAGCAATACGAGTATTACAAACATGGAAGTCATTTAAAAAAATAAATATTTGATAATAAACTTATAACTCTATCCTTTTACATTGCCTACTTTGCCTAGCAACGATCTAAGACGATATATATATATATATATATATATATATATATATATATATATATATATATATATATATATATATATATATATATATATATATATATATATATATATATATATATATATATATATATATATATATATATATATATATATATATATATATATATATATATATATATATATATATATATATATATCAAAGCCAGAACCAGTATTCAGATCATGCATAATTTGGAACGTTTCGAACATTAGCTATGTTCATCTTCAGCCTATAATAGAGCAAACAAGCAAGCTTAGAAAGTATATAGTTGCGAGTGTATATATATATATATATATATATATATATATAAGGTGTCTCAGAAAAAAGTTAACCGTACTTTGAATTAGTATAACTCAAAACCTATTGGAGATTTTTGATTCTTGAAAATTTCAAAACAAATTTAACAACTATTTATCTGTCGATTCTGGAAATTTCATTAAATTCTCTTTTACGGTATTAATACATTAATGGGTTTAGTGGAGGCTATCAAAATTATGTTTGCGCGAGGAAGTAAAATAATCAAACTTCGAACTTTAAAACTAACAAATATATTTAAAGCCATTTTAAACAAAAACACCTCTTCATATGGGTAATACAAATTCATTTTTTAATTTTCTAAGCACCGTTTCCTTCCACATGTCTTCCATTTCTTTCCAAGCACAGTTGCGCCTTTGATCGCATTTATTGAACAACTTTTTTGATTAACTTGTGATTTTCCTTAAGTCTATTGACTTCACATGTGATACTATCTCTTAACTGGTTGATGCTTTGTGGTAGAGTAGAATACCCTTCATTCTTTTCATATCTCCATAAGAAATAATCACACGGTGTTAGGTCAGGGGATCTTAAGGGCCATTCAATTGCATGATTTAGCGTGACAATGCGGTTGTCAAACGTTTCTCTCATTTTTGTTCTTACAACAAGCTGTCTATGAGCTGGTGCACCGTCCTGAATCCACTAAAGTCTATTGAATTGATTGCCGAAAATCTGGCGGAGTTCCGGGAAGATCCTTTTGTTGATCATGCTCAGGTAGGCAGCACTATTCAAGTTATTCTCGTAAAACAATGGTCTGACAAGATAGCCATTCCCGCATATTCCGATCCACAGAGACACTTTCTGCTGACAAATACGCGTGTCAAATTTGAATGCTGGCGGGTGGTTCAGCGGCGCATATTGCCGAATGTTATGGCTATTTACCTTTCCATTCATGAAAAAGGCTGCCTCGTTCTCAATTACAATATTTTCCAAGAAACGAGCAAGTTTATGGGAAGGCCATTCGACAAATTGTCTACAAGGAAAATCAGTTTCAAGAAGTTGGTGTCTTGCATGAATCTTATAGGGATGCCATTTTAAGTCATGTTTAATAATGCGGTTAAATGATGAATTTGACAATTGTAACCCATTCTTTCTGACTGATACGTGTGGATTTTGAATAAGTGTCATCTGAATATTTTCGATATTTTCTGTTGTTCTTATGGTTCTCATACGACCCGAACGAGCTTTATTTAGATTTAAGGATGTTCCTTCATGTTGATATTTGCGAATCTTTTTCCAAAGTGTGGGCTTGCTTGGTGGGGGCTGACCTAGAAAACTTTGTTTAAATGAATCTTGTACTTGTTTAATACTGCCAGTCTTAATAAAGTTTGTGACTACAAATACGCGTTGATTTTTTGTTAACTGCATGATTAAAAAGGTTCTATGGAAGTAAACTTTTGCACAGAAACGCTCTTATTTGTTAGTAAGCAATAATGACAAGACCATACCACAGCGTGGCTGAAAAACCACTGTAAAATGACCTAAGCTATGCTTGGAAAATCGCACAAAGACCTAGGCAACCTAGGCTCCCTAGGTTCTCTTGAAAGTGCACGGTGGCCTAGCCTTCCTAGGCATCGTTTCATTATTTTTCTTCCTTGCGCAAACATATTTTTGATAGTCTCCACTAAACCCATTAGTGTATCAATATCATAAAAGGGAATTTAATGAAATTTCCAGAATCGACAGATAAATAGTTGGTAAATAAAACACTTTTGGCAAGACCAAAAATTCTCCAATAGTTTTTGAGTTATGCTAATTCAAACTACGGTTAACTTTTTTCTGGGACACCCGGTATATATATATATCTAGGTCTTTCTCACGGCGAAGTAAAACAATGAAAGAAAAACAAAACCCACCTGTGTTTCTCTAAGCCACTCTACCCAGTCTCCGGTAACATACAAGTACGATAAAAATGGTAGATTTAGGAGACAGTTATTCCTGACATCTGCTCAAAAGGCCTACCCTCCGAGGGTGTATTTATAAACAAACAAGTTAAAAATTCAAACTGTCGATCTCGTATTACGCTCTTCCAGAGCGACATGATGCCAAGCACGGCTGAATTGATACCCACTTCTGTCGATTCAACATGAGATCCAGTTTCCCTAATTTCAAAATGTCTAAGAAGAGAAATAACAGGCGCCCAAAAGCCAGGGTACCCTCGGGTCTCCCCTTGCTATCCCCCTTCCCCTCCCCTTACCCCGCGGGAGTAATTCTAGTATAAAACTGTTCGTCAGGAGAAAAAGGAGAAAATTCTCGTTTCATCACGACATCGATAAGAACTTGCCGGTATAGAATTTCTCCAGCAATTTAAGAAGGACTTTCATTTTCTTGGGCAATACCAGTTCGATTATCAAAGATCGTCAAGTTATCTTACCTCCAAGTACCGTCGGCACAGTTCGATTACCAAAGATCGTCAAGTGATCTTACCCTATCTGAGTTTGAAACCCCAAACTAAATAGATTTCTCACCCAAAAGAGAAGCTCTACAAGCGAAACCAAATCGCTATAAAATCATACAACCATCTTCAAGTATCATCTGAGAAAACCTTTTCAAGGTTATAAACGCCCGACGCATCGCCTCTTCAATCGGCGTTTTGTTTTGATTCCTTCTCCTCCGCCGACTCGAAATTCCGCGTGATGTCACTCGTCCACCTCTCATTCGAAGTAACGCCCTCTATTGAGAAGTAAATAAACTACACTAACGACGCCTCTCCGGATGATATACGAAGGAAGGTATATCGTTTGGATTCTCTGGGTAAACCCCACTACCTTATGTGAGTAATCAATTCTATTTTCATGTCCCCGTGCGTTTAACGTAGATTATTTGTATCTCTTAAAGACGATTTTTTTTTAAAGTAAATTGTTCTCCCGTAAAGCAACCAGAAACCGAGTGTCGGTAACGGGACTTAAGAACCATTTCAAGTTGCATTTTGTACGTGTATATATTAATTTTGTTTGAGTTGATTAATGTACAGTAAAGGTTTAGTTTGGTTGAAGTGTTTAAATTATCCTTGAACGAGTTGCGTTGGCAGTATTTAGTATATTAAAGAGAGAATTCCCCTTTTTATTCATTCAATAGAATAAAAATAAGAAAAGCGTTCTTAGGGATCGATCCTGAAGCGATCACTGGAAGTACGAACGTACGACCCACTTTATTAATCTTAATAAAAAAAATATATTAATCTCGGCTAACTCACGACAGTATTAATGAATGACAATAAATTTAAATTTGGTAAATTTTAGAGAAAATAAAGCGAATATGTTTTAATGAATAAATTTAGAGTTTAATAAATTTCAGAGAGAATGCAAAACTTACAAAGAGAACATTGCAAAAATTACTAAAAAGCGCTGCAAGAATGATAAAAAACTTAGAAAACAAAGCAACAAATTAAAATAAATGAATGAACACTTACCAACTTGAGAGGACAGGAGCCGAATGAATTAAAAGGTGGAAAATTTTAGCAGAGCTAAACATGGTAGTAGTTTAAAATAACTAAAATTATGGGCAACCAACTAATAGAATATTTTAACTATCGGTTCATTGAATTGATTGTTGATAAATTTAAGTTAAAAAATTAATTATAAATCAAACTAAAATTAAAATGATTGAATTAAGAAATGTAAAGTGGTGTGGAAGACTGATTAGAATTTAATTATAATCCGAAGGATGTCCCAATTTAGACATATATACATATATATATATATATATATATATATATATATATATATATATATATATATATATATATATATATATATATATATATATATATATGGAAAAATATCCAAGACAAATTGGTGCGGTTAAGGTAATGGCATAATTAGACAACTGCTCTGCTTCAGGTCCAGCAGGTGATCCTATCCTCCTTGAACTGGAGCGTTTTCGAGCGTTTTGGCTCATTTTTTTTTTTTTTTTTTTTTTAAGAGCTCATCTGGCGACTGCCTACTTGGGCATTAGTCGCCGGATTAAAACTGGCCTAGTTCTAGGCTACTTTAAAATGAAATTAAAGAGAAAAAAAAAACAACACCCCAAAAGGGGGAAAGGAAGCAAGCTGGTGCGTCGGGGAGAGGTCCCCCCGGCGCAGGAGCGTGCAACTAAAGAAAAAAAACAAACAAAAAACAAAACAAATGCAAAAAAACAACACAAAAAACAAACAAACCTTGCTTAAATAATAGGGAGAAGGCCGGCCTCCCCCAAGAAGTCAACAAGTCCACAAGTCAGTGTGCACGAATCTGTCCCAAGCACAAGGGACAGGCGGTAGCGACCCCGCCCATCCCGGTACTGGGACAGGTATCGTGCGCGAAGATCACCCAGACTGGGACATTCGACAAGAATGTGCCGAACAGTCTGGGGGACGACGCAGTCGTTGCAATAGGGCGCAGGCGAGCGCTCCATCAGATAGCGATGCGTCACACGAGTGTGTCTGATTCGGAGACGACAGAAAGCAACCTGAAGCCGCCGCGGCATTGGGGGATAGGTCCATGGGAACAGTCGCGGCGCAATGGCACGCAACTTTAAGTTCCCTTCGACCGTCTCCCATCTTCTTTGCCAAGCAGTCCGAAGAGCTGCCCGTATTCCTGCCATGTAGTCGGTGTGAGGAAGAGCGAAACGCTGGTCCGGTCGCAGAGTCCTCGCGGACTCTTTGGCGCCCTCATCGGCGCGCTCATTCCCCGCAATTCCTACATGTCCAGGAACCCAGCAGAAGATAATCTCGACATCTGCCCGGCTCGCCAAAACCGTGGCGTCACGGATATCGCGAACCAGGGGATGCGGAGATTCCAATGCCCCGAGAGCACTCAGGGCGCTTTGTGAGTCGCTATAGATCACAATCCGGTCTCCGAACCGGGCACGTCGCGTAATCTCCCGTACCGAGTGGTGTATTGCCACCAGCTCGGCCGTGAAGACAGACGCAGCGCCTGGTAGAACCCCGCTGACTTCAAACAGAGGAGATACGGCGTGGAAGCCGACCCCCTCTTGGGACTTGGAGCCATCCGTATACACTGGCACGGTACCAGCGTGACACGATGTGTGCTCCAAAAAGGTCGAACGCAATACTCCCGGCGCAGTACAAGCTTTGGGAGCAGAGGCGTGGCGACAAATAGCCAAATGTGGTACCCTCCAGGGTGGCGTCCTGGGCAGAACCAGGGGCGCCACCGGCCCGAGAGCTATATCTACCTCTCGAAGGAGTTTCCTGGCCCTAAACCCAAAGGGCTTAGGGTGCGTTTTGGCTCAGTCAACGCTGTTAATATATTAATAATAACAGTTTTCTGTGACGGTAAACGAGACGACATAAAGGCGTGTCTTTGAAATCAGCTTTTTTGGGCTGATGGATGGGTCATCCCTAAGTGTTGTCTTCCAGTTCAAGGAGGATAGGATCACCTGCTGGACCTGAAGCAGAGCAGTTGTCTAATTATGCCATTACCTTAACCGCACCAATTTGTCTTGGATATTTTTCCATCTTTCGAGCGTTTTGGCTCAGTCAACGCTGTTAATATATTAATAATAACAGTTTTCTGTGACGGTAAACGAGACGACATAAAGTCGTGTCTTTGAAATCAGCTTTTTTGGGCTGATGGATGGGTCATCCCTAAGTGTTGTCTTCCAGTTCAAGGAGGATAGGATCCCCTGCTGGACCTGAAGCAGAGCAGTTGTCTAATTATGCCATTACCTTAACCGCACCAATTTGTCTTGGATATTTTTCCATCTTTCGAGCGTTTTGGCTCAGTCAACGCTGTTAATATATTAATAATAACAGTTTTCTGTGACGGTAAACGAGACGACATAAAGTCGTGTCTTTGAAATCAGCTTTTTTGGGCTGATGGATGGGTCATCCCTAAGTGTTGTCTTCCAGTTCAAGGAGGATAGGATCCCCTGCTGGACCTGAAGCAGAGCAGTTGTCTAATTATGCCATTACCTTAACCGCACATATATATATATATATATATATATATATATATATATATATATATATATATATATATATATATATATATATATATATATATATATATATATATATATATATATATATATATATTATATATAGTTTTATGAAAAAAATATCACTGATATATGGCCTTTTGTTATGGATGGCATTTTTCTGGATCACCCAGGAGTACAAATTAAGAAAGTTTAAGGACAAGCAAAAACGGTGTGCTCCACTCACGACCAACGCTGTAGATTAGATCTTCCCAATTTCTAGAAAATACTTATCTACGTCTTTTTTTCAATGTTTTGATAGTATTATCGATAGTATAATATTATTTGAGACAAGTGATTCCAATGATCAACTCGTATAAGTTCAGCTCTCAATCGACATGGGTCCAGCGAGTGGAAATTGAGCTCCCTGAGCCTTTTTTTTTCAAATGACCTACCGTAGGATTCCGCAAACCATCGTAGTCGCACGGCGTTGCATCCCTACCCTTTCTGCTTCCTTTTTGTAAAGAAGTGCGCCAGAGTTGCGCCGCAAATTCCAAATCGGCCTAGCGACGAACTTGCGCAGTAAGAGAACAATCTTTTTCCACTTTAAGAAAAAAAAATCTACAGATAAAGCCTATACGACCTTGTTGGACTATTTTCCACACATCCACACATTATGTTGGAAATTTTCACGTTATTGTTGATGGTCATTCTTAAATCCTTTTGAACTTCTCCCTTTCGGTGTTGTTTGTTATAAGAATAGAAAACAAAAATAATAATGTCTCCGAAGTACCGAGAGATTTATAATGAGACTGAGGAAAGCAGGGGGGGGGGGAGGGGAACTTATGTAAAATAATATAAAACAAAATGTATAAAGAATGTATAACATACATATACAATCTAAATTAAATATTGGACCCCTTGCTCTCGTTCTCGAATCGAAATAATCCATTCATCAACCGGTTCGTGGCCATATTGGCAAACGTATCCGAAACTTGAAACGTTTATGGCCAGGTGACGGAGGGGGCGCAGAGGGGTGGGGTATCCAACAGATTGGCCATAAATTAGACATCTTTTTTGCGGATGATCCTTTGTTAGATTATACGATCAAAGAACGGGTTATTGGCTCCCTCCATCTCCTCCCTGCTTGACAAGGCGTGAAAAAACTCATAAAAAAAAATATAACTTAAATTCCGTTCATATCGTGTGGCCATAAAAGAATAATTCAGCGGAGACGTCCGGCTTTCCTATAAGAAAAGGGAAGAACTGTCGATAATCACGAGAATATTATTATTATTATTATCATTATCATAATTATCGATAACACTGGTTTAAAGAGAAATTGAAGCAAACACAAAAATAGTTGTTCTAGGATAATTTTGGGGTGCTGATTTCAGATACCAAAGCAGTTTTCACTCATCACCTCTAGTTTTTGAAGTATAGATGTATTAGAAATTTTAGGAATTGGGGTTCTTTAAAACCCTTACGCTACCAATGAGACAATGCATCCGAGAAGTTTTTAAAATATACCTGTGGGCAGAATTCAGCTTAAATTAGTGTATATTTTTATCCCAATGGTAGTTCTAATGTATTAGCATATTATCGAATATCTGGCAACTATCTTTTATTCCTCAGTTGTTTTTGATAACCAGTAAAGTGAACACGTGCTGAAAGGTTAGCATTTGTTTTATTAATTTCTTGAGAACTAATTGTTTAATTAGTTCTCAGGTATATTATAAAATATATATCTTATAGACAGGGTGACCCCCCAAAAAACGGGCCTGCACACACTTTTTGTGATATATCCTTCATTCATTCACTAATCACCCTTACTTTGCAGGGCATGAGACAAGCAACGCCTGTGAATACAATTAGATCTCAATGGGAGCTCCAGCAAAGAATATACTGCGTTAAACATTACTACAAGACAGGCTCGTTCAAGAAAGTGCAGGACACTTTCGTGCATCAGTTCGAATGTGAAAAAGCACCCGCCAAGAGCAGAATTCAGGACTGGGTGGATCACTTCGAGAACTATGGGACAGTGGAGAACCTCAATCCAGCCAGTGACAACCGTCCAAGCCATTCAGAACGCCCCAAGAAGCGTACAGCTGAGCTGGTCGAGAGCGCGAGAGAGTCAGTTCCGCAGAGTCCAAAACGCTCTGTGCGCACGCGAAGTCAATCCCTCGGTATATCCCGTGAAACTTGAAGGAGAGTGTTAGTAATATATGTAAAGGCCTACCCATACAGAATACAAAGGAAGCAGACCCTTACAGCCTCAGACAAGGAGCAGAGAGCAGAGAAAGGCTATGGAAGTCAAGATACTGGAGAAGATTCAGGAGACCCCAACTTTCCTTAACCTCCTTTGGACCTCAGATGAAGCTCACTTCCATGTTGAAGGAAAGGTAAACTCGAAGAAAAATGTCTTCTGGGGAACCTCCAGACCAAATAAGGTAGCCAACAAGCCCCTACACTTCCCTAAGTGCACGGTATGGACTGCAACCTCAGTCAGAGGCATCATCGGACAATTCTTCTTCCAGGAATCTAGCGCTACAGTGACAGTCACCAAGGCGCGGTATGTTGAGGTCCTGAAACCTTCACGAGGGAGCTACATACCCTGTTCCCGTCGCTTATGGAGAAGTTCTGGTTCAAGTAAGATGGAGCAAGCTCTCACACCTCAAACCTGTCCCGACTTTGGCTGAAAGAGAACTTTGGTTGCCTTGTGATCAATCTTAAGACTGATTTTGAGTGGGCACCTCAGAGCCCAGACCTTAACCCACCAGATTTGTTTCTCTGGGGCTACCTTAAAAACAGAGTGTACGCAGGGAGACTCATGACCACACGGAACTCAAGGAAGCCATCAGGGAGGAGACAATAACCATTAGTCGGTCGGTTTGTAAGGACGTCATGGACAACTTTGTGCTGCACTTTATGAAATGCACAGAGCTAAATGGAGGTCATCTCGAACACGTGCTCTAGAATAAAGAAGAAAATTCCAAATACTCTCATATTTGATATGATGTTTTTAAACACAATAAACTAGTTAACACCAAAACTTCATTCAATCGTTGCAGAAAATTAAGAAATAAGGCCTATCGAAAGTTGGGGCCAGTTTTTGGGGGGGTGACTCTGAATTATATATATTAGAAAATATATATCTTTCACTAACTATATTTATGCTTTCTACTCAATATAATATATCTACTTGGCTAAATTCAAGCAAACAGAATGCCCAAAATTTCAACCCCCCTCTAACTAAACTTTAATGTTTTAAAACCTTTTATAACATTTTGAATAAAAAATATTCTGGTAGTGAAAGGGTTAAAATTGTAAATGTCCTATTCTTAGATTGTGAGGTTAGGGCTGCTCGACAATCATGTTACACAACCATTTTATATGTTGGACACATGTCCATATTATTATTTTGCAACCATATGTATTTTGTAACCATATATATGATTAATGTTTGTTTTGTTTCCCAGATTTTTGTGAGTTGATACCTATATCTACAATGGCTTCCGGCACTTCAAAACACCGAGGATGCATCAACAACGCAAATTCATTTGGTTAGGTGTGTGGGGATTTCACGACAGTTGCACAGCGCCGAATAATTACTTCCCTCCTGAGAACTGCGTACTTTCAATATTTTGACTGCAAAATTGGAGATTAAAACAAATCCTGGGCCCCACACATCTGTTGTAAACCCTGTTACAATGGACTAACTGCATGGTTTAATGGCAAGAACACAGCCTTCAACTTTGTTGTCCCGATGGTCTAGAGAGAGCCAAAAAGCCATGCAGATGGTTGTTATTTTTGTCTGACAAATATAACTGGTTTCAAAGCTTCTTCTAGAAAAAAAATAAAATATCCCAACCTTCCCTCAGCTATGAGACCCGTTCCCCACTCAGATGATCTTCCTGTCCCTACACTCTCAGCAAATACAGATCTTCTTCCTTCATCAGATGAAGAAATGCCTTCAGGGGAATATTTTGCCAATTCGATCTATTCTGAAGACAATGTCTCTGTTAATTCAGGAGAAAGTAGCAATGAGCTCCACGGGGTCATAGAGGAAGACCTCAATGACCTTGCCCGTGATTTGTATCTATCTAAGCAGCAGGCAGAGCTCCTGGCATCCCGGCTTAAGCAGTGGAACCTGGTCAAGGCAGGTGTAAGGATCACGTTTCAAGACACGGAACAAGCACTTCACTTCATTCTTTGACATGGAAAACAGGTTGTGCTACTGCAAAAATGTCTCTGGCTTGTTCACTTCCCTTGGTTTCTCACACAATCCTTCAGATCGGCGTCTTTTCACAGACTCTTCGAAACGAAGTCTGATGGATGTGCTCCTGCACAATGGGAATAAATACCCCAGCGTTCCCATTGCCAAATCAGTCCACCTGAATAAGTCGTATTACAATATTCAGCTCTTTTTGGAAGCTGTCAAGCACAACCTGTAACAGTGGAGTCTCTCCAGGGACCTCAAGGTCATTGGGCTCCTTATGGGTATGCAAGAGGGCTTCACAAAGTACTGTTGCTTTCTCTGTCTCGGGGCTGTTGGGCTGTGTCCAAGCACTATAAGCAGAATGACTGGGGGTCTATGAGCACTTTCGTGCCTGGTGAACACAGTGTCCAAGAATATCCTCTAGTGGACATGAACAAGGTTCTTCTTCCTCCTCTTCATATCAAGCTTGGGCTAATGAAGAATTTCGTGAAGGCCATGAAAAAAAATGGCGCTGCCTTCCAACACTTGGGTACTCTATTCCCAGCTCTGAGTTTTGCTAAGCTTAAGGAGGGCATCTTCATCGGACCTCAGATCCGAGAGGTTCTGAAGGATAATGAAATTAAGGAACTTCTTACCTTAAAGGAACTGATAGCATGGGAAGCATTTAAACCAGTCTGCCATGGCTGCTTCCTTGGTAACACGAGGATACTAGATTACCAAGAGTGTATCGAGAAGTTGTTACAGTCTTATGAGAATATGGGATGCCGAATGTCACTCAAAATTCAACTTCTCCACTCCCAGCTCAACTTCTTCCCTCCTAACCTTGGGGCAATGAGTGATGAGCATGGAGAAAGGTTCCGCCAAGACATTTCTACGATGGAGCGCAACTACCTAGGCAAGTGGAACCCCAGCATGATGGGGGACTTCTGCTGGATGCTGTTGCGTAACATCCCGGAGGAAAAGTACACAAGATCATAAAAAAACTAGCTTCTAACTGTCTGCTGTACTATGATTTGTGTGTATTTTATTATCCAAGTAATTTAGTTCCATACATGTTCTGTATCTATGCTGATTTTTCTCTAATATACCCTTGTAACAGATGAAATAAGCACATTATATTTTGAATTTATATGCAGTATAATAAAAATGGGGTATGTGAAAGCAAAAAAATAGAGGTGCTAGAACAAAACTGATCAGAAATTTGAATTCACCGCAACAAAATTAGTAAAAAACACCTATTCACATCCTTGCCTCAGAGCAAAATATTTGGGGGTAAACCAGTGTATAATCAACGAGATAATGAACATTATTATTATTATATGATTATCATTATGATGATTATGTTATGATTATGATTATTATGCTATGATAATCTTATGATTATGTTATGATAATGATTATTATTACTTAAAACTGAGAAACGAAAACCAGCGAGAGCAACCTCGCCATGAAGTTCGTAAGGAGAACGCTATATAAAAAAAAGGTGAAGGTGCTAGAAGTAAAAATGAATGGAAGATGTTTACCTGCAGATCCGCATGCGGACATTAAAGCCCAGAGGTCATTGAAGCTTTCAGATGTTAGCTGCAGCACATTTACCCACGTTACACTTGACACGTCATTGATGGAGAAATATGAGAGGACAGCGAAAATGGAGTGGAGTTTGCGGCGAACGGTGGCTGACAACGCCACACACTCTCATTCTTAGCTGTTTAAGAGGTTATAATGAGTGTTGTTGTTTATAGCTCCCTGGGAGAAGATGCAATGTCCGCTCCCTCGACTGCTTGAGAGGTTAAGGGAGAAGGCTTTGATCCTACGCCCGGCGCTGTACGACCCCGTCAGCGTTCTCACAATTAGGTGGGGCTGCTCCTTCCATCAGGGTGTCCTGAGGGAGAGGGTTAGAGTGGAGGGAGGATGTTGCATGCTGCGGGAATTTTATAGCACCTCTCTTGTGCTAGTGGCCCATGCGAACAGGTAGGAAGTGGAAGTTCAATTGCAACTTCACCACACATGGAATACATCTAAGTGGGGTGATCCCACAGGATTGCCTCCATGCGGGGTAGTCGTGTTATATCCCTCTTAGGAATGACTGACCACTCTAAAACTCTATTCTTTCCCTACGGGGTGGCTAGAGTTTTAAAAAAAGAACCACAGCCATACCCATAGGTGGGTGTTATTGCGATAAATTATCACGATAATTTATGGCGATAACGATATCGGGTTATCGGTTATCCAATATCCCCTCCCCCCGCGTTATCGATTCATCGGTATCGCGGATACTTTGGGTTCCGAACTAGTGATAATCGATAATTTCAGTTTTTGGTTCCAGTTTAGCAAAAGGGCGAGCCACGCGTGCCTTGGAGGCAGAAATAGGTAGGTCCGAGCTGAGAACCGAACGTATACTGAACGGAGTGCGGGGAGGCCGGTCTTGACGTCTTCTCAAAACGTTCGCTCAGTTTCAGTCTCTCACCAGCTGTCGGACGAGAGGTCATGAAGTGTTGCTCCTGCACGCTACCGGTTTTACGCGTTCTTTGATGATTTTTTCCTATGTTCCCGTGCTTCTTCCGTTCTATTTTTTTGTGCACGTGTATATGAATGCATGTACAATTCGGTGCTATTCTTTAATATCCGTTTATTAACGTTTTGAATACTTACGAAGTTACGCTCCTATTCTAACTGATCCTATTTTTATTGTAATTTAGTAGTACAGTGATTTGCTATTTTATATTATTGAATTAGTGATGGAGTCGCAAGAAACTGTGCCCGCATCAAGCCAGAGAGACTCAGCAGCGGAGTCTATTAACTCTGAGCTCACTGAAGCTGAGCCTCAGTCACCCTGGACATTCCTTGGCAAGTGGGTGAAGTACAAGAAGATGGTTGGCGACAGCTACATCTTCCAGTGCTAGTCCAGCCTCCCCAAGATCACTGAGGTGAAGGTGAACAAGGGCACCAAGGCCAACCTGAAGAGCCACTTCAACAGGATTCATCCTGACAAGGCAAAACAAGTTGAGGAAGCTTGCAAGGCCAAACTTGGGACTGGCGGCCGCAGCAGGAACCGGTCCGGTCAGTCAGACGACGGCGGGCCAACCAGCAAGAAGTAGCGGCAGATTTCCATCGCCGAGACCTTTGGCATCATGGCCCAGGGCAGCGCCGTCCTGCAGTTCACCGTTGACAAGACAATTGTCAGGTTTGTGGTGGACAACATGCTGCCGCTGCAGATTATTGACAGTCAGAGCTTCAGGGACATGGTCAACACTCTCATCCTTAAGAAAGGGGTACCCTCTAGGAGGACGCTGGGGAAAAGGCTCCTCAAAACCTATGAGGAGATGAAGGAGAGCCTGATCAAGTAAGAAACTAAGAAACAGTATTCAAATATTCCTACTATCGTATTATAAAATAACGCTATATATAGTCAATAATTAATATTGTATTATAATTTTGGATTTATCTGTTATCACCTTATCGGGGCGATAAATTTATCGCCAGTTATCGATTATCGGTTATCGCCGATAAGGTTATCGTTATCGATTTATCGGTTATCGTGATACATCTTTTCGTTATCGCGCCCACCACTGACCATACCTGCTGGTTGGTTGCAATACGTGTAAACTGATAGGTACAAAGGCTCAAAACGTTCTTCTCAGAAGATTTCTCAATCAACTCAAAGAGCTTATTTCCTCTCTTTCCTAGGAGCTAACGCCACTAGCAACCTTAACCCTTCGTCTCCCCATTCACATGTAAGGGAAAATTAAAGAAAACTTGTCGAACCAACGATGACATGTTCACTTAATGAAGAAAGAGAGGGATATATATAAGGAATGTGAAAAGGGCTGAGATTGCCAAAGACTATAATATGAAACCTCGTTAATCAACAAACCTTGGGGGGCCGAAGGTATTATAAGAATCCAGCCATGCGTTCATGCAGACCTGATTCAAAAACATGAATCTGAACACATTTGCAGGGTTTATGTCCTATATATTCCACAATCATGATTAAAAAGTATCATCTAACCTTGGTAATAAGTAAATTTTCCTGAATACATTTTCGTATTTAACTTTCGAACACAAGGACACCTAAGGCATACTTTACTAGTTTTATATCCCCTAGTTTCATACATTTGCCTTAACATTATTTTCGCAGTATCCAATTATATCAACGGCCTCCTCTACACTTTATGCAAACTCCAAAAAGTTCCCATACCCATAAACACACAAAGCCGATCTAGTATTAAAGACACGCAAGGAGAAGCTTCTCGGAAGGGTAAGGGCCGTCGAAACCTGGAGGAGCGCCACGCCCTCCTCACCCCAGTGCCCCTACAGAAACTGGTGCTCTCTTGATGGGTCGTCTTTTGCAACTCTTAAATTTCCCACCTTCTTTTCCGTGACTGTATAAATCCAGAGAAAGGAGTAAGGCGTTAGCCGTTAAGATCTTTTGAATTAAATTAACGACACCACAAATCATACATCATTAAGATTAATGAAAAAATGGGTTAACATTCTAAGGGAATTTTCCCATTAAAATCCTAGAGTCATTTTCTACTTAAAGATGCTCTTAAGACAAGATTAGCGGTCACGGAAAGCAAGAGCTGCAATGTGACGTGTAGTTAATTAAGACATTTTGCCGGCTGAATTCAGCATTCTTTACTCACAGTCGTCTACTGACAAATTCAGCAAAAAAACTACTGAACAATGATCATAAAGTTGAGGAGATTCTAAGGAGGTGGAGCGTGTGTAGGCTACTGAGAATGTCATTTTCATAAGAGCTACTCATTACTTAAGTGAAGTGAATTAAATGGAATAAGACCAAGTTGAATGCAGGAGCTCACACATACAGGGTGGAAACACAAGTGTAGACTGCTTTTTGCACATCATTTTAAATACGTTTTCAAATCATTAATTAATTACTTTCTTGCGGGTTCTTTTAGGATTTATTGAAATTTGTTAATCAAAGTGTAAATTCATAAAAAATGATATCCGTTTACAAATAACTTATGGATGGAAAATGTGAAGCACTTGTTTATCGGTATATAAGCGCGGACAGATCTGGGGTTATTAAAGCTATCAAACGGATTAAAGAGAGATGCAGTTATCTTCCAAGAGAGAGTACTACCTTTTCCCGACTAGCGAGAACCACAACTCTCATCAAGAATACAAACAAGATCAGGCGTAATCCAAGGAGGAGTGCTAGAAAAATTGCTCGGAGGCCAAAGTGAACGATGTTATGCAAAAATTGCTTAAAAATGATCTGAAACTTTCTCTATTGAAGGTAGCTAGAGGAATTCTGCTTTCCAACCCCACCTAAAAGAAGTCTCGAAAGATCGAGAAGCCTCCAACGGCTTCTTGATGACTCGGAGACTCCAGTTCTAAATTTTGTGCAAGCTGGTTAAAGATAACTGTTATAATGTTTAGGCCTTTTATAAGCAAGAAATGGCCAGGTATAGGTCAGCTACAAAAATGGCGTTTGGGGGGTCATTTGAAGTGTCTAAAGGACAGCGTTTACAACGTGTGAATATTGATTCATCCCTATTGGCTCAAAAGTCCCATGAGTCATATCTGGGCACAATTGCTACGGAAGATGAAAAGTGGGTTCTTTACCACAATATTAAGCGCAATCGATTCCTTTTGTTCAAGAATTCATTCGGTGTCGTAGAATTATATGATTTAATATCCTTTGTCACCGCCATATCGGAGCAAATCTTGCCATTGAGGTAATGTGGTAATTACTTAATTAAATGTTCCTAAGTGGCACCAGGTTCGCTGAATAAGGGAAGGTGAGGAAGAACTTCTCAACCTAACGCATTACTTTTATCTTGAGTCAATCGTGCCGCGTGTGGGAGTACATCAAGGGGGAGGACCCCCTTTCGGTTGACCAGTGAAGGGCGTTTATGTTCAAGAGCTTCATTTAAACGTTGCGATTGTTGAACATTTAGCGGTCTGTGGTAACATATGTGCTAAATGTTGGGGATTTCATTATATTTAACACTTTTCACACCCCACTAAATGCACAGCATAGCTATTGTATTGCACAGTTAATATTGCAGCAAGGAACCCCCTTTTCATTTTCCGCAGCAATTGTGCCCAGATTTGGCTCACGAGCATCTGAACCAATCGGGATAAAGCAATATTCACACGTTGTAAACGTTGTCCTTCAAACAGTTCTGATGACACACTAAACACCATTTTTGAAGTTTACAAAAGGCCTGTCCATTTTCTGCTTATAAAAGGCCTACGCATTATTACAGTTATCTTTGGAACAAATTTGGAACAATTTAAACAACTCACAAAAACTTCTTTTTTTTAATTTGTCATAAAAAGAGACATTAATTTCTTGACATCCTAACTTTTTTAAAAATATCTTCGTAATATCTGCATGCATGAGGTTAGCAACCTCGGGTTGCTAACGCTGACAATTTGCGTTCCGATGATTCACGACCAGACGTGAATCCATGAGGGGGGGGGGGGGAGGGCTATGTGGCTGAAGCACCCTCCCCAAATTTCACACCGGTTTATGTTTATATTGCTTTTTTTAAAGCCATAATTGTATTCTGCTGTTCAGAAAGGGTTATTTAATAATATAAAATATATATAAAAATATTTTTTAAACCGTTGCGATCGAATGTATCGTATATGATACGTGTCTAAAATAGAGACAAATCTCAAAAATAATGATTAAAGTCAGTATTAGACCTCAGCTGAGGTCCAAATACTACAATTTAAACATTTTCTGATGTGTGGGAAAATTCAGATCTGAGAGAACCAGTGTCCACTACTTTATGAGACGCTGTTATTATTATCAATTCGTGTACGATAATCATCATTACTGTTTAATGTCCCTTTTCTCAGACTACTCATAGGGAGGAATTCAGGTTCGTCTCCCTCCCCAATTTTTATCCTGGATCCGCCACTGTTTGCGACAGGATCGCTTACTGTTTTGCCGACACCGCCCAAGACGTGGAAAACAGGTGTTTCGCCAGCACAGTTTTCACCGCCGAAAACCCTTTTTCTTAAAGCCGCTTGACTCGCACCCAGGGTTGCCAGTGTTTCTGAACCATTTTTTAAAAACGTCATTTTATGCATTAAAACCCCCACGAACTTCGTGTAATGATTTTATAAGTATAATTTAATAAATAAAAGCAAAGAATGTATTAAATTGAATAAATCTTTGGTTATTATTAATTTTACTCTACGCACTCCTTCGGAACATTTGTTTGACCAGCTGCATTCGAGTTATTGTTATCTTCTTCCATCACGCGGCCAGGTGAATTATGTAGATCAACTACAAAGGTTGATGCAAAGTAGGTCATGAGAGTGCCTTCCCCTTCCATTCTCACCACCACGTCATCGCTGTCACGTAATCGAGGCGAAAATAAATAAACAATGTTGTTCCTGTAATTAGCTGTTTGTCCATTGGAGCCCCAGTTAAGGCGATCTGAAATATTTATTATCTAGATAAGCACTGCAGAGGGGGAGCATGGTGGGGAGCTGCTATTTATTGCAATAGTCCCCCCTCCTCTCAGAACCATTAACCCCATATCCTGACATTTCCAGTAATGAGACGGGGTCGGTTCATTCCCCTGGTCTGACCAATCAGACTCTAAGACTCTAAGACAGAGATTCTTAACCTGGGGTCCATGGATGGGTTTCAAGGGGTTCGTGAGGGTAAGATTAAGAAAAATAAATGGATGGGTTTCAAGTTGAAACATGGCTCCGTAATCCTTATCTAGCCAACATAGACTGTATTAGTGATGAAACCTTGCCAAAGATAACCTCATTGACCTGAGGACAAAGGAAATCTTACGAAGTGAATTCAATTTGAAGAGTCTTGGAGAATTCTGGTGTGCGTTGACACAAGCCTACCCTCGTCTGGTAGAACGAGCTATGAGTGCTCTGATTCCCTTTGCTACTAAGTACCTTTGTGAATCAGGGTTTTCAGCACTTGTTTCTATCAAAACGAAAAGTCGAAACAAATTGGACGTCAGAGATGACATGCGCGTCACCTTATCAAAGACCACTCCACAGTTTCAGCTTCTTATTCAAGACAAACAAGAACAACCGTCTCACTAAAATAAACTAGCTAACAAGAGAGAAAGTAGTATTTGTGGTATATTTGAGCAGGATAAAAATAATTTTGCTTAATGTGCACAAAATTACTGTATTTCTTTTATTTGAATAAGTAGAATTTACTTTTAAATTGAAAAGAAGTTAGTTATTTGTTGAGATTGTTTACTTTATCTATACTTTTGTATGCTATAGGCCTACATGTATGAGGCAATCATAATTATATTATGTCAATAAAATAAATTACATATATTAATTGCATGCAAAGTTGTTTTCATGACTTTTATGTGAAAATTTCCTTGGAGGGGGACCATAGATTTCATCACCTTCTTAAGGGGGTCCATGACTGAATAAAGGTTAAGAACCCCTGCTCTAAGAAGAAGTTTGTCTGAGTTTGCGCCAAATCGAAAGGAAGGCAATGGAGGAGGGAGCAAGGAGGGCGATTAATTCCTTTGTTTGTCTCTCCATTTTTCTATTGGATATTTTATTTATATCATGGTTAGATGTTTGTGCACTTTCTTGAATAGGGATTAATGGATTAATAGTTAGGTTTTACGATGATTAGGCCTTTGTTGGTTGTCGCCATGATAGGATCTTAAAATTATATATATATATATATATATATATATATATATATATATATATATATATATATATATATGGAGGGAAGGCATTATTCAACTGTTGAAGATCTGAAAGGGGTAGTTTTGAAGGCATGGAAGCAGCTGACAATTGCTGCAGAGGTTCATTGAGCGAATCAATTCCCGTATTTTTAAGTTATTCACAAAGGAGGATGTGAAACACACTATTGTTAAAATAAATATTTCGAGTTTTTTTCGGTTTTCGCAGGGCTTAGACACAGGTAAACACTCCAGGGAAATAAAAACAGATAAGAAAGGTTCGTCAGGAATACCAAGGTTTTCTTTCATTTCTCCTCGGGGAGAGAATTTGTACAAATAATAAAAAATGTCCAATTCATTCAACCTTTCGTACAAATTGCCTAGTTGCAATTGTCCCAATTTGCAAGCATACCCCACTACGATAGGGTTAAATTTGCAGCTCTAACCACCACACCTACTCATGGTGTGAATGTGCACTTACTAATTGTCTTGCAATTGCCGGGTTGCAGTTGTCCCAATTTGGAGAACTAACCCATGCGACAGGGTTAACTTCCGTCATCATATCGACTTAACGAGATTGACACTTTCATGTTGTTGTTAGTCTCGATTTTTACCACTATTCTCTGTTCTTGCACATTTTCTCCAGTCTGCTCTTTCCCTCATTATTTTCCTTGGAGTCGTAGAGTGAGATTACCCTCGTTAGATTACACAAGTTATTTTTTGTACACTTCATAATTAAAAAAAATGATCATCCATATAGATCAAAAGAGCCACCTGCAAGATCAGCAAACTACCTTTGGTTTGGATACACAGAATGACGATTTCGCCCTGCCGATCGCCATCATACAGCACAGTTCATTTCACAGGTACTTACGATCAATGGAATCCTCACTTTAGCTGATCAATGTAATGATCACTTTAGCTGATCAATGAAATTCTCACTTTACCTGATCAATGTAATGTTCATTTTACCTGATCAATGAAATGCTCACTTTACGTGATCAATGCAATGCTCGCTTAACATGATCAATGTATGCTCATTTTACTTGATCAATTTAATGCTCAATTTACCTGATCAATGTAATGCTTGCTTTACTCGATCAATGGATTGCTCACTTTACCTGATCAATGCAATGATCACTTTACTTGATCAATGTAATGCCAATTTTACCTGATCAATGTAATGCTCATTTTACCTGATCAATGAAGTGCTCACTTTACGTGATCAATGCAATGGTAGCTTAACATAATCAATGTAATGCTCATTTTACTTGATCAATTTAATGCTGAATTTATCTGATCAATGCAATCTTTGATTTACCTGATCAATGCAATGCTCATTTTACCTGATCAATGGAATTCTCACTTTACCTGATCAATTTAATGCTTACTCTTCAGATCACTGTAATGATCACTTTATCTGATGAATGTAATGATCACTTTACCCGATCAGTGTAATGACTTTAGCCATGGCAAACTCTCCAAGATCATCGTCATCGACCGTCTTCCCACAAACTCGGGGTGGCGCGCATCGGCAAGATGAGTGTCTAAAGAAAGCCCAAAGAATCCGTCCATCATTGAGAGAAGTCATCACTCGTAAATTAACTGCTAAGTCATAAAAGAAAAGCTGGAACTCTGCCGTCAATGTCCATTAACAGCCATAAACATTCCTCAGAATTATATCAAACGTGGTAAGTAAATGCTAAATTAGGCGACAGGAATGACGTGTCCAGGTCAGACATATACACTAATGGTAGGACAAAAAGAAGGAACCTCGCAGACAGACCCTTCATGGTGGGGCGAGCTCACTCAAAATAGAAAAAATCGAACCGAGTGCGGGAGGGAGCGTGTTTGTTGGGGGTGTCTGGCGCTGTTCAGGATCGAGGAGAGGGAAGGGGAGGGGTGCCAAACCTTAAAGGAGATCGACCTGGAGGGGAACACGAGGGATATTTCCTTTCGAAATTTAAAACGCAATAGCAACGAGGCTGCATCACGCAAATAGTAAGGAGAAATCCTTAAGGGAAAGAGGCATTTCGGCCTGGGCGATGCACATCTGCGGGCATTGGAGCGGGAAGGGCGTCAACATGGAAGTAGATATAAAAGTACGAACAAATGAGGGCATGTCCGCAGTCATACCTAAAAGTGGTGAGGTTAGGGTGAGACAGGAAAATCCCGCAACTCTCCTCAACTTGTCCCTGATCCACAATGTCGACACCCTTACGAACAATTCCCTAATGGGAGGAGGAAAATTGGGGTATTTTGGTTCCTGTACTTTTTCGTCAGAGTTCTTTGTAGAGGTTTCGAAATACCCCCTTGCCCCTACTCCCATAAGCATATAAGGCTGATAAAGTTAATAAAAGTTTTCCATTTACTCCTTTGTTGATCTTCTCTCCTTTTTTATTTCAATGGAATTATTGTATAAGTGGAAATAACAGTGTAAAAGCAGCCAATAAGTCACATTCAGACAAACCTGATTAAAAAGAATAAAAACTTTTGAATGATGGTTCCCAAACATCTTCGATTTCTTTCAATTTACCGAAACAAATGACGTCAACTTAGGATAAAATACCTGCAATACATCTTTATTTACCCTCACAAATTACATAACTATCCCCAAATCAGTCTCTGTGTATAATATAGTAGTTGGTTGATTCTATGATCCTGGCACTCCACGCGCGGCAATAAAGGTTAAACCATAGTCAAAACGAAATATTGCCGCGAAAAAACTGATCATTTTGGCGCGTCCGCCTCAGTCGTTATCTTTCCTCCGTGAGAGTAACACCTCCCCTCCTCAAAAGCCACTCGCTAAAACTACTTGGCGTCATAAGTCTTTGATGATTATTTTTACGACTTTCCTTTTATGCTTCAAGTTTTAACAATTTGTTTACTTTCCTTAACGTTCACGTGAATCTCGGATTTCTTTTCAGTCATTCCAATAAAATAATTTGCTTGAGAAACTATTTAAGAAAGGGTGTGAGAGCTTTAACGATTTTTTCACTTTCTCGGTTTATTTGTTACTGTTAAATTGTCTAGGCTTTGATCGAATAATCAATTGAATGTCCTCTCCGTGTGTTAATTTTGACATTAAATGAGGAGAGGACGCGGAAAAGAAAATAGATATGCGATTTAAACAATAGACTTATTTCAATATTTTTGAGTACACCCGCCCAACAATAGATTTAAAGGTCATTTGAAAACCCCAATTAATTCTGAGCGTTAGCTTCAAGCATTAAAAAATAAACAGTTTTCCAAGCTTAACGAACTTCTTAGACCATGGCGGAACTACAAAACGGTGCATTGGAACAGGCTGGACAAGAGCTTCTCAAGGATGGAGATGTTCAAAGCCCCACGAGTGGACAAGGTACGTCTATAGATGCCTTTTCGATCCCCCTTGACAAGAATTGCAGGGTATGGGCATACCGATTTCAATAAACACTTTGAAAGGAATAAGGAAGGGGGGGAGGTAAGAAGGGAAGAGGTAGACCCCAAAATACTAATAAGTACTTACACTTACTGCATTTGCCCCTCCCTTTTGAACAAAATTGACCAAGGGGGGAGCAGCGAAAATCTTGAAATTCAATACGATTTGAAAGAAAGAAACGTCTTCGAAAAGGATACTTAAAACATGGGATGAGTGAGGGTTGTTTAATGGGTACTTTTGCGTGGTTGTGTTCCTTTGTATAATCCAATGAGTACTTTTGCATGGTTGTGTTCCTTTTTATATTTTGTTCATAGATGGTGTGACTTCACCCGCCCGACTCCAGCCTTCCGACTTGATGTTTATCAGCATTAATTTCATCCTTAAAGTTTTCCCTTTCTCTTCTTTCTTTTCGGAGGCCTTCAAGTGAGCCGACCCCCGTAGGATTATACAAGTTGACTTTTCTTGAATCAGCCTCTCCTCTCCCCCCCCCCAAAAAAAAAAGAGTTAAAGAGGCAAAATGAAAAAAAACATGCGCCTGGATAATTGATCAAGGGTGACAATCACCCGACGCCCCTTTAAACTAACGGGATCATCTTCGCTAAAGTTTTTTTTAAAAAAGGGTGCATAGAGTGGTGAGATTAGGGGAACTGAAAAGTCTGGAAAGAACAAAAGAGGAGAAGCCAAAATTAGATCGCTAGTGACCAGGATAGTGGGTCACGATCCTGAAACTCTATCAACGAAAACGAATTCGCTCCGCCGAAATTGGCGGCGAAGGACTACTTAAATCTCCTTTCGAGTTTCGAGGGGGACTTTGAGAATCTCAATTCCACGGGGGGTCGGGGGACCTTGAGAATCTCAATTCCACGGGGGGTGGGGGGTCTTTAGGCGAAATATTAGGTCGGGTGCAAATAAATATATTGATGTCGGTAAAATTTTGTTGTTCAAAAGCCCGCCATTTTGAGTTCGTCTGAACACCCAAATACCTCGATCTTCAAGGAGGCCAAAAGTGCCCAAAACGATGATTTGAGGCCTTTTTACGGGCAGCAGATCCCCGACAGTGGAGTCATTTGACAAGAAGACAACCCTCATATATTGGGGGGTTGTCTGGCCCCATTCACAAGGGAGGAGGTTCAAGTCGACCTCAGCACCCACTCAGGGGGAGTCTTGCATATTTCTTTGAAGGTCTTCAAAGGTTTTCTTTTGGAACTGTTCTGATGTTCATATTTTTCTTTATTAGTAGTATTTTTATTAGTGTTTGAGCTACCCTTGGTGACACCTTGCAAGAGGCGCCAGGTGTACCATTTGCAACCATGTTGAAGCTGTAATATGGCTGATTGCGCGCTCACCCGATTCCAACACCCGCAAGTGGATCTGCCATGTGTATCATCTTCACATTTTTCACCTCCTCCATCTTCATTTATTTTTTACAGATTTACAAATTTTCTGGTGACGATGTCCTTTTTGGTCTTAGTATTTTTTTAGTTTTGAGTAACAAATAATACTGATGGCAACCTTTACTATGTCCTGTGGCAAATATTAACCGCTCTTAGTCAAAGTGACATGGCAATTTTAGTGCACTGGACTGTGTTAAATTGCGTCGCACAATTTCATTTAGCAACAAAGTAAAATCATTTAATTCCCTATCTTCCAAAGGTCACTACTTATCTTAACCATTATCTATCGTTCTTTAATAATAATATAAACTAGGCAAGCTCCTCCCTACGGGAGGAGCTTGTGCTTCACTACTAAGATTGAAATTTAAAATCTAAAAAAGCAGCCATGGTTAAATTTTCATAAATTTTCTGAACTTCGCCAATTATAATAATTTTAAAAAGGAACTCTAAACTAAATTTCCCCCCTTTCAAAATATCACGTTGCTAAAATATAGTTATAGAACATAATAAAAATAAATTTTCTGAACTTCACCATTTGCAATTCTTTGAGTTTTAAAAAATTCGCAAAATTTCGATAATTATATTTATTTCTGAACTTTGATAAAAAAAAAAGTCATAACCAAACTAAGATGAAATTATTATTCAAATACTCAAAAGAATCCCCTTCTTAAATTATAGAGTTAAAATGATGATGATGATGATGAAAAGTAAACTATGTGTATTTCATCTAACTTTACTGATTTTAGTGAATTACTATTAAAAGATTTTGAGCCTTACTGTAGCATGATTCCTGCCAGTAGCCTTTTACTGTAGTATGATTCCTACCTTTAAAAAAAATAATAATAATGAAATAATTCTTTTTTAATCGAACCCTACTCTTTTATAGTCTTGCTAAACACTAGCTTCACCATTCCAACTTTTTTTACTTTTTAAAAAGTTTTTATTATTACTTTTAAAATAAATAAAATTATTATGTTCTATTTAATTAAATAATTATGGTAGGAATGATGCTAGAATAGCACTAGACTTTGTCTTAATAAACCTTTTATTAACACCTTTAAATTGTACTCGATTTATCTGTCGAAACTAGTGAAGTTTTAAGTAATTATAAAAGTCAGATGGGTGAAAACCCCTTTTATATTGGCATAAAATACGGTGCAGTACAAAACTGCAAAGTGTACAAGGTAAGCCCCCCAAAAGGGCCACATTTTCAATAGGCTTCATTTCTAATAATTCGACAAATAATTAAGAAATGAAGCCTATTAAAAATTAGGGCCCGTTTTTGGAGGGTAAACCTGTACATCAGTAGTGAGAAACTTGCATTACGGTGTATAAAATGTACAGTACTGCACACAAACTGTCTAAATCTAAAAAAAACTTACATTTTGAAATGTACCGTAATACATCACAAAGTACCACATGGATAAAACAACTGCAACTAGTGCATCTACCACAACTTACTCCCCCGATTCATCGCCCCCTCGAAGGAGGGGCTATTTTAATTTACCCAAGGCGAAACTGACGTGAACTTCATCAGGAAGTTTTGAGAAGGGCAACTTTCGAATTTAGAGGAAGTAAAGTGTGTGGAAGAGTAAGCAAAAGAGGTGAATACAGGACCACTTTAGGGGCGCCACACCGCCATAAAGTTAGGCCCCCTTGAGGGTAACGAAAGGAAAGATGAGGGGGTATCGCCTCGTCGATGTAAAATCATCGATCGTTTCAATGGAATGAGTGAAAAATCTTAATTTTTACCCCATTATCGCCCTAAATTTACACCACAAACTCATTTTCCCGCTCATTATCACCATTGTTTTCACCTCGAACATCACTTTGACACCATACTCATGTCTTTCACCTTCACTATCATCTTTGGTAGCATCACATTTCAATCCCGTCACTTTTGTAACAATCGGAGCAAAATGTGTCCGTATAGCGCTGGCGAGGTGTAGTGGTATAGCAGGGAGCAACTACAAAGACGAGAAAGAATGGAGAACAGACGAAAGTCAACAGAAATGAAAAGAAACTGGTGTAACCAGCAAGAGCACATTCACACAGAGATAAAAATAACGACACAACAGAGATATGAAGCAATAAAAGGCGAATAAATAGAAAAAAGGGTACACATTTAAAGACAACAAAAAGGCAAAGCAAACCTCGCTATTTTTAGATCCCGAAAATGGGTAAGAGTATTATCCATCTTCAGAAATAGGTCCATACAAAGAACAAAAGAACTCAAAATTACGAACTTGAGCCTTTTGGTCGTGGAAGAGTATGTATTGTGGGAGAGGAAGTTTTGACCAATGATGGTTAAAAAGTGCGATAATGGTGAAAAGAAAATACAAAATTACCACAAAACCTAAATCATTGTCAGGCAGAGTGATTTTTTTTTTAGAAAATGAAACGATGGTAAACTCTAAAGGAAGGTAAATCCGTTTATATAAAAGGCATTTGAGCCGAGGATAGCTTGAAATGAAAAATAAGCGATAATAGTGAAAAGAAAATATAAGGAAAATGGAGAATTACAACAAAACCTATATCGTTGTCAAGCAGTGATTTTTATGAGAAAATGAAACAACGTTAAGCTCTAAAGTAGGGAAAATCCGTTTATATAAAAGGCAAGTGAGCTAGGATAACAAAAATAAACTGAAACTCAAAAGGAGCCGAGGATGGTCAGTAATTCTAACCCGGTACCGCGTTTCTTCTCCAATGAATGAGACGAGTTCTCGCTAAAGAATGCCGCTTAAATCTGGCTGCACAACAAAGGCGACGAAAGATATATACCAAAGACAAGATGGAAAATGATAATGCCAATTCTCATTGGTCACAAGATTTGTCCTTCTGTAGAAGGAGACGGGAAACAAAACACAACCTCTCGTGTCTCATCCCAAGTGCTCGGTGGTGACGGAAGATTTACTCTCTAGGTTCTACGTACGTGGACCCGAGTTCCTTTCCGGCTCCGAGAGTCAAGGCGGAAGAGGAGTAGCCCGCACCGGAACGAGGACGCAGGGGGCACAAGGAAAGCCCCATATGCAATCCTCCACCAAGCTTGGACAGCTATTTGTTTTGTTTTTTTCCTGGACCAATCCTTCAAGGTTAAAAAGAGGTGGGGCAATCCATGGCACCATTCCTCGTCTTCCTAAATTACCTACACATTCCGAAAATCCTTACCCTCATTTACCATTATATGATTCTTTAATAACAATAAGGCAAAGCGCGTTTGTGCGTGTGCCACTGCGTGATGGTACGGGCGCGTGTTTCCAGCCCATGGGGGATAAAACCAAGAAATAAAGATCGCGTGTCAAGAACGACAATATAATGGATTTGAATCGCCAAATCCCACCCCTTCCCCGCCTCTCCGCCTTCTGTCCCATCCCCTAAACACCCAAATCGGCTGATCACGGAGGCGATGACGTACCCTCAGCACGAGGAAGCTCTCCTCGGGGGTGATGCCCCGATGAAAAAGGCTTTCGTGTTCACAGCAGAATTAAGAAATGAGCAATTAATTAACCACGGCCATGGTTTGTTTATTATCGTGTCAGGAGGGCGGGCTATTTGTCTGGGAGGACCCCATCATGGGAGGGTGAGGGCATCATGTTAGGAATCAATAAAACCCCTTCCCACCACCCTTTTGTTCAGAGGATTCTCGAAATCTGGCGGAAACATGCGAGTAAAAAAAAGGACGCTACAAATACTCAGAACAGGAGACTTATTTTGTCTTCACCATTATACGTCCGTCTGAAGATGCCTTAGGAAGGGCGAACGCTCAAACTCAAATAAAAAGTGTGCTAAATAAAAATGGATTGGACAGAATTAAATTTCTATTTCTCACAAACATTTAAGTATTGTATCCACAAAATAAAAAAAAACAATAACTAAAATCAGCCTAGTCAAAGTTTAATATAACTTGTATTCTCCAATCCTGCCCCCCTGCATATATATATATATATATATATATATATATATATATATATATATAGTACAAGAGGAATAAGAATTGGACGCAAAAGAGCAAATGAGACAAGAAACCGGAGTTTTTTAAAGGCAAGAGAGAGGGACATTAGAAGAATCCAGAATCAAAGGGAGCAGAGGGCAGCACAGTGAAGGCGATCCTTTACCGAGGAGACAGAAATAACGCCAGGGGAAAAAAAAGTTTTGAATTCCTGGCCGGGACTCGAACCCGGGTCTGCTGATTGCCGTGTCAGATGCTTTACCGCTAAGCTACCAGGCACAATAACTATATTTCGCCCAGAGCGTTACTCCATCAAACCCAGTATCTCCCTAAGCTAGGAACCTCCAAGGAATTTTTATACCACATCCTCTTACCCGCTCACAATTTAAAGGCTCACTGTCCATGTCACATACAATGAAGGAGCAACTACAGTGTCGTAAAATGGACTCTCGACGATATACCATATATAACTATTCGTTGAGGGAACTTCTTTAATTATCTTTAGAGTGCGTGGATGTCTGGTGGGCCGATATTATGTATCTTCGATATGCTTAAGAAGTGGAACTGAGCTCAAGGATAATAATATTGCTATCATTAATAAAATAGAGTTTTATTAATAATAACTATCAACAATACACAAAACGGGAAAATATTGACATAAACAGAGAATGGAAAGGGTGGTGGGGGCTTGGGCTAATCCGAGGATTAAAAGATTTAAAAAGGTGAAACAAATATAAATTTAAAGAGATGGGATGGTTCGCTAAACCATTTAAAGCACAGGATAGAATTGACAAAAGGGTTAAATACTCAAAGGTAACGTTCGGCTTAGGTAATTTTATACTATGGTGCAGAGGAAGTCGACGTGATGGAATTTTTTCGGTCCACTGGCGAGTTCCAGCCGAAGGGGGGGAATAATATGATCCTGACGTGGCGTCTTGGGAATGAGAACCGTTTCTCGACGAACGGCTTGAAGAACAAAGGCTGTTCTACGTTGTTCTCTTCTGAACAACAGGGGGAGGGGTGAGAACCGTCTCTTGTCTACGGGCTCAAGAACAATGGCTTTTCTAATGTTGTTCTCTTCTGAACAACAAGGGGGAAGGGTGAGAACCGTTTCTTGGCGAACGGGCTCAAAAGAACAATAGCTGTTCTACGTTGTTCTCTTCTGAACAACAGGGGAAGGGGTGAGAACCGTTTCTTGTCTATGGGCTCAAGAACAATGGCTGTTCTAATGTTGTTCTCTTCTGAACAACAAGGGGAAAGGGTGAGAACCGTTTCTTGGCGAACGGGCTCAAAAGAACAATAGCTGTTCTACGTTGTTCTCTTCTGAACAACAGGGGAAGGGGTGAGAACCGTTTCTTGTCAACGGGCTCGAACGAACAATGGCTGTTCTAACGTTGTTCTCTTTCTGAACAACAAGGGGGAAGCCTTGTGGACTTGGCGTCACGAAAGGCTCGAACCTTGGCGCTCAAGGGATATTGTCCTTCTTCTGGACAAGTGATGGTGAATCTCGAGGTCGAGGTCCCTTGGCGCACAAAGTGAGAGAGGGTCGTGGTGATGTTTTACGACGAAAATCTGGATCTCCAATCTGCTCTTAGTGGTAAAGTTTCCATCTAAATAGTCGAGACACTCCCTTGGCGTGGGGGACAATGGAGTGGGAGTTTCGAGGGAATGCACAGCCGAGCCTGGGAACAATGCCTTATCTGTCCATAAGCCTAACTCAATCTGGCGAGGTCGGCGTATGGGGGCGAACGAGGGAAGATAAACCTCCTTGTTTAAACATTGACTCAGGTGGCTGCGATAAGGCACCGAGCTTCAAAGCGAAGATGCACGTGGGAAGCATCGTGGTTATAAAAAACATGGGATAGGGGTTGAAATTAACGCGGCCTCAACCCGTTCTATCACAACCCTCCATTCCGGGGGAAGTTGTCACTTCGAAAAAAAGAGAGAAGGGACAACGATAGAGCTCCGTTGTGGGAAACTCGTTTTCTTGTACCAACCGTACCTTCCTGCACCTAACTAGTATTACCTTTAATACAAACTTAATAAAAAAAAAAGGTATGGAACAATGAAGTGATATAAAATTAGTACATATGGGATAAAATAATTTAAACGTAATTAATGGGTGCAAATATATATACATACAAAAAAATAGACATTGAGCGTTACAAAATTCAGACATACATTAACTAATTATAATACAAGAGAATCTAATTTAAGTCGTACAAGACGGTATATACCTACATGGAGATACTAATTCTATGAATACAATTACTCTACGCTATTCGGTAACGCATTCCTACTGAGTGCGTCAGCGACCTGGTTATCGGAACCCTTTATATGATTTATTTTAAATTGATACTCTTGCAAGAGTAAACTCCAGTGCATGATTCGGTCGTTGGAGTGTCGCACATTCCTAATATAGGCTAACGGACGGTGGTCGGTTCCTATCTGAAATTCTTTTCCTATCAAGTACATTTTGAATTTGTCTATGACCCAGATAATTGATAGAGCTTCCTTTTCTATAGTGGCATATCTCTTTTCGCGTGGTAATAATTGACGACTAGCATATGCAATTGGATGACTCGTTCCGTCATCCTCGTATTGAAGAAGTACACCTCCAATGCCCTCGTTGGTCGCGTCGGTCTTAATCCCAAAGGATTTTTTCGGGTTGGGCAACTTTAAAATGGGGGCAGAAATGAGCTTACTCTTGAGCTGATTAAAATGGGAAATAGCCAAATCATTCCAACGTAAACGATCGGGGAAATTATTTTTTGAAGGGGGCTAAGGGAAGCCGAAATTGCAGCGAAATTTGGAACAAATCGCTGATAGTGAGAAGCTGATCCTAGGAACGATCTTAATTGCTTCTTTGTAATCGGGAGGGGCATGTCGGCGATTGCCTTAATCTTGTTCTCTTGGGGACCTAACTTGCTTTGTCCTATTTTGAAACCCAAATTTTTTATGGTTTCGTGGGCAAAATGGCATTTGCGGGGGCCAATGGTGAGGCCATTTTCGCGCAGTCGCTCGAAAAGAGCTAATAGGGTGGTTAAATGGTGACTCCATTCAAATAGTTCTTGTAGCTGACTCTTTTGATATGGTGTCAGCTGCGCGTCAATATCCAGGTCAGAGGGTTCCAAAGACTCGCCTGGTAGGGAAGGAGGAGGGTAATCGGCATCAGGTTGGGTGCACACTATCTGTATTACATTAAGGGACTCCGCGGGGTAATCTTCTTCAAGCACCGATGTTTCGTCCAGTTCTATGAAGGTATCTCCATGGGCGCGTTGGGGGTTCTTTTTTTCTTGGGGTCCACGGACAGTCTCCGTGTCCTTGTCTTGGGTCTTATCGCCTAAGGGTATTAGTAATTCACACTCGTTTTGTGCCGTCCTAAAGTCCTGGTTAGGGGTCTCCGAGAAATCGGACGGTATCGGGGTTCTGATGGGGACGGGCTCCTGGGCTTCTTTCTTAGCTCGGCCTCGAGGAAGGGCGGCCTGAGACACAAAGTCGGAACTTACTTGGGGGCTCTGTCCTATAAGTACGGAACAGAATTGTATGGGTGCTGAAATGACTTCAGCCCAGCCATCATAATATTGACACTGCAGGTAACATCTAACGACGGGGAATTGGTTGGCCCGCCCAAGGTAGTCATGTACCACCGCAAATTTTTCGTGGTTAGGGTCCACTGGGAGGAGGAGTTCGTCGGACACGATGAAACACGTACATCCTGTGTCCCTGACGAGAGTCGATACTCGGCAGCCGTTCACGCTGCCCTCCTCAAATTTCAAAGTTCCCGGTGAACTTTTATCAAAAATAAAATTTACCTGGTGGCCTGACGGAGGGGGAGAAGTTTCTGCTTGGGTCTGCACCACCGGGGGAGCCGGGGTTGCATTAATCTGGTGAACTTGGTGGGCTGGTCCGCTTTTAAGCCTAGAATTTTGGGGGCAATTCCAGCTCATATGGTTTTCTACACCACAGGTGAAGCATATGATTGGTCGCTTCGGGAAGAGAGATGGAGGAGAAATCTTAACGGGAGGTTTGGAGTCCCGTTGTTGGTTTTGGGGAAAGAAGATTTGGGGTTTTACGGGGCTCGGAAACTTCGTTGGCTTTCCTGTGAAGGGGCACGAATCCTTCCTTCTTTCCTTGTAGGGGGATTGGTGAGAAATCCGATTTTCCTTTGGGTATAAATTATGGCTTGCGGCATAGACATCCGCTTCTTCGGTACATTCTTTAAAGGTCTGGCACCGACGATCCTTGACGAACGCGCGGATCTCCGTCGGGAGAGACGCCAAAAATTGATCTCGCAACACGAAGTCTGTTAAGGACTCGTAGTTCGGATCAACCTTAGAGGATTCTAACCAGAATTTAAAATTCCTCTGAAGAATGTATCCGAATTGACGGAACGTCTGTCCGGGTTTAATATGACCTCCTCGAAATTCTTGGCGGTAGAAATCGGGAGTCATATTATGAGCGGCCAATAACTCAGCTTTTAAGGTGCTGTAGTTAATTGTACACTCAGATGGTAAAGATATAAAAATTTCGCGCAATTTATAATTTAACAAGGGAAGTAATCTGGCTACACCTTCAGCCTCCAGATCCATGTTATTGATTTCGAGGATCTTTTTGAAGTGGGCTAAAAATGCTCCGAAATCCTCTCCATCCTTGAAATTGGGGAGCTTTAGTGAGAAATTGGGGGGGGGGGCTTCGGAACAGGAACTGGCGGACTGTATCTCTGCTTCAACACGAGCTAATTCAATCTGATGGTGAAGCTCAGCTTGTCTTATCCGTTCCTCTCTTTCTCTTTCTCTTTCTTTTTCTTTTTATTCACGCTCTTTTCTTTGCTCTTCTTGAACGTACTCAATTAGTTCTTTTCCGGAAAGTCCCAAGGACTCTCCTTGCGCTTTAAAGATTTCGAACTGAGTCATCTTTGCACTTGGGGGCACACTAGTCAACCAACTAAAATTCCTTGCAACAAGAATTATGCCTTCTAGAGAAATTAGCCTACATAAATATGGGCACTGACCTATTCGTACTTGGTTTCTCGATCTAAAAAACCACTGACTAAAATCACAAAAAAACACAAACAAAAGGGGATAGCAATCGTTAAAACAAAAGGGAACTACTATACACTATTATAATAACGAATAACACTATGCTTTACTCAACTGAGACCAGTGTTTGCAAAGATATAGCGTTAAACCTTACACACCTGATACCAAATTTAAATAGTATATATATATATATATATATATATATATATATATATATATATATATATATGTCGTAGAATGGACTCTCGACGATATACCATGTATAACTATTCGTTGAGGGAACTTCTTTAATTATCTTTAGAGTGCGTGGATGTCTGGCGGGCCGATATTATGTATCTTCGATATGCTTAAGAAGTGGAACTGAGCTCAAGGATAATAATATTGCTATCATTAATAAAATAGAGTTTTATTAATAATAACTATCAACAATACACAAAACGGGAAAATATTGACATAAACAGAGAATGGAAAGGGTCGTGGGGGCTCGGGCTAATCCGAGGATTAAAAGATTTAAAAAGGTAAAACAAATATAAAGTTAAAGAGATGGGATGGTTCGCTAAACCATTTAAAGCACAGGATAGAATTGACAAAAGGGTTAAATACTCAAAGGTAACGTTCGGCTTACGTAATTTTATACTAGTGGTGCAGAGGAAGTCAACGTGAAGGAATTTTCGGTCCGCTGGTGAGTTCCAGCAGAAGGGGGGGAATAAAATGATCCTGACGTGGCGTCTTGGGAATGAGAACCGTTTCTCGACGAACGACTTGAAGAACAATGGCTGTTCTACGTTGTTCTCTTCTGAACAACAGGGGGGGTGAGAACCGTCTCTTGTCTATGGGCTCAAGAACAATGGCTGTTCTAATGTTGTTCTCTTCTGAACAACAAGGGGGAAGGGTGAGAACCGTTTCTTGGCGAACGGGCTCAAAAGAACAATAGCTGTTCTACGTTGTTCTCTTCTGAACAACAGGGGAAGGGGTGAGAACCGTTTCTTGTCAACGGGCTCGAACGAACAATGGCTGTTCTAACGTTGTTCTCTTTCTGAACAACAAGGGGGAAGCCTTGTGGACTTGGCGTCACGATAGGTTCGAACCTTGGCGCTCAAGGGATATTGTCCTTCTTCTGGACAAGTGATGGTGAATCTCGAGGTCGAGGTCCCTTGGCGCACAAAGTGAGAGAGGGTCGTGGTGATGTTTCGCGACGAAAATCTGGATCTCCAATCTGCTCTTAGTGGTAAAGTTTCCATCTAAATAGTCGAGACACTCCCTTGGCGTGGGGGACAATGGAGTGGGAGCTTCGAGGAAATGCAAAGCCGAGCCTGGGAACAATGCCTTATCTGCCCATAAGCCTAACTCAATCTGGCGAGGTCGGCGTAGGGGGGCGAACGGGGGAAGATAAACCTCCTTGTTTAAACATTGACTCAGGTGGCTGCGATAAGGCGCCAAGCTTCAAAGCGAAGATGCACGTGGGAAGCATCGTGGTTTTAAATAACATGGGATAGGGGTTGAAATTAACGCGGCCTCAACCCGTTCTATAACATACAGGATCTGCGGGTGATTATGCAACCACCACAGGGGTATGTCCCTCTCTCTTGCCTTTAAAAAAACTCCGTTTTCTTGTTTCATTTGCTCATTCGCGTCCAATTCTTTTTCCTCTTGTACTATATGTATTTATAGTCAGCTACACCAGGTTTTTGCATCTTTCTTTCTGTCTTCAAATTTAATTTGAAAGACAGAAAATAAAAATGGCATAACCCTGTGGTGGTTGTATCATCACCCGCAGATCCTGTAGTTGCTCCTTCATTGTATATATATATAGTAGGAATATGAAGAGCCAGGTGATTACACTAATCATTCATTAGCCGGACGTTTCGGACCTTCACTAGGACCATCTTCAGCGACTGTGTCGACTGACTAATGATTTTTTTTTTTTTTAATTAAGGGGCTATCTGGCGACTGCCGACTAAGGCATAAGTTGCCGTAAACAAACAGCCTAATTTAGGCTACTTTAAAAAATTAAACAGAAAACAATAAAAAGGAATAACAATAACAATAACAAAGCAATAACAAAACAATTACAAAAACAACAACAACAATTAAATCGCGTTAAATAAAAGGGAGAAGGCCGGCCTCCCCCCAAAAGTCAATAAGTCCACCAGTCAAAGTACACGCACTCATCCCGAGAACAAGGGACAGGCGGTAGCGACCCCGCCCATCCCGGTACCGGGACAGGTGTCGTGCGCGAAGATCACCCAGACTGGGACATTCGACAAGAATGTGCCGAACAGTCTGGGGGACGACGCAGTCGTTGCAATAGGGCGCAGGCGAGCGCTCCATCAGATAGCGATGCGTCACACGAGTGTGTCCGATTCGGAGACGACAGAAAGCAACCTGAAGCCGCCGTGGCATTGGGGGATAGGTCCATGGGAACAGTCGCGGCGCAATGGCACGCAACTTTAAGTTCCCTTCGACCGTCTCCCATCTTCTTTGCCAAGCAGTCCGAAGAGCTGCCCGTATTCCTGCCATGTAGTCGGTGTGAGGAAGAGCGAAACGCTGGTCCGGTCGCAGAGTCCTCGCGGACTCTTTGGCGCCCTCATCGGCGCGCTCATTCCCCGCAATTCCTACATGTCCAGGAACCCAGCAGAAGATAATCTCGACATCTGCCCGGCTCGCCAAAACCGTGGCGTCACGGATATCGCGAACCAGGGGATGCGGAGATTCCAATGCCCCGAGAGCACTCAGTGCGCTTTGTGAGTCGCTATAGATCACAATCCGGTCTCCGAACCGGGCACGTCGCGTAATCTCCCGTACCGAGTGGTGTATTGCCACCAGCTCGGCCGTGAAGACAGACGCAGCGCCTGGTAGAGCCCCGCTGACTTCAAACAGAGGGGATACGGCGTGGAAGCCGACCCCCTCTTGGGACTTGGAGCCATCCGTATACACTGGCACGGTACCAGCGTGACACGATGTGTGCTCCAAAAAGGTCGAACGCAATACTCCCGGCGCAGTACAAGCTTTGGGAGCAGAGGCGTGGCGACAAATAGCCAAATGTGGTAGCCTCCAGGGTGGCGTCCTGGGCAGAACCAGGGGCGCCACCGGCCCGAGAGCTATATCTACCTCTCGAAGGAGTTTCCTGGCCCTAAACCCAAAGGGCTTATGGTATGACTGGCGTCTCTCGGCGGCATAGGCACCATCGAGATCAGCTGCGGATGCAGTGAGAGCTGTTGGCGACTGAGGGAGGCGCCGGGCTCGCGCGTACAGGCGAGTGATGCACTGCACGCGGCGCAGAGCGAGTGGCATCTCCCCAGCATCGACCAACAGGCTCTCAATGGGGGAAGGGCGGAAGGCACCGGTCGCAAGGCGAAGGCCGGTGTGGTGGATCGAATCCACCTTCCGCAATAAACGCTCGGCTGCGGATGCATAAAACTCGCATCCGTAGTCGAGCTTCGAGCGAACAAAGGATCGATAAAAAAGTAAGGCGGTAGCCCTATCAGCGCCCCAAGCGCTGAACGTCACGGAACGGAGAATGTCCATGGCGCGGGTACAAGAGACCCTAAGGCTGCGAATATGAGCCTCCCAGGTGAGGCGTCGGTCGAATACAAGACCAAGGAAACGGTGCGACTCAACCACATCCAGGCGCACCCCATTAAGAAACAAATCTGGGTCGGGGTGAAGCCGTGGATGGCGGCAGAAGTGCACCACCTTAGTCTTGGCCAAAGAAAACCGAAACCTGTGCGCTTCGGCATAGTGAGAGACGCGGTTCAATGCCTGTTGGAGTCGACGTTCCAGAGTTGGCATCTGGGCCGCGCCAAAAGAGATCGAAAGGTCGTCCACGTAGAGCGTAGCGAGAACATCTTCCGGCAGCACCGAGGTGATGCCGTTGATGCTCAGGGCAAAGAGTGTGACACTGAGGACACTTCCCTGCGGGACACCCTCCTCCTGCTCCTTTGGGCCGGAGAGGGCTCCCCCCACCCGTACGCGGAATCGACGATCTCGCAAAAATTCAGATATAAAAATTGGGAGGCGTCCCCTCGCCCCCATCGTGTGGAGAGTCTCCATGATACCGTATCGCCATGCGGTATCATAGGCCTTCTCCAGATCAAAAAACACCGTGGCGTAGTGCTGTCTACGAAGGAAAGCCTCGCAGACGGCACTTTCCAGTCGGAGCAGAGCATCCGACGTGGAGTGGAACTTACGGAAGCCGCACTGTGCAGAAGACAGATGGCCTCCGCTGTCCAGGAAATAGGCTAATCTAACATTTACCAATTTCTCCATCAACTTGCACACGCAAGAGGTTAGAGAGATTGGGCGGAAACCGGTCGGAGTAGAGTGATCTCTCCCCGGCTTGCGAAAGGCGAGCACAGTAGCGATTCGCCAGGAGTCTGGGAGAAGACCTTCCACCCAGATCCTGTTGAACAAATCTAACAGAAAGGCCATGCCTCGCTCACCCAGGTGTCGAAGCATGGCGTACGGGACATCGTCCGGACCATGGGCGGTGTCCGCGCACGAAGCGAGAGCGGAACGCAACTCACTCACAGTAAACTTGTCGTTGAAGGGTTCTCCGCCTCTGGAGGTAAAGTCCAGCCGGCGGCCTTCCGCGACATCACGACGTGCATTGAATGCTGGCGGAGCAGCATCACGGCTAGAGAATGCGGAAAAAGCGGTCGCTAAGGATTCCGCCACGGACGCGGGGTCCGAGATTGCGGTCCCATTCTCCTGGAGAACGGGAGGGGGGTCCTGCGAGAACTTGCCCCGAATCCTTTTGACTCGCTTCCACACCTCAGCTAAAGGGGTCTTCCCGTTAAGTGAAGACACGTATGCCCGCCAAGAAGAGCGGCGGGCGTGCTTCGAAATATACCGGAACCTAGCCCTAGCCCGACGAAATTCAGCGACAGTGAAATCGTTCGGGCGGCGCTTATAGCGCATGTAGGCATAACGCTTCTGTTTGAGGGCCGTCTCACACTCGGCCGACCACCATGGGAGTGGTCGGCGTGCAAAACGGCCAGACGTCCTAGGAATAGTAGTCAGGCCTACGGCGATGAGGTTGCCGGAGAAGAACTCAACGGCCTCATCTACCGACCTAAACTCATCGACTGAGATAGAGAATTCAGTCATTTCCTGAAATGCAGGCCACCGCGCCCGCGCCAAGCACCACCGAGGTGGTCTCTCAGGCGGCAGTTGCCCTGAAAATGATATTTGAATGGGAAAGTGATCACTACCATGGAGGTCATCGACCACCCCCCAATCAAAATCAGGCTGTGCATCTGAAGAGCACAAAGATAGGTCAAGGCAAGAAAATGAAGCGGTTCTCGGACAGTGATGCGTAAACTCATCCACGTTTAGGACACCCATCTCATGCTCTTCGATCAGATCGGCAAGGACTTGTCCCCTGGGATTTATGGAGTAATCTCCCCAGAGAGGATGCCTGCCGTTCAGATCTCCAAGCAAGAGATAGGGCCTCGGCAACCGTGCCACGACGCGGCGGAAGTCCCCCGCGTCGAAGTCAGCTGACGGTGGAATGTACGCAGAAATGATAGTATACATCCTATCCAGGTGCAGCTGCACAGCCACTGCCTGAAAGGAGGTATCTAAAGAGAAAGGAAGAACGGAGACATCATGCCGGGTGTAAACCGCGCATCCCCCAGCCCGGCCATCCCGCGGTGGTGGGGTCGCAAGACCCTTATACCCCGGGAGGGCAGGCAGCGGGCACGCGCCTAGCATGGTCTCCTGCAAAAAAATAGCTAACGGGGAACGGGACGAGACGAGCCTCCGCAGCTCCTCCCAGTTGGCCCGGAGTCCACGGCAATTCCATTGAAGGAATATGCCCTCCAGGCCTAGCTCGGAGGAGACGCGGGGGCCCTCCTCGAATTGAAGACCCTCACGGGAATGGCCGTACGCTTCCCGGGGGCAGAACCCCGGGCGCTGTTGGCCGGACAAAGCGCTGAAGGCGCTGTCGCCTTCGAGGACTTATTGGGGGAGGTTGGGCTCGCCATGCGAGTCTTTTCCTCCCTCCGCCTCGAAACCTTAGGCGCGCGTTGCGGCTTGGGAGGCGGGGGGCCCTCTTTTCGAGGAACCACCGTCTCCGAGCCACTCGCTCCACCTCGGGGCGTGGGCGAAGGGGCCGAAGCTTCTTTGTTGCTGTCCTCCTTTCGGGGAACAGCTTTAGGAACCCCGGAAGATGGCCTAGCGACCATCTTCAGGGGTGTTGCCTCCTGTGAGTCTAACGACTCTGTGGAGGCGCGTGGCCGTTTCGCCTTACGGGAAACGGTCACGCTGGGGGAAGAGGGGGGAGCCCTGGTATTAGCCGGGGCTGGGTGTGAACCCTTTTTGCCGCCAGCTCTACCAGGGGAGCGCCCGGGTGTAGTAGAGCCCGCAGAAGGGCTCCGAATGGGCGCGGAAACAACCGTGCTCGTTGGCCTGGATGGGCCAGGAGCAGAGGGTGCTTTTCTAACTATTGAGGCATATGACGTCCCAGGCAGAGCCGGGCGCGCCAGGACCAAGTCCTTAGCCTCGCGGAATGAGAGTCGATCCTGGGCCTGAATGGCCAGGATTTCTTTCTCAAGGAGATATGCACCACATTGCTTCGAAGAAGCAGGGTGCGGCTCTCCGCAATTGACACACTTGGCCACACACGATTTGGACTTATCGTGTGCGACCTTGGAGCAATTTACACAGACTTCGGGTGACCCCGATTTTGCACGTCTACATGATCGATTCGTGTGGCCGAAGCGGTGACAGTAATAGCACCGCCGCGGCAGTGGCACGAATGCCTTTACGCGGTAGCGGTACCAACCGGCACGCACCGACTCAGGGAGCTTGTCACAGTCGAACGTGACGAAGAGTGTAGGGGTGGGTCTCGAGGCCCCTCCCTGTTTTCTCATCACACGTTCGACCTTGACCGCCCCATGGTCGGCCAGCTCTAGGGTGATGTCTTCTATGGAGTAGTCAACGAGTTCCCTCGCATAAACTACTCCTTTCACAAAGTTCATGGTAGAGTGCGGCGTCACACTCACCGGGGTGCCATGAAGTGTCCGAAGAGCACTTATCTTGGCCGCCTCGGCGGGATTCGCCGCATTCGCCAGAAGGCTCCCGTCCGAGAAACGGGTTACCTTCGGCTCTCTACCAATTGCACTAGCTAATCCTCTCCTCTGATGGATCATGTTGCCCTTGGACAACATGGTGCCATCAGTGGAGCGAATAACGAGGAAGCGTTTGAAGCCAGCGGGCTCGAAAACGCCAGGTAACCTCTGAATGAGGGGCCCCGATGTCATCGAGGCTCCGCCCTGTGCACTCTTGGTCTTAGTCAGGGGCTCCGCACACGAGGGGGTAGAGGGGCCGGATGTGCCGATCTTAGCTTGGTCGCCTACCAAAGTGGCAGCAGACCCATCCGTCCCCGCAGCCCCCGCGGATGGAGAGGAGCCCCGAGTCTTTTTTGTCTTTTTCTTTTTCGGAGAGGAGGGCGGGAAATGAACCCGCTTTTCACCCCCGCCGGTAGAAGCCCCCAGGCCAGATGGACCGGCCTCAGCCAGGTCCTTCTCTGAAATGGAGAAGGTCCCGGTGGGCGCAGGGGATTCATCCGGAGGAGATCCCTCCCCTCCTTGTCCTGCCTGAGAATCCACAGCCGTTTGATGAGGACCTTGCATAGGGGCGGATTCGGGTTCGGTGCTTGGCGCCAAGCCCGGATTCCCCCCCATGGAAGGCCCTACCTTCTGAGGCTGGTTTTCCTCAAGGACCATGTCTATCACAGGAGTGGCCTCCAGTTGGCCATCCCCTCCCAGGACATCGCAGGTCCCCTTGGCAGCGTCATAAGTCTTTAGTGGGGAGGCACAGGCCTTGACCCCGGCAAGGTTTAATATTTTTGCCAGCAGGTCTTTTGAGGGAAGCGACCGAAGGGGCCTGGCTTCCCTCTCCCCCCTAAGGGGGTTTGCCCTACCGAGCCGCTTGTACGAGGGGCGGTCGGCAATGGGCTGCCTGCTGGCTTTCTTGGCAGTCCCCTTAGAAAGCATAGGAGGGACTGCCGCTGGAGATAGGGAGGTGCCCAAAAGCACCTCCAGAGAAGGGGGTGAGGGGGAGTCCCCTACACCCGTAGGCGTAGGAGAGGAGTAAGCCTCCTCTCCGGTTAAAGAGGTATGGAGGGTCCCCTACGCAAGCACAGGGGGGGGGACCTCCATCTTTTCTGTGGAGCTGCACGAGGGCGGCTCCGTTGTTGTTATAGGGGGAATTAAGGGGAGATGTTTTTTTTTTTTCATCATTGGGCATGGTGACCCTCTTTGTTTTACGGGACGCAATCGCTCACCACCTCTTGCAGTAGCCCGCACTGCAAGAGGTGCTTACAGGCCCGGCAGAGCCAGGCGCCGCCATTTGGGACCACCCCTCCCGCCTGGTGGCCTGGCAGTCCTTCGGCATGGCGGCTCCACCTTGAACACGGCGTAAAACGGATAGATTTTGAAGACGAGAGGAAAAGGGATGTGAGGAAGGTATGGGTGGGGATGAAGCAGGTTGTTAAAAGCCAACCACCCCAGACCGGAGCTCAGGGGTTAGGGGACATTGTCCCCTCCCCCCTCAGCATCGATCCGGGACGATTGGCTGAGAAGAAGGTCAGCTTCTACCCTGTGAAATTAGAGGCTGACCAGAGAAAGTTGTGGGAGAGGTTGTATGAAAAGCGACGAGGTAGGATAGGAATACAGGCTATCTGAAGGAAGGAAGAGAGGCTAAGCTGGGGCCGGACGGGGCGCTGGATCCCGTCAGCACGGCGGCCAGGATGGCAAATCGCCGCGCCCCTTACGGGGGACTGACTAATGAGAAGGGGAAGGAATATTAACGATAAGAGTTAAAAGAATGCATTAAATAATGGCTAAAAAAGTGGATAAAGACAAATTAAAATAATAAAATTGACAATTATTGAGATTAAAGTAAAAACAAAAAATATATAGAATTAATTAATACTATACAATGTAATTTTTTTTAAAAATAATATAAAAAAGTGAAGTTATAACATAAACTGACTTGAATATCAAATATTAAATGTAACTGGAGTAAACAATAAAATAACCTTTATAATAAATTATAAAAAACAACAAAAACCCGAAAACAAATTAGAATGAATTAAACAAAGGGACTAACCTTTATCGTGGGAGTTGAGAAATCAACTAACTAAAGATATAAAAACTACCAACGAGATTTGTTCGGTTGGTCGGTTGGCTAGTTAATGTATTGAAGTGTTGGTTATAGAGTGACTAGTTTAATTGAAGAGGAGTAATTATTTAGGTTTGGATTTATTTTATTGATATACAGTGACTCTAAGATTTTCAAATCGAAAGAAGTTAAGGCTGAAGATAAGATGGTAAATGAATTAGAATTAAGAGGATGATGGTGATACTCAGAGTGTTGCCTGATGGAAGAGGCTTCGGGTTTAGAAATGGGAATACCAGTCTTATGAGACAAACCCAAGTGCTTCGCGATCTGTAGACGTAGTTGCTGTCTTGTTAGTCTTCCTCGTTATTCTTTGCCGAATACCCATTTATTCTTAAGATTTCCCTATTTTCTTTTTTCTTCTCAATAATTAATAAAAAAAACTGCCCCTCAGCCCATTCTGATGGGAGCGGCACGGCTGCTCAAGCCATTGCGTGGCAGCTAAACCTTACTTAGGGCTGCCATGATCTGCTGCAGAGAAGGGGAGAGACAGATTAGTGGGGGAGGGTCTAAGGCGTATTTATAAAACCAGTATTTGTTCGTATTTATGTGCACATAAATTCGAAAGTATGTACATGAACCATTTCCGATGACAAGGGTGCGAATTCACCCTGTGGCAAAGGGTTGGAGGAGGTCGAGTCGATATATATATATATATATATATATATATATATATATATATATATATATATATATATATATATATATATATATATATATATATATATATATATATATATATATATAGTTTGCTGACGAGGGCATGTCCCCCGCAAAGCATAAGTCGCGCCATGCCTCCATCTCATCATGGGCGAGATCTCTCGACTGGATAATTGAAATGCGCATAAAGATTAGAATTACAATTGCTAACAATCCCGAAGGCACCAGGGTCCGATCCTCGTCTCCAGGTAGTATTGTGTGCTTTGACGCCAATCAGTGCTCGACGAAACCTTCATTACCCCATGAAGGAGGGCGGGGGGCATCCGTACCGCGTCAGGGTTCGGGAACAGAGGAGGAAGTGTGTATGTTGCACTCTCAAGACGAGAATGGAATGATATGGGTGTTGTGATTGGCTATATGCACGATAATGGGCTTGACTCCTTTTACCACCCCCGGGGTAAGTCCAGTGTATTCGCCAATGGGCGATATGGAACCCAACTTTTTTAAATTCGAACGTGTTGTTTCCCATCTTCTTTTCAATGCAGCCGTAGTGTGGCACCGACCACCTGCCCCACTTACCAGCGCGCTCGTTTCCAGCAACCCCAAATTGTTCGACAGAAGATAATCTCAACATTTCCCAACTTTTCAGTAGTCACGGCATTATGGATACTGCGAACAAGAGGATGCGGAGGTTACAATGTCCTAGGGACACTTACCAGGCTCTTTGAGTCGCTATAGATTGTAAATCAGTCTCCGAACCGAGCACAGCGCATAATCTCCTGTACTGAGCTGTATGTTGCAGCCAGTCCGACTCTGACGAAAGACGCAACGCCCGGAAAAGCTCCGCCGGCTTCAAACAAAGGGGAAGTAGTGTGGAAGCCAACTCCCCTTGGAGACATTTGGGTACACCGGCAGGATATCGCTAATAAAAACCCTGTCAACTCAAGGAGTCCGCTTTTCAGGCCCCATGAACATCTTTACAATAATCAAAGGAACTTAAAGGTACGAGCTCGAACGTCCCAGGAAAGAGGGATTGGAATCAGTGAACAAGTTTGTCTACAGAGCGTATCGAAATACACACAGACGCGCGCGCCTTATTGATCTTTCCATTGGAGAAATTCGAGCATCAACAATTCAAATCTCAGACAAATTTCAAAGGTCGCAAATGCGCTCGTCTAATCTAAATAATGATAATAGTGTCTGCCACTTGAGCCTATGCATAAATTATAACATACATGTGTGTACCTGTATATGCATGCATGTAAGCGAATCTGTATGAATGTGGTGCGTGTAAGTATACTCCGTGTAATCAGAGGGATTTGGCAATTTTTAAAAAGGAAATGAAATTGGCGTAATCCAATGAGAGCAAGTTCATCCAACCCAGAGAGAGAACCGGCCGAATAGCAAGGAATGAATAAAAGGATTAATAAAAGAGTTAAAAATTGAACTGCAATAACCAACCATTTCCAACTTAAATGGTCAGACTGAGATGGTGCATTCAGCGCAAACACATTCACACACATTAAATCACAACAATTCAGAGGCGCTAATTTAACTCCGTCATCCCGGAAGGAAATACTAGAATATTAATAAATGCCATGCAACAAACTTATGAGTGACAGTGTCACAAAATAGGTGAAATGTGAGGATTAAAGGGGGTGGAATGAGGAAGAAATATATCATTATGATCCCTGGGGAATGGATCATTCTCTATATAATCATATACGTCCTCTTGGCGCGACATATGAGATCAGAGAGAGAGAGAGAGAGAGAGAGAGAGAGAGAGAGAGAGAGAGAGAGAGAGAGAGAGAGAGAGAGAGAGAAAGAAAGAGGAGAGGACAGACAAGAGATAACTGATCTCAACCAGCGTCGCCGACGCATCTGATTAAGGGGGAAGCCTGTAATTAGCTACAGTCCTCTACCTGTTTATTTGCACGGCACCGAAGCAGTTTTTTTTACCTTTGTTGAATAATAAGACCCACGGGGCCTCATTACTTCTCCTCTTCATTCGTCTATATTCCTAATCATTATGTAAAGGAAACAAGAACTTTAATAATGAATTATTTTCTTTTTTAATGAAAAAAAATCTAAAAAACCAACGAGGGTGTCTTCATCTGAAAATTTTTAAAAGAGGTTCATAAGTGGTGAGGTAGGGGGAAGCGAAAATCTTGTCTGTGTAGGTGGGTGTCATAACCCGATTTTTTTTTTTTTTTTTTAATTAAGGGGCTATCTGGCGACTGCCGACTAAGGCATAAGTTGCCGTAAACAAACAGCCTAATTTAGGCTACTTTAAAAAATTAAACAGAAAACAATAAAAAGGAATAACAATAACAATAACAAAGCAATAACAAAACAATTACAAAAACAACAACAACAATTAAATCGCGTTAAATAAAAGGGAGAAGGCCGGCCTCCCCCAAAAAGTCAATAAGTCCACCAGTCAAAGTACACGCACTCATCCCGAGAACAAGGGACAGGCGGTAGCGACCCCGCCCATCCCGGTACCGGGACAGGTGTCGTGCGCGAAGATCACCCAGACTGGGACATTCGACAAGAATGTGCCGAACAGTCTGGGGGACGACGCAGTCGTTGCAATAGGGCGCAGGCGAGCGCTCCATCAGATAGCGATGCGTCACACGAGTGTGTCCGATTCGGAGACGACAGAAAGCAACCTGAAGCCGCCGTGGCATTGGGGGATAGGTCCATGGGAACAGTCGCGGCGCAATGGCACGCAACTTTAAGTTCCCTTCGACCGTCTCCCATCTTCTTTGCCAAGCAGTCCGAAGAGCTGCCCGTATTCCTGCCATGTAGTCGGTGTGAGGAAGAGCGAAACGCTGGTCCGGTCGCAGAGTCCTCGCGGACTCTTTGGCGCCCTCATCGGCGCGCTCATTCCCCGCAATTCCTACATGTCCAGGAACCCAGCAGAAGATAATCTCGACATCTGCCCGGCTCGCCAAAACCGTGGCGTCACGGATATCGCGAACCAGGGGATGCGGAGATTCCAATGCCCCGAGAGCACTCAGTGCGCTTTGTGAGTCGCTATAGATCACAATCCGGTCTCCGAACCGGGCACGTCGCGCAATCTCCCGTACCGAGTGGTGTATTGCCACCAGCTCGGCCGTGAAGACAGACGCAGCGCCTGGTAGAGCCCCGCTGACTTCAAACAGAGGGGATACGGCGTGGAAGCCGACCCCCTCTTGGGACTTGGAGCCATCCGTATACACTGGCACGGTACCAGCGTGACACGATGTGTGCTCCAAAAAGGTCGAACGCAATACTCCCGGCGCAGTACAAGCTTTGGGAGCAGAGGCGTGGCGACAAATAGCCAAATGTGGTAGCCTCCAGGGTGGCGTCCTGGGCAGAACCAGGGGCGCCACCGGCCCGAGAGCTATATCTACCTCTCGAAGGAGTTTCCTGGCCCTAAACCCAAAGGGCTTAGGGTATGACTGGCGTCTCTCGGCGGCATAGGCACCATCGAGATCAGCTGCGGATGCAGTGAGAGCTGTTGGCGACTGAGGGAGGCGCCGGGCTCGCGCGTACAGGCGAGTGATGCACTGCACGCGGCGCAGAGCGAGTGGCATCTCCCCAGCATCGACCAACAGGCTCTCAATGGGGGAAGGGCGGAAGGCACCGGTCGCAAGGCGAAGGCCGGTGTGGTGGATCGAATCCACCTTCCGCAATAAACGCTCGGCTGCGGATGCATAAAACTCGCATCCGTAGTCGAGCTTCGAGCGAACAAAGGATCGATAAAAAAGTAAGGCGGTAGCCCTATCAGCGCCCCAAGCGCTGAACGTCACGGAACGGAGAATGTCCATGGCGCGGGTACAAGAGACCCTAAGGCTGCGAATATGAGCCTCCCAGGTGAGGCGTCGGTCGAATACAAGACCAAGGAAACGGTGCGACTCAACCACATCCAGGCGCACCCCATTAAGAAACAAATCTGGGTCGGGGTGAAGCCGTGGATGGCGGCAGAAGTGCACCACCTTAGTCTTGGCCAAAGAAAACCGAAACCTGTGCGCTTCGGCATAGTGAGAGACGCGGTTCAATGCCTGTTGGAGTCGACGTTCCAGAGTTGGCATCTGGGCCGCGCCAAAAGAGATCGAAAGGTCGTCCACGTAGAGCGTAGCGAGAACATCTTCCGGCAGCACCGAGGTGATGCCGTTGATGCTCAGGGCAAAGAGTGTGACACTGAGGACACTTCCCTGCGGGACACCCTCCTCCTGCTCCTTTGGGCCGGAGAGGGCTCCCCCCACCCGTACGCGGAATCGACGATCTCGCAAAAATTCAGATATAAAAATTGGGAGGCGTCCCCTCGCCCCCATCGTGTGGAGAGTCTCCATGATACCGTATCGCCATGAGGTATCATAGGCCTTCTCCAGATCAAAAAACACCGTGGCGTAGTGCTGTCTACGAAGGAAAGCCTCGCAGACGGCACTTTCCAGTCGGAGCAGAGCATCCGACGTGGAGTGGAACTTACGGAAGCCGCACTGTGCAGAAGACAGATGGCCTCCGCTGTCCAGGAAATAGGCTAATCTAACATTTACCAATTTCTCCATCAACTTGCACACGCAAGAGGTTAGAGAGATTGGGCGGAAACCGGTCGGAGTAGAGTGATCTCTCCCCGGCTTGCGAAAGGCGAGCACAGTAGCGATTCGCCAGGAGTCTGGGAGAAGACCTTCCACCCAGATCCTGTTGAACAAATCTAACAGAAAGGCCATGCCTCGCTCACCCAGGTGTCGAAGCATGGCGTACGGGACATCGTCCGGACCATGGGCGGTGTCCGCGCACGAAGCGAGAGCGGAACGCAACTCACTCACAGTAAACTTGTCGTTGAAGGGTTCTCCGCCTCTGGAGGTAAAGTCCAGCCGGCGGCCTTCCGCGACATCACGACGTGCATTGAATGCTGGCGGAGCAGCATCACGGCTAGAGAATGCGGAAAAAGCGGTCGCTAAGGATTCCGCCACGGACGCGGGGTCCGAGATTGCGGTCCCATTCTCCTGGAGAACGGGAGGGGGGTCCTGCGAGAACTTGCCCCGAATCCTTTTGACTCGCTTCCACACCTCAGCTAAAGGGGTCTTCCCGTTAAGTGAAGACACGTATGCCCGCCAAGAAGAGCGGCGGGCGTGCTTCGAAATATACCGGAACCTAGCCCTAGCCCGACGAAATTCAGCGACAGTGAAATCGTTCGGGCGGCGCTTATAGCGCATGTAGGCATAACGCTTCTGTTTGAGGGCCGTCTCACACTCGGCCGACCACCATGGGAGTGGTCGGCGTGCAAAACGGCCAGACGTCCTAGGAATAGTAGTCAGGCCTACGGCGATGAGGTTGCCGGAGAAGAACTCAACGGCCTCATCTACCGACCTAAACTCATCGACTGAGATAGAGAATTCAGTCATTTCCTGAAATGCAGGCCACCGCGCCCGCGCCAAGCACCACCGAGGTGGTCTCTCAGGCGGCAGTTGCCCTGAAAATGATATTTGAATGGGAAAGTGATCACTACCATGGAGGTCATCGACCACCCCCCAATCAAAATCAGGCTGTGCATCTGAAGAGCACAAAGATAGGTCAAGGCAAGAAAATGAAGCGGTTCTCGGACAGTGATGCGTAAACTCATCCACGTTTAGGACACCCATCTCATGCTCTTCGATCAGATCGGCAAGGACTTGTCCCCTGGGATTTATGGAGTAATCTCCCCAGAGAGGATGCCTGCCGTTCAGATCTCCAAGCAAGAGATAGGGCCTCGGCAACCGTGCCACGACGCGGCGGAAGTCCCCCGCGTCGAAGTCAGCTGACGGTGGAATGTACGCAGAAATGATAGTATACATCCTATCCAGGTGCAGCTGCACAGCCACTGCCTGAAAGGAGGTATCTAAAGAGAAAGGAAGAACGGAGACATCATGCCGGGTGTAAACCGCGCATCCCCCAGCCCGGCCATCCCGCGGTGGTGGGGTCGCAAGACCCTTATACCCCGGGAGGGCAGGCAGCGGGCACGCGCCTAGCATGGTCTCCTGCAAAAAAATAGCTAACGGGGAACGGGACGAGACGAGCCTCCGCAGCTCCTCCCAGTTGGCCCGGAGTCCACGGCAATTCCATTGAAGGAATATGCCCTCCAGGCCTAGCTCGGAGGAGACGCGGGGGCCCTCCTCGAATTGAAGACCCTCACGGGAATGGCCGTACGCTTCCCGGGGGCAGAACCCCGGGCGCTGTTGGCCGGACAAAGCGCTGAAGGCGCTGTCGCCTTCGAGGACTTATTGGGGGAGGTTGGGCTCGCCATGCGAGTCTTTTCCTCCCTCCGCCTCGAAACCTTAGGCGCGCGTTGCGGCTTGGGAGGCGGGGGGCCCTCTTTTCGAGGAACCACCGTCTCCGAGCCACTCGCTCCACCTCGGGGCGTGGGCGAAGGGGCCGAAGCTTCTTTGTTGCTGTCCTCCTTTCGGGGAACAGCTTTAGGAACCCCGGAAGATGGCCTAGCGACCATCTTCAGGGGTGTTGCCTCCTGTGAGTCTAACGACTCTGTGGAGGCGCGTGGCCGTTTCGCCTTACGGGAAACGGTCACGCTGGGGGAAGAGGGGGGAGCCCTGGTATTAGCCGGGGCTGGGTGTGAACCCTTTTTGCCGCCAGCTCTACCAGGGGAGCGCCCGGGTGTAGTAGAGCCCGCAGAAGGGCTCCGAATGGGCGCGGAAACAACCGTGCTCGTTGGCCTGGATGGGCCAGGAGCAGAGGGTGCTTTTCTAACTATTGAGGCATATGACGTCCCAGGCAGAGCCGGGCGCGCCAGGACCAAGTCCTTAGCCTCGCGGAATGAGAGTCGATCCTGGGCCTGAATGGCCAGGATTTCTTTCTCAAGGAGATATGCACCACATTGCTTCGAAGAAGCAGGGTGCGGCTCTCCGCAATTGACACACTTGGCCACACACGATTTGGACTTATCGTGTGCGACCTTGGAGCAATTTACACAGACTTCGGGTGACCCCGATTTTGCACGTCTACATGATCGATTCGTGTGGCCGAAGCGGTGACAGTAATAGCACCGCCGCGGCAGTGGCACGAATGCCTTTACGCGGTAGCGGTACCAACCGGCACGCACCGACTCAGGGAGCTTGTCACAGTCGAACGTGACGAAGAGTGTAGGGGTGGGTCTCGAGGCCCCTCCCTGTTTTCTCATCACACGTTCGACCTTGACCGCCCCATGGTCGGCCAGCTCTAGGGTGATGTCTTCTATGGAGTAGTCAACGAGTTCCCTCGCATAAACTACTCCTTTCACAAAGTTCATGGTAGAGTGCGGCGTCACACTCACCGGGGTGCCATGAAGTGTCCGAAGAGCACTTATCTTGGCCGCCTCGGCGGGATTCGCCGCATTCGCCAGAAGGCTCCCGTCCGAGAAACGGGTTACCTTCGGCTCTCTACCAATTGCACTAGCTAATCCTCTCCTCTGATGGATCATGTTGCCCTTGGACAACATGGTGCCATCAGTGGAGCGAATAACGAGGAAGCGTTTGAAGCCAGCGGGCTCGAAAACGCCAGGTAACCTCTGAATGAGGGGCCCCGATGTCATCGAGGCTCCGCCCTGTGCACTCTTGGTCTTAGTCAGGGGCTCCGCACACGAGGGGGTAGAGGGGCCGGATGTGCCGATCTTAGCTTGGTCGCCTACCAAAGTGGCAGCAGACCCATCCGTCCCCGCAGCCCCCGCGGATGGAGAGGAGCCCCGAGTCTTTTTTGTCTTTTTCTTTTTCGGAGAGGAGGGCGGGGAATGAACCCGCTTTTCACCCCCGCCGGTAGAAGCCCCCAGGCCAGATGGACCGGCCTCAGCCAGGTCCTTCTCTGAAATGGAGAAGGTCCCGGTGGGCGCAGGGGATTCATCCGGAGGAGATCCCTCCCCTCCTTGTCCTGCCTGAGAATCCACAGCCGTTTGATGAGGACCTTGCATAGGGGCGGATTCGGGTTCGGTGCTTGGCGCCAAGCCCGGATTCCCCCCCATGGAAGGCCCTACCTTCTGAGGCTGGTTTTCCTCAAGGACCATGTCTATCACAGGAGTGGCCTCCAGTTGGCCATCCCCTCCCAGGACATCGCAGGTCCCCTTGGCAGCGTCATAAGTCTTTAGTAGGGAGGCACAGGCCTTGACCCCGGCAAGGTTTAATATTTTTGCCAGCAGGTCTTTTGAGGGAAGCGACCGAAGGGGCCTGGCTTCCCTCTCCCCCCTAAGGGGGTTTGCCCTACCGAGCCGCTTGTACGAGGGGCGGTCGGCAATGGGCTGCCTGCTGGCTTTCTTGGCAGTCCCCTTAGAAAGCATAGGAGGGACTGCCGCTGGAGATAGGGAGGTGCCCAAAAGCACCTCCAGAGAAGGGGGTGAGGGGGAGTCCCCTACACCCGTAGGCGTAGGAGAGGAGTAAGCCTCCTCTCCGGTTAAAGAGGTATGGAGGGTCCCCTACGCAAGCACAGGGGGGGGGACCTCCATCTTTTCTGTGGAGCTGCACGAGGGCGGCTCCGTTGTTGTTATAGGGGGAATTAAGGGGAGATGTTTTTTTTTTTTTCATCATTGGGCATGGTGACCCTCTTTGTTTTACGGGACGCAATCGCTCACCACCTCTTGCAGTAGCCCGCACTGCAAGAGGTGCTTACAGGCCCGGCAGAGCCAGGCGCCGCCATTTGGGACCACCCCTCCCGCCTGGTGGCCTGGCAGTCCTTCGGCATGGCGGCTCCACCTTGAACACGGCGTAAAACGGATAGATTTTGAAGACGAGAGGAAAAGGGATGTGAGGAAGGTATGGGTGGGGATGAAGCAGGTTGTTAAAAGCCAACCACCCCAGACCGGAGCTCAGGGGTTAGGGGACATTGTCCCCTCCCCCCTCAGCATCGATCCGGGACGATTGGCTGAGAAGAAGGTCAGCTTCTACCCTGTGAAATTAGAGGCTGACCAGAGAAAGTTGTGGGAGAGGTTGTATGAAAAGCGACGAGGTAGGATAGGAATACAGGCTATCTGAAGGAAGGAAGAGAGGCTAAGCTGGGGCCGGACGGGGCGCTGGATCCCGTCAGCACGGCGGCCAGGATGGCAAATCGCCGCGCCCCTTACGGGGGACTGACTAATGAGAAGGGGAAGGAATATTAACGATAAGAGTTAAAAGAATGCATTAAATAATGGCTAAAAAAGTGGATAAAGACAAATTAAAATAATAAAATTGACAATTATTGAGATTAAAGTAAAAACAAAAAATATATAGAATTAATTAATACTATACAATGTAATTTTTTTTAAAAATAATATAAAAAAGTGAAGTTATAACATAAACTGACTTGAATATCAAATATTAAATGTAACTGGAGTAAACAATAAAATAACCTTTATAATAAATTATAAAAAACAACAAAAACCCGAAAACAAATTAGAATGAATTAAACAAAGGGACTAACCTTTATCGTGGGAGTTGAGAAATCAACTAACTAAAGATATAAAAACTACCAACGAGATTTGTTCGGTTGGTCGGTTGGCTAGTTAATGTATTGAAGTGTTGGTTATAGAGTGACTAGTTTAATTGAAGAGGAGTAATTATTTAGGTTTGGATTTATTTTATTGATATACAGTGACTCTAAGATTTTCAAATCGAAAGAAGTTAAGGCTGAAGATAAGATGGTAAATGAATTAGAATTAAGAGGATGATGGTGATACTCAGAGTGTTGCCTGATGGAAGAGGCTTCGGGTTTAGAAATGGGAATACCAGTCTTATGAGACAAACCCAAGTGCTTCGCGATCTGTAGACGTAGTTGCTGTCTTGTTAGTCTTCCTCGTTATTCTTTGCCGAATACCCATTTATTCTTAAGATTTCCCTATTTTCTTTTTTCTTCTCAATAATTAATAAAAAAAACTGCCCCTCAGCCCATTCTGATGGGAGCGGCACGGCTGCTCAAGCCATTGCGTGGCAGCTAAACCTTACTTAGGGCTGCCATGATCTGCTGCAGAGAAGGGGAGAGACAGATTAGTGGGGGAGGGTCTAAGGCGTATTTATAAAACCAGTATTTGTTCGTATTTATGTGCACATAAATTCGAAAGTATGTACATGAACCATTTCCGATGACAAGGGTGCGAATTCACCCTGTGGCAAAGGGTTGGAGGAGGTCGAGTCGATATATATATATATATATATATAATATATATATATATATATATATATATATATATATATATATATATATATATATATATATATATATATATATATAGTTTGCTGACGAGGGCATGTCCCCCGCAAAGCATAAGTCGCGCCATGCCTCCATCTCATCATGGGCGAGATCTCTCGACTGGATAATTGAAATGCGCATAAAGATTAGAATTACAATTGCTAACAATCCCGAAGGCACCAGGGTCCGATCCTCGTCTCCAGGTAGTATTGTGTGCTTTGACGCCAATCAGTGCTCGACGAAACCTTCATTACCCCATGAAGGAGGGCGGGGGGCATCCGTACCGCGTCAGGGTTCGGGAACAGAGGAGGAAGTGTGTATGTTGCACTCTCAAGACGAGAATGGAATGATATGGGTGTTGTGATTGGCTATATGCACGATAATGGGCTTGACTCCTTTTACCACCCCCGGGGTAAGTCCAGTGTATTCGCCAATGGGCGATATGGAACCCAACTTTTTTAAATTCGAACGTGTTGTTTCCCATCTTCTTTTCAATGCAGCCGTAGTGTGGCACCGACCACCTGCCCCACTTACCAGCGCGCTCGTTTCCAGCAACCCCAAATTGTTCGACAGAAGATAATCTCAACATTTCCCAACTTTTCAGTAGTCACGGCATTATGGATACTGCGAACAAGAGGATGCGGAGGTTACAATGTCCTAGGGACACTTACCAGGCTCTTTGAGTCGCTATAGATTGTAAATCAGTCTCCGAACCGAGCACAGCGCATAATCTCCTGTACTGAGCTGTATGTTGCAGCCAGTCCGACTCTGACGAAAGACGCAACGCCCGGAAAAGCTCCGCCGGCTTCAAACAAAGGGGAAGTAGTGTGGAAGCCAACTCCCCTTGGAGACATTTGGGTACACCGGCAGGATATCGCTAATAAAAACCCTGTCAACTCAAGGAGTCCGCTTTTCAGGCCCCATGAACATCTTTACAATAATCAAAGGAACTTAAAGGTACGAGCTCGAACGTCCCAGGAAAGAGGGATTGGAATCAGTGAACAAGTTTGTCTACAGAGCGTATCGAAATACACACAGACGCGCGCGCCTTATTGATCTTTCCATTGGAGAAATTCGAGCATCAACAATTCAAATCTCAGACAAATTTCAAAGGTCGCAAATGCGCTCGTCTAATCTAAATAATGATAATAGTGTCTGCCACTTGAGCCTATGCATAAATTATAACATACATGTGTGTACCTGTATATGCATGCATGTAAGCGAATCTGTATGAATGTGGTGCGTGTAAGTATACTCCGTGTAATCAGAGGGATTTGGCAATTTTTAAAAAGGAAATGAAATTGGCGTAATCCAATGAGAGCAAGTTCATCCAACCCAGAGAGAGAACCGGCCGAATAGCAAGGAATGAATAAAAGGATTAATAAAAGAGTTAAAAATTGAACTGCAATAACCAACCATTTCCAACTTAAATGGTCAGACTGAGATGGTGCATTCAGCGCAAACACATTCACACACATTAAATCACAACAATTCAGAGGCGCTAATTTAACTCCGTCATCCCGGAAGGAAATACTAGAATATTAATAAATGCCATGCAACAAACTTATGAGTGACAGTGTCACAAAATAGGTGAAATGTGAGGATTAAAGGGGGTGGAATGAGGAAGAAATATATCATTATGATCCCTGGGGAATGGATCATTCTCTATATAATCATATACGTCCTCTTGGCGCGACATATGAGATCAGAGAGAGAGAGAGAGAGAGAGAGAGAGAGAGAGAGAGAGAGAGAGAGAGAGAGAGAGAGAGAGAGAGAGAGAAGAAAGAGGAGAGGACAGACAAGAGATAACTGATCTCAACCAGCGTCGCCGACGCATCTGATTAAGGGGGAAGCCTGTAATTAGCTACAGTCCTCTACCTGTTTATTTGCACGGCACCGAAGCAGTTTTTTTTACCTTTGTTGAATAATAAGACCCACGGGGCCTCATTACTTCTCCTCTTCATTCGTCTATATTCCTAATCATTATGTAAAGGAAACAAGAACTTTAATAATGAATTATTTTCTTTTTTAATGAAAAAAAATCTAAAAAACCAACGAGGGTGTCTTCATCTGAAAATTTTTAAAAGAGGTTCATAAGTGGTGAGGTAGGGGGAAGCGAAAATCTTGTCTGTGTAGGTGGGTGTCATAACCCGATTTTTTTTTTTTTTTTTTTAATTAAGGGGCTATCTGGCGACTGCCGACTAAGGCATAAGTTGCCGTAAACAAACAGCCTAATTTAGGCTACTTTAAAAAATTAAACAGAAAACAATAAAAAGGAATAACAATAACAATAACAAAGCAATAACAAAACAATTACAAAAACAACAACAACAATTAAATCGCGTTAAATAAAAGGGAGAAGGCCGGCCTCCCCCAAAAAGTCAATAAGTCCACCAGTCAAAGTACACGCACTCATCCCGAGAACAAGGGACAGGCGGTAGCGACCCCGCCCATCCCGGTACCGGGACAGGTGTCGTGCGCGAAGATCACCCAGACTGGGACATTCGACAAGAATGTGCCGAACAGTCTGGGGGACGACGCAGTCGTTGCAATAGGGCGCAGGCGAGCGCTCCATCAGATAGCGATGCGTCACACGAGTGTGTCCGATTCGGAGACGACAGAAAGCAACCTGAAGCCGCCGTGGCATTGGGGGATAGGTCCATGGGAACAGTCGCGGCGCAATGGCACGCAACTTTAAGTTCCCTTCGACCGTCTCCCATCTTCTTTGCCAAGCAGTCCGAAGAGCTGCCCGTATTCCTGCCATGTAGTCGGTGTGAGGAAGAGCGAAACGCTGGTCCGGTCGCAGAGTCCTCGCGGACTCTTTGGCGCCCTCATCGGCGCGCTCATTCCCCGCAATTCCTACATGTCCAGGAACCCAGCAGAAGATAATCTCGACATCTGCCCGGCTCGCCAAAACCGTGGCGTCACGGATATCGCGAACCAGGGGATGCGGAGATTCCAATGCCCCGAGAGCACTCAGTGCGCTTTGTGAGTCGCTATAGATCACAATCCGGTCTCCGAACCGGGCACGTCGCGCAATCTCCCGTACCGAGTGGTGTATTGCCACCAGCTCGGCCGTGAAGACAGACGCAGCGCCTGGTAGAGCCCCGCTGACTTCAAACAGAGGGGATACGGCGTGGAAGCCGACCCCCTCTTGGGACTTGGAGCCATCCGTATACACTGGCACGGTACCAGCGTGACACGATGTGTGCTCCAAAAAGGTCGAACGCAATACTCCCGGCGCAGTACAAGCTTTGGGAGCAGAGGCGTGGCGACAAATAGCCAAATGTGGTAGCCTCCAGGGTGGCGTCCTGGGCAGAACCAGGGCAGAACCAGGGGCGCCACCGGCCCGAGAGCTATATCTACCTCTCGAAGGAGTTTCCTGGCCCTAAACCCAAAGGGCTTAGGGTATGACTGGCGTCTCTCGGCGGCATAGGCACCATCGAGATCAGCTGCGGATGCAGTGAGAGCTGTTGGCGACTGAGGGAGGCGCCGGGCTCGCGCGTACAGGCGAGTGATGCACTGCACGCGGCGCAGAGCGAGTGGCATCTCCCCAGCATCGACCAACAGGCTCTCAATGGGGGAAGTGCGGAAGGCACCGGTCGCAAGGCGAAGGCCGGTGTGGTGGATCGAATCCACCTTCCGCAATAAACGCTCGGCTGCGGATGCATAAAACTCGCATCCGTAGTCGAGCTTCGAGCGAACAAAGGATCGATAAAAAAGTAAGGCGGTAGCCCTATCAGCGCCCCAAGCGCTGAACGTCACGGAACGGAGAATGTCCATGGCGCGGGTACAAGAGACCCTAAGGCTGCGAATATGAGCCTCCCAGGTGAGGCGTCGGTCGAATACAAGACCAAGGAAACGGTGCGACTCAACCACATCCAGGCGCACCCCATTAAGAAACAAATCTGGGTCGGGGTGAAGCCGTGGATGGCGGCAGAAGTGCACCACCTTAGTCTTGGCCAAAGAAAACCGAAACCTGTGCGCTTCGGCATAGTGAGAGACGCGGTTCAATGCCTGTTGGAGTCGACGCTCCAGAGTTGGCATCTGGGCCGCGCCAAAAGAGATCGAAAGGTCGTCCACGTAGAGCGTAGCGAGAACATCTTCCGGCAGCACCGAGGTGATGCCGTTGATGCTCAGGGCAAAGAGTGTGACACTGAGGACACTTCCCTGCGGGACACCCTCTTCCTGCTCCTTTGGGCCGGAGAGGGCTCCCCCCACCCGTACGCGGAATCGACGATCTCGCAAAAATTCAGATATAAAAATTGGGAGGCGTCCCCTCGCCCCCATCGTGTGGAGAGTCTCCATGATACCGTATCGCCATGCGGTATCATAGGCCTTCTCCAGATCAAAAAACACCGTGGCGTAGTGCTGTCTACGAAGGAAAGCCTCGCAGACGGCACTTTCCAGTCGGAGCAGAGCATCCGACGTGGAGTGGAACTTACGGAAGCCGCACTGTGCAGAAGACAGATGGCCTCCGCTGTCCAGGAAATAGGCTAATCTAACATTTACCAATTTCTCCATCAACTTGCACACGCAAGAGGTTAGAGAGATTGGGCGGAAACCGGTCGGAGTAGAGTGATCTCTCCCCGGCTTGCGAAAGGCGAGCACAGTAGAGATTCGCCAGGAGTCTGGGAGAAGACCTTCCACCCAGATCCTGTTGAACAAATCTAACAGAAAGGCCATGCCTCGCTCACCCAGGTGTCGAAGCATGGCGTACGGGACATCGTCCGGACCATGGGCGGTGTCCGCGCACGAAGCGAGAGCGGAACGCAACTCACTCACAGTAAACTTGTCGTTGAAGGGTTCTCCGCCTCTGGAGGTAAAGTCCAGCCGGCGGCCTTCCGCGACATCACGACGTGCATTGAATGCTGGCGGAGCAGCATCACGGCTAGAGAATGCGGAAAAAGCGGTCGCTAAGGATTCCGCCACGGACGCGGGGTCCGAGATTGCGGTCCCATTCTCCTGGAGAACGGGAGGGGGGTCCTGCGAGAACTTGCCCCGAATCCTTTTGACTCGCTTCCACACCTCAGCTAAAGGGGTCTTCCCGTTAAGTGAAGACACGTATGCCCGCCAAGAAGAGCGGCGGGCGTGCTTCGAAATATACCGGAACCTAGCCCTAGCCCGACGAAATTCAGCGACAGTGAAATCGTTCGGGCGGCGCTTATAGCGCATGTAGGCATAACGCTTCTGTTTGAGGGCCGTCTCACACTCGGCCGACCACCATGGGAGTGGTGAGGTTGCCGGAGAAGAACTCAACGGCCTCATCTACCGACCTAAACTCATCGACTGAGATAGAGAATTCAGTCATTTCCTGAAATGCAGGCCACCGCGCCCGCGCCAAGCACCACCGAGGTGGTCTCTCAGGCGGCAGTTGCCCTGAAAATGATATTTGAATGGGAAAGTGATCACTACCATGGAGGTCATCGACCACCCCCTAATCAAAATCAGGCTGTGCATCTGAAGAGCACAAAGATAGGTCAAGGCAAGAAAATGAAGCGGTTCTCGGACAGTGATGCGTAAACTCATCCACGTTTAGGACACCCATCTCAAGCTCTTCGATCAGATCGGCAAGGACTTGTCCCCTGGGATTTATGGAGTAATCTCCCCAGAGAGGATGCCTGCCGTTCAGATCTCCAAGCAAGAGATAGGGCCTCGGCAACCGTGCCACGACGCGGCGGAAGTCCCCCGCGTCGAAGTCAGCTGACGGTGGAATGTACGCAGAAATGATAGTATACCTCCTATCCAGGTGCAGCTGCACAGCCACTGCCTGAAAGGAGGTATCTAAAGAGAAAGGAAGAACGGAGACATCATGCCGGGTGTAAACCGCGCATCCCCCAGCCCGGCCATCCCGCGGTGGTGGGGTCGCAAGACCCTTATACCCCGGGAGGGCAGGCAGCGGGCACGCGCCTAGCATGGTCTCCTGCAAAAAAATAGCTAACGGGGAACGGGACGAGACGAGCCTCCGCAGCTCCTCCCAGTTGGCCCGGAGTCCACGGCAATTCCATTGAAGGAATATGCCCTCCAGGCCTAGCTCGGAGGAGACGCGGGGGCCCTCCTCGAATTGAAGACCCTCACGGGAATGGCCGTACGCTTCCCGGGGGCAGAACCCCGGGCGCTGTTGGCCGGACAAAGCGCTGAAGGCGCTGTCGCCTTCGAGGACTTATTGGGGGAGGTTGGGCTCGCCATGCGAGTCTTTTCCTCCCTCCGCCTCGAAACCTTAGGCGGGCGTTGCGGCTTGGGAGGCGGGGGGCCCTCTTTTCGAGGAACCACCGTCTCCGAGCCACTCGCTCCACCTCGGGGCGTGGGCGAAGGGGCCGAAGCTCCTTTGTTGCTGTCCTCCTTTCGGGGAACAGCTTTAGGAACCCCGGAAGATGGCCTAGCGACCATCTTCAGGGGTGTTGCCTCCTGTGAGTCTAACGACTCTGTGGAGGCGCGTGGCCGTTTCGCCTTACGGGAAACGGTCACGCTGGGGGAAGAGGGGGGAGCCCTGGTATTAGCCGGGGCTGGGTGTGAACCCTTTTTGCCGCCAGCTCTACCAGGGGAGCGCCCGGGTGTATTAGAGCCCGCAGAAGGGCTCCGAATGGGCGCGGAAACAACCGTGCTCGTTGGCCTGGATGGGCCAGGAGCAGAGGGTGCTTTTCTAACTATTGAGGCATATGACGTCCCAGGCAGAGCCGGGCGCGCCAGGACCAAGTCCTTAGCCTCGCGGAATGAGAGTCGATCCTGGGCCTGAATGGCCAGGATTTCTTTCTCAAGGAGATATGCACCACATTGCTTCGAAGAAGCAGGGTGCGGCTCTCCGCAATTGACACACTTGGCCACACACGATTTGGACTTATCGTGTGCGACCTTGGAGCAATTTACACAGACTTCGGGTGACCCCGATTTTGCACGTCTACATGATCGATTCGTGTGGCCGAAGCGGTGACAGTAATAGCACCGCCGCGGCAGTGGCACGAATGCCTTTACGCGGTAGCGGTACCAACCGGCACGCACCGACTCAGGGAGCTTGTCACAGTCGAACGTGACGAAGAGTGTAGGGGTGGGTCTCGAGGTCCCTCCCTGTTTTCTCATCACACGTTCGACCTTGACCGCCCCATGGTCGGCCAGCTCTAGGGTGATGTCTTCTATGGAGTAGTCAACGAGTTCCCTCGCATAAACTACTCCTTTTACAAAGTTCATGGTAGAGTGCGGCGTCACACTCACCGGGGTGCCATGAAGTGTCCGAAGAGCACTTATCTTGGCCGCCTCGGCGGGATTCGCCGCATTCGCCAGAAGGCTCCCGTCCGAGAAACGGGTTACCTTCGGCTCTCTACCAATTGCACTAGCTAATCCTCTCCTCTGATGGATCATGTTGCCCTTGGACAACATGGTGCCATCAGTGGAGCGAATAACGAGGAAGCGTTTGAAGCCAGCGGGCTCGAAAACGCCAGGTAACCTCTGAATGAGGGGCCCCGATGTCATCGAGGCTCCGCCCTGTGCACTCTTGGTCTTAGTCAGGGGCTCCGCACACGAGGGGGTAGAGGGGCCGGATGTGCCGATCTTGGCTTGGTCGCCTACCAAAGTGGCAGCAGACCCATCCGTCCCCGCAGCCCCCGCGGATGGAGAGGAGCCCCGAGTCTTTTTCGTCTTTCTTGTCTTTTTCTTCTTTTTAGGAGAGGAGGGCGGGGAATGAACCCGCTTTTCACCCCCGCCGGTAGAAGCCCCCAGGCCAGATGGACCGGCCTCAGCCAGGTCCTTCTCTGAAATGGAGAAGGTCCCGGTGGGCGCAGGGGATTCATCCGGAGGAGATCCCTCCCCTCCTTGTCCTGCCTGAGAATCCACAGCCGTTTGATGAGGACCTTGCATAGGGGCGGATTCGGGTTCGGTGCTTGGCGCCAAGCCCGGATTCCCCCCCATGGAAGGCCCTACCTTCTGAGGCTGGTTTTCTTCAAGGACCATGTCTATCACAGGAGTGGCCTCCAGTTGGCCATCCCCTCCCAGGACATCGCAGGTCCCCTTGGCAGCGTCATAAGTCTTTAGTGGGGAGGCACAGGCCTTGACCCCGGCAAGGTTTAATATTTTTGCCAGCAGGTCTTTTGAGGGAAGCGACCGAAGGGGCCTGGCTTCCCTCTCCCCCCTAAGGGGGTTTGCCCTACCGAGCCGCTTGTACGAGTGGCGGTCGGCAATGGGCTGCCTGCTGGCTTTCTTGGCAGTCCCCTTAGAAAGCATAGGAGGGACTGCCGCTGGAGATAGGGAGGTGCCCGAAAGCACCTCCAGAGAAGGGGGTGAGGGGGAGTCCCCTACACCCGTAGGCGTAGGAGAGGAGTAAGCCTCCTCTCCGGTTAAAGAGGTATGGAGGGTCCCCTACGCAAGCACAGGGGGGGGGGACCTCCATCTTTTCTGTGGAGCTGCACGAGGGCGGCTCCGTTGTTGTTATAGGGGGAATTAAGGGGAGATGGTTTTTTTTTCATCATTGGGCATGGTGACCCTCTTTGTTTTACGGGACGCAATCGCTCACCACCTCTTGCAGTAGCCCGCACTGCAAGAGGTGCTTACAGGCCCGGCAGAGCCAGGCGCCGCCATTTGGGACCACCCCTCCCGCCTGGTGGCCTGGCAGTCCTTCGGCATGGCGGCTCCACCTTGAACACGGCGTAAAACGGATAGATTTTGAAGACGAGAGGAAAAGGGATGTGAGGAAGGTATGGGTGGGGATGAAGCAGGTTGTTAAAAGCCAACCACCCCAGACCGGAGCTCAGGGGTTAGGGGACATTGTCCCCTCCCCCCTCAGCCCCGATCCGGGACGATTGGCTGAGAAGAAGGTCAGCTTCTACCCTGTGAAATTAGAGGCTGACCAGAGAAAGTTGTGGGAGAGGTTGTATGAAAAGCGACGAGGTAGGATAGGAATACAGGCTATCTGAAGGAAGGAAGAGAGGCTAAGCTGGGGCCGGACGGGGCGCTGGATCCCGTCAGCACGGCGGCCAGGATGGCAAATCGCCGCGCCCCTTACGGGGTGTCATAACCCGAGTAACGAAAATAGAAGACTACATGTAGGTGCTAGAGCCCGTGAGAGCACACAACTCTCCTATTGCAGTCCTACATACCAAGACAAAGAAGGGCATTCTAGACCTACATGAATAGGCATGTACAAATGCGGCGGCCTCCATCGAGCAAAAAGGGGGTCAAAGCGACGGTGTCGTAGGTCAGGTTAAATCTTGTGACCTACGTTTGCTTTCCGTGTCTCGGAACGGTTGGCGGATAGCACGCAGGGCGACTCTGCAGTTGAGCCTTGACTCGAATAATGCACTTGAACTCCGGGTTCCAATAAATCTCTAAGAGTGACTAATTATACTTGGCAAAATTAATTCAATTATCTAAAACAGGGGGTGGGTAACTTTTTGGGGTGTTACCCCAAAAGAATTTCTAGTAAAATGAATTTACCCCTGACTTTGAAGTACTCTGGGGGACAAACCAATTTACTTATAAAAATCATGGATAATAAAGACACAAAAAAAATTATATTGGAATAATGTTTAATTTTTTATTTCATCTATCATTAGGAAATAAAAGTCCGTCTTTTTGGCATGGAAATAGCACACAAGAAATTTTTTTAGGAAATTATATATTTATAAACAGAAATAAAAGTCACTTTTTAGCATTACATGGCACACAAGCAAAATTATTGACTATGTCAATATCATGTATTTAAAATTCGTACAAAAACAAAATAGGAAAATGTTATTGAATCCACTATTATGGGAAAAAATGTTTACCCTTTCTGGCATGAGAATGGTACACAAATAAATCTAATGAAAAAAATATTGAAAACTTGAATATATCAGCTCCTTCATGCTTTGGAAAAATGATACTGTTTCATCTTTTATACAACAATTTCAATATCAGGGATTTTTGATGTCACTGCTACTTTGATGCTGTCTTCAGGATCCAACCGGTTTCTGTATTTTGTTTTTAGATTTATAAGGGTAGAAAACCCTTGTTCGCAAAGGTAGGTTGTTGCAAAAGGTAGCAGCATTTTAGTTGCTTCCAAACTTGCAGTTTTATAAGCCTTTGCAGCTTTTGACATCCAAAAACTTGAGAGGTCATCCTTGGTCTCAAATTCGATGCTTGTTTTACTGTTGGAACGCAGTTCAATAAGCTCTTCTGCCAATCCTTCAGGCTCTTCAGGCAAATCAGCCAGTTCACATTTGAAGGGATTTACAACACAGCTGACAGTATGTGAATCAAGCTCTGGAAAGTAGTCACATAACTTATTCCTAAGTTTGGTCAGGTGCCATGTGACTGATTCCTTCATGTCATTAAGACTGCAGTCTTCACATTCTTCCAAAAACTCTGCCAGGTTTGGAAAGACAGCAATCTTATTAGCATTTACGTTTTGGTTCCAATACTGAAGCTTCGATACAAATGCTGAATATTTTTGCATTGCTAAGATGAGATTGATTTTCTTTCCTTGCAATTCCTTGTTCAGCGCATTTACATGCCCAAAAATGTCAGCTAAGTATACAAAAAGAGCTAGCCAGGTAGATTTTCTGAACTTCTCTGCAAGTGTGTGTTTTTGATCAGTCAGAATTATTTCAAGTTCGGTTTTAAGAGCCCACACTCTATTTAGGACATTTCCACGTGAAAGCCACCTCACTTCCGTATGGAAAAGAAAGGTTGAATATTCAGCCTCTCCATCCTCACATAAATCACGAAACATCCTCGTGTTAGTGCATGCCTTTTTATAACATTGACAATCTTAATTACATCATTCGACACAGCTTCCATTTCTGGTTCCAAATCCTTCACAACTAATGCCTGGCGATGTATTATACAATGGATGACCTGAATATTTGGATTCTGTTGTTTGGCCAAAGCCACAAAACCATGGACATGACCAAGCATGGCAGGAGCTCCATCAACTGATACTGCAATACAATCTTCCCACTTTAAATCAACACTTTGTTTTTAGAAGTATGCATCAACCTTATTGAACACATCAATACCACGAGTTCTCAACTCAAGAGGAGAACATAGCAACATTTCTTCTTCAATTTCATCAGAACCTCTGTATCAAACGTATACCATCAGCTGCGAAATGTTACTGACATCTCTGGTCTCATCAAGTTGAATGGCAAACTCTTTACTCTTTTTTACTGAAGAAATCACTTGTTCTCTCACATTTTCTGCCAAGATGGAAATTCTTTCTTTAATAGCTCTTGCGGACAAAGGCACTGTTTAGCTACTTTCTGCCCACACATTATTTCTTCCATTTACACAGCAGCCGGTTTGATTAAGTTTTCCCCAATAGTATGTGGGTTCTTGTTTCGAGCAACCAACCATGCCACTTTAAAACTAGCTAATGCTATTGAACGTTGGTCAAACGTTGCACTCTTGTTATTTTCCAATCTCTGTCTTTTGACTGTTTTTTTCAGATTCTCAAAGTATTCCCGCTGTTTGCAAGACAGATGTGAATGAACCTTGTCCAAGTGTTTCTTCAGTTGATTATTTTGAAAGACTCGGCAGTTAATACTTTCAAACAGACGAGACATTGAGGTTTCATTTGTCCTTTGTCTTCTATTTCTGTGAAGCCATAATTAAGGAACTCTGCCTGATATGTCCTTTTCCTTGCTGATGCCATCTGAAAATGAAAAATAAATCTATCATATTTTTAAGGTCTTTTGACTTCTATTTTTTGAAAAATAAAAAATTATTTAGTGACGAATTTAAGAGTTTAAATTAAAACTTTAAAATAAAATAACATAAAATCAAAACACAACTCACAACCATAAAAATTCAAACAATAAGTCTTAAAAAGAGTGAGCATTACATCTGTAGGGGTTGTATGAAATCTTCATAAATAGAGTTAAACTAGTTAAAAAACTTACTTTTAATATAAAATAATTCATTAAAATAAAAATAAATAAATGAAAAATATAATAGTTACCCCTAAAAAATTGAGAGAATAGCAACTAAATAGCTGATGGGACAATTAGGCCCCTTACAAATAAACTAAAATATCCTAAAGTCTAAACTAATCTTATATTTATGTATTTAACTTTTGTTGAATTTTAATAACAAAAGTTTATACAGAAACGTAAATATTATAGATTATGTCATAACTCACCTTATGTAAATAATTATTATATCACTTGATCAGCTCTACTAATTCATCAACTATAAAAGAGGCATGTTCAAAACATGGCAAATTGCCACTAAATTAGGAGAAATGTTACTAGATTTTACCGAAAAATAGAAGAAAGGCTCCTCGATGCATTCTTTTTCTCCAACTTTCATATTCGTTTCCCTTACTTAGCACATCCACATCCATAGCACATCCATTACCCCCCAATTTTTCTAAATTACCCCATTTGGGGTAATTTACCCCTGTTCCCCGACCAGTGATCTAGAAGGTTCTGTATATCAAACTGGGCGAGACAAAATAAAATTTTACCACTGTACGAACAAAAATAAAATAATGGACATGAAAGATAAATCAAAGTATACACACTCGGCCGCACACGACCGACAACAATTCCGGGTGGATCTGCCCCCCAAAGATTCTGCTGCTCGAGAGGAGCATGAGGGAGAGGGGGGGGGGGAGTTCTTTCCAACAGCACGGGTTGGGTTTGCACTTAAGACCGATTCGCACTCAGCCTGTTCGAAATTATGACGGAAAATACAACCTGTATTCTAGTAACCACAATCAGCCTCGAAAGTAGGTTTCGATGGAGCATTTGTCGGGGAGGAAGCTGAGCTCGAGATAACTTTTCTCGTTTGTTTCTTTTTTCTACTTTCTTGTCTCCGGGCTCTTGGGGTATGGGAGGCCGAGAGAAAGAAACTTTAAAGGGAGACAAAATAGACATTCGTAAGGATAATACAAGCGATCAGGGCCCTGGGTCATATTACAAAAATTATGGCCGGGTCTAGTTTAAGTACGGAATTATTAAGAGGGCAATTAATGTTTTAGTTAATATTTAACAATTATCCCAACTTAATTCCCGCCTACGATCAGGCAGTAATCAGAGCCTGGAGGCCTTACCTTATGCAACGTCTCCTGTTAGCAGAATACTAATTTATCTAGGTCAATGCTTTACTATATATACAGAGCCCCATGTCAGGAAATGAGAGAACGAGCGGGTGTGATCGAGTCACGACGAGGGATTCCGAACGAAGTAGCCTTGCTTCCAGACCTTCGGTAAACTTCCGGAGCGATAACGCGCCAGAAACTCATCCCGTTTATGGCGTTACATCCTTTACCGCTGATTCTCACCATCGAGACTGTGGGACCGAACCGATAACGCTTCCGTCGGAATAATATAAATTCTCGACTCCAAGGATAATCGAGGAAGTATTCCTTGAGCTTTCAGGCCGCGAGCTGTCTCCCCGTTGCTTCCCAGTAAGCAAGCCCACGCAATACAGAAGGTATTCACGCGGCATCATAAGAGGTCTTTGGAATCATTCATTGACGACACGTAACCCTCGAGCGACAAACACTGGTGCTATTGGGTCTCGCAGCAGGAATCCATATTCACAACTACAAAGACTAAGTCTGGAATATAGCGCTCAACCCTCCTCTTCGAAGAATATCTTCCCCTGAGTATCCATATTCGTGGTCTTCTCCAGAAAATCGTAAGACTTAAATTTTCCTTCATCGTCAAAGAGGCATGACGCTCTCCGACGAAGTGACTCACCCCGCGGTCGCCTCCCGGTCTCTCTCGGGTAATTATTGCAATAATTATTGAGCCTCGTACGGCTAAGACTTACCTCGTAGTTGCCCCTGCTTTCCCTCGGGTAATTAATGTAATTATCGAACCTCGTACGGCTAAGACTCACCTAGTAGTCAGCTCCCGTTGTTCCTCGGGTTTTAGCGTAATTATTGAGCCTAGTATGTATGAGGAGAGTCCTACTTGTCATTTCAATTTCATTCAATTAATAACGATGTCGAAGTATGGCCAAGTGTACGGGAATATGCGCACACGGGCTCTAAGGTAGGCTAAGCAAGGCAACAACTGTTATTGTTCTAAGAGTGCGATTTTAATAGATAGCTGCAGCTGCGTGACCAAGGGATATTCCAAACACAACGACAAAAATAGATTTTAATACACACTAAATAAAAGGCACAACAATAAATATGGATATATATAGGTACATGAATAAGGCGGAATTAGGTTCCGAATACTAATTGGATAACCAGGGTTATTGAATGGTTATAATGGGAGATTTAGGGTATGAGTGATTTAGTTCCTTTGAACCTCGAGAGTAAAGCGGGGCAAACTTGAGAGGGAGGTCTTGGTAACCTTGATTACTCACGGGGGTAGCCGAAAACCAGCAGCAGGTGGGACTACTTTCTCGAAACTTGTGTTTTGCGAGATGCGGGCCTCTTGTCCTCAAGAGGTCACCGGACGAAGTTCGAAGGTGGAGGGCGGGGAGGTGACTTCTCCAAACTCGGGTCGAGCGAGCTATCGGGCCTCTTGTCCTCAAGAGATTACCAGAAGAACTTCAGATGACGGCTTCTCCAATCCTTAATCCGAAGGCGGTTGAGAAAGGCTGACGTTGCCTCACGAGACTCTTCTCCCTGACCCAAAGATAAGGGTGTGATGTCCAACTCTTCCGTGGCTCGCGGCCGTCACTCACACTTCTCGGGAGAGAGCTTCGCTGAATCGAACTCCTTTCGGGAAAGTGTCGTCTAACCAAATATGTCTGTAATCCTTGGGAGGGTGCATATATACCCGGAGTTCTCCAAAACAGGGAGAGAGGCCTTCTTGAACCCTCGTTATCGGCCGTGAGAACCGAGCGTCTCCTAGCGGGAAAGCGTAAGAAGCAGGGATCAGCGGCTAGGCGGACGACCAGCGGCTGGAGCCATTAAAGTTGTTCGCGGCGAATCTACAAAATAGATGAGTAATCTCCCGACCCGAGGGAGGGAAGATTGAGACGGCGGCGAGGTAGCCTTGAATTTCAGCGTCATGCCTCGGTGTGAATTTTGCAGTGACCAGGTGGCAAGTCCAAAAAGGGTGAAGTCGGAGGGGGAGGGGAGTAACGGCTCGCTTTCTCTCCCGAAGTAATATCTTAGGAGGTGGGGAAATAATATTATTCTAGGGGATCCCTCTACAAACGATGTTAACTAAATCGCTTGTATATTCTGTAAATATCGATTGTTGTTTGTATAAGTTTAAAAGATTATTTTTGTTCTCCTGTTTAAATCCTCCGACCACCAAAGCCTTAGTAAATAATATCAATACCGGCCACGAGTAATTCATTCTCGCCATTTAAATCTCTATCGCACTCTCTTAAAATCTCCCCCCCCCTCCAATTGAGGCTGTTGTCTTCCCTCCCCTGCATCATTGGGCGAGGAAGTCAAAAAGGGTTCAGGACTACCTGAATTCCACGACACCCCGGAAGTGAAAGTTACAGAGGTGCCGGAAGCGGGATTTTGCTGAATCTATATAGAGGGGCGCCAGAACTGAATTTAAAATTTTAAGCCATGCCGCGGAATCTCTCGTTGTTACGATTAGGCTCGCTATAGGCCGTGTTATCGAACGGAAGTGACCTCAAAAGAAGCCGATCGCGGGTTCTTTCCGTCTTACGCGTCTCTCTCTCTTTTTCTCTCTGACAGACGGAAATGCTAAAAACTATTTGGAGCATTACTCACCTGAGTGTATGCCACCTCTACCCACCCTTGCTCCCCATTTACACGAGAACTGTGCAAAAATAGTGAATTCCAGGATACAACAAGCTGAATCCTATAGCCTGCCTCTCTTTAAGACTCAGGTCTGTAATCACATGAGAAAGCCACTCCATTAACGCCTCTGTTGTTTTTCTCCTCTTTTCTTGTTCTCGTGTCTCCCCTTTTCACAGTCTGAGCTTGATTTGGGCATCATTTGCATCTCAGTCTCTCGAGTATTAAAAAACAAGGTCAACAGACCTAAGTCGCGTGCTCTCAATTATTAAATAATTTTGAAAAAATAATTAGCAAATGTATTATCAATTAACAAACATATGATCTGACCTTACAGACGTTCAAAACTTTCAAAAACTCATTGAAAACTAAAATGGTTACCATCTGGACGACTAACCTACGCACCGATATAGTAACTTATAGAGCCGCGTGCATGCGACTAAAAACTACCAGATTATTACCATAATGTACCCTGAAATGCCCACACCCCATACCTAGAAGGGGAATAAGGCAGGAGGCTGGATACGATTGACCCTTCGAGTGCACATGTTGACCTTGTTTTGTAATACTCGAGAGACTGAGATGCAAATGATGCCCAAATCAAGCTCAGACTGTGAAAAGGGGAGACACGAGAACAAGAAAAGAGGAGAAAAATAACAGAGGCGTTAATGCACATATGTGCACACGTACGATAAGCGCGCGCACACAGCCATATCCAAAATGAAGAGCTCACCAGGTAGCAAGTGAGAGGAGTACAAATGGAAGTATCACCCACAGGAAATAGGAAATGTACCATTGCGTCCCCCTTTCGAGCCTTAATTACTCTTTCTTTTATTTTTGTGATAATAAACTGAATTCAGTTCACAAATCTTCCAATATTACCTTTCATTTAGCTGTAGGTTGTTTTTACTATTATAGAAATACAAAAATACACAAGCTTATATACAGATAAAGTGGTAGGCACACAGGAGGGCTTGGGTGTGCGTTTTTTCGCTCAGTTCCTGTACGCGGCGCCCCGCCCCCCTCTCCTACTCCCCGCCCAGAAGAAGCGAAAGAGAGGCGACCTTGAGTGCCAGGGCCCAATTTGAATGAAGCTGGGCCCCAGGGACCGGTCCGGCAGGTTCGCCTCCATACACATACCGGGGGACACTCTCCCTCATCACCATAGACAGAGGGGGGGGGAGGCAGTGTACTGAGTTGTCTGAGAGACAATTTGCGAGGATTCTATCCCAGAGAGGTGTCGAAAGACGCCCTCTCGATACCTCTTGCCATGATCGATCCAGCCTTTCATTATTATCACCATTTCTCTCGTTATTCTTTTCTTATCGGGTCTATTCATAGTCCAGTCTGTCCTTGCGAGTCACTCTGTACCCATTGGCTAATCCTACTCCTTGACAAATGACGAAGATCACTCTGTACCCCTTGGCCAAACTTACTTCTTGTCAAATGATGAAGCTCACTCTGTACCTCTTGGCCAACCTTACTCCTTGTCAAATGACGATGATCACTCTGTACCCCTTGGCCAACCCTACTCCTTGTCAAATAACGAAGATCACTCTGTACCCCTTGGCCAACCCTACTCCTTGTCAAATAACGAATATCACTCTGTACCCCTTGGCCAACCCTACTCCATGTCAAATTACAAAGATCACTCTGTACCTCTTGGCCAACCTTACTCCTTGTCAAATGACGATGATCACTCTGTACCCCTTGGCCAACCCTACTCCTTGTCAAATAACGAAGATCACTCTGTACCCCTTGGCCAATCCAACTCTGTGACAAATTACAAAAATCAAATCCTAAATTCTGGCACTCGTCCGTGCGTTTCGATAATTCCTACTAACCATTTTTTTCTCCTGTCTGTCCTTTTTTTCGAGAGGCACCAGATACCTGTTTAGTACTTTGGATACCAGACAGGTACCCAGGGTAAGGTTAGATCTCTCGCCTCTCGCTTATCGCCTGTCCGTGACTTCAACAATGGCTTGATTCGCAACGAGCTCCACCTTGATTTCAGTAGACACTGATGAGTGTGTGTGTGTGTGTGTGTGTGTGTGTGTGTGTGTGTGTGTGTGTATTTATATGCGTCCCTGCGTGTTTGTGTCTCGAATGCATGTTTTCGTGTGTGTGGAGAGATAGTGGCAAGGGGTGCTGAAAAAAGAACGACGCACTTGAGTGTGTGAATGCGTTCGCCTTTTTCCGTTGCCCCAGTGACAGGCAGGTGTCAGCTGACAATCGAGTTGGACGACTTAAGGGAAGGGTAGGGAGTTTAGGGGAGGGGGGTATTTGGCTGTAAACAAATAAGCATTGGACTCCATAAAAAGAATAAGTATGTAACCCCCCCCCCCTCTCCCGCATTGCAAAGCATATGTACGAGTATAATTGTTCCCATCCCCCAAAGTGAAGGTGAGGAGGAAGATGCTTCCTCGCTTAAAAAGTTTTAACGCAGGTGTGATGCGAGGCGAGCCTTTTAAAGGCGAGTCGCCTATCCGATATAGGTTCAGGTATGCCCCATAAATACGCTTATGCAAAACCTCTGCTAACCTAGGCTTCTATAGTTAAAAAGGGTCGAAATAGTCGCGAGAGTAAGCTAAACAAGTATTTAATAGCTAAACGCGTATTAAATAGCTAAACGTGTATTTAATAGCTGAATGGGTATTAAATAGCTAAAGGTGAATTTAGAGGCTAAATGGGTATTTAATAGCTAAACGGATATTAATGGCTAAACGGGTATTTAATAGCTGAATGGGTATGTAATAGCTAAAGGTGAATTTATCGGCTAAACTGGTATTTAATTACTAAACGGATATTTAATAGCTGAATGGGTATTTAATAGCTAAAGGTGAATTTATTGGCGAAACGGGTATTTAATAACTAAACGGATATTTAATAGCTGAATGGGTATTTAATAGCTAAAGGTGAATTTAGAGGCTAAACGGGTATTTAATAGCTAAACGGATATTAATGGCTAAACGGGTATTTAATAACTAAACGGGTATATAATAGCCGCGAAAGATTGATGGACCCAGATTGCATTGAAGGATGCGGTACTAAAAGAGTGGATGCAGGAGCGCTTGGGATCACTCATCCTGCACTTCTCATCCTGCCATCTAACAGAGTTTATTAACAAGAATTTTATTAATGTCTCATAAAATCGAAAAACAAAAACCAACGAGGGCATATCTGCTAGGCGGTGTTTTGTAAATAAATCCGTAATGACAATGGTGAGGTTGGAAGCGAAAATGCGCCATGGGTGCCAAGGCGGGACACAAAATGAAAAACAAAGTCCTTCGGAGGGATAAAACAGCATTAATTTCAAAATATTAGCGATGGTCTGTTGTAGTAGGCCCCTTTGATCCTAAAAGCTAGGCCAATGAAAACAAAGGCGGATTTTGAATCTCTTGATAAGAGAAAACAGTGGTGGAAGAAAAGAAAATAAATTAAAGAGAAAAATAAACACAATTATTTGGCCAGAACGAGAAAAGAACACGAGCATAGTTTTCAACACACCCTCGATGTTTCAAATATTCATTTATTACACCACTGTCCAACAATTCAAATAAATATCCTCTCATCACATCTCCATGTCATAAGGAGATAAAATTAAATAATGTACAGTTGGTTAAATTAATCATGTCATATTTTTCAAAATGTTTCAGACAGAGGGAAGTTAACGATGATATAATTATGATTTATACCTACTCGAATAGTTTTGATGACTTTCGTTTGGCTTTGCAGTGTAGTGTGTTATGTAATAATATTTATCATGGCACGTTAGGTTGAAAATTTAATTCTAGGGCCAAAATTTTTTAAAATTTCTAAATGTTAGTATTTTTGTGATATGATTAAAAATATAAATAAATATATAAAGTGAATTAAGCTGGAAAAAGGAAAAATTATGGGGAAATTTGCCCCCATCTCCCTGTTTTGAAGCAAAACCGTTTCAAAATGTTTCGACCGTATTGCTGAAAATACCGCAATGACGTAATAAATTCACTAAATGCTCTAATTTATTTAGAACCAAATATAACCAGAACATTCAATCTCACATCAAATAATAATATACTAAATTGACACTTTCTGAACGAAAATCAGCGTAAAGTTTGACATGACTGTGGCAACTACACATAAATGCATTAGTCTCGAGAAGGTTAAGAGTTATGGTATTTACAAAGTCCTTTCTATCTTCACAGAAGAGCCGAAAGAAAGAATAAAAAGTCAATGAAGATGGAATTAGCGGAGGCGCGCGCTGAAAGCAGCTTTAAACAGTTGATTAGCACGATAGATCAAGCCCAGCTGTGCTCTCCCTCGCTCAATCGAGGCCATCTGCCAACCATCTTTCTAATTTGTGCTTCCGCTGAGACACAGAGTGCAGAGGGGCTGGGCAAAAGATGGAACATATGAACACACGCAACTATTTTGAAACTAATTCGCACCATGAGATTAAGAAGCAAGGACTGGGCACATATGATTAGTGGGGAAAAATGACATTATACATTGCTAGAAAGGTATTAAAAAAAGAGAATTACAAGGAATAAGAGTACTACATATGTCCATGGTGTGCATACTGAGGAAATACTCTTTAGGGAAACCCTGACATACAGTTTAAGAGAAGGCAATGTAAAGATAGAGACTCTTCTCAAGTTCTCTCCGCCCATGAGTGTTCGGACAAGGGGCAAGAATACCCGTGTTGAAGAAGACAAAGAAGACAATAACAGTAAAGCTAATGCCTAAATCTAGCACAACTACAACCTATTTTCTTGCTAATATTTTGCCAAAGCACAATTTTAAACTCAACGCTACAGCGGTTTACAACTTCTGAAGGAAACTAGTTCCATGTTTTGCACCTGTTTGTGAAATAATTCCCACCAGAATAATCCGACTCTGTGGCAACTCTAGCTTCTAATCATATTTCCAGGTGTTGTTTTACTTCAGTGGAACATTTTCTAGTAGTCAGTATTCCCGAAGAATTTTAAATTCTCCAATCAACTGACCCCGCAGGCGTCCAGTTTCAGGAGAGAACAGACCCAACTCCTAACTCGAAATGTTGGTAAAAGTTTCGTGGCCCGAATTTGGACCCAGTCTATCCATTCGATGTCTTTACGAAGAATTAGAGAGAAAAAATGAACCGCATGCACTAGGTTGAGGTCGACCATTTAGTTATAAAACGTCAAAACAAATTTTCTTATGTCTCATTCAAAGGATTATAAGATCATTAAAATGTTTGTGTTCTTATCGAGATAAATTAGGATGCCTCTTTATCCAATCTTGTTCTCAATATATACAATTGGATATTGTAATATTGGAACGCGTCCATCGTCTTGCTACGAAATTATTTCCTGAACTTAGAAATAGATCGAAGTCACTAATCTGAAAATCAGCGTTGAAATTCGGCCCCCAAACTACATAGAAACAATTAAATTATGCAGCTTCGAAATATGACCCCCAAATTAGTAACAAATAAATTATACAGCTTCGAATAACAACTAAATTATACAGTTTCGAAATCTGGCCCCAAAACTAACAACAATTAAATTATACAGCTTCGAAATTTTGTCCCAAAGCCAATGACAATTAAATGATACAGCTTCGAAATCTGGCCCCCCAAACTAATAACAATTAAATTATACAGTTTCGAAATCTGGCTTCAAAACTAGTAACAATTAAATTATACAGCTTCTTTTCAAGACTTTTTCTAATAAGAGAAAGTAAAGAATAATTCTTGTCATTATAAACATAATCTAGTAATGGTTTCACGATTAAAAATGGAATAAGGTTTCAGGACCCGTAATTATAGGTTAAAACTATAACAAACTTTATGGTTAAAAATGACTTAGTTGATTTGATTTGTGGAATTCTGTCCGTCAATAAATCCTTAATTGAAAAGGATACAACTTTTTCACACGAAATTCCCTCGAAAGTTTTCGGAAGAATTTTATTCCGAGCAAAATTTTCCAAGAAAGTTGACTGTAATTTTGCTTTATGTGCTCGGATCACGAAGTCTTTGGTGCTCATTCAGACCACGCCACTATGGTGGTGTCCCCATTTTGGGGGGCCGCCAGTCACGCCACCAACAACTTATTCACATCGTGGCTGCACTGAGGGTCGCTCCTCGCGTCAATAACTCCATTAGTTTAAACGTGTGGTGGCGCCACCAGCTTGGCCTTGCGGCCCAAAACACGTCCGGATAGGTGGTGGCGAACATATCCGTTTTTGTGCCCGGCCAATCTGGTGGCGCCACCACATGTTTAAATTAACGGAGTTATTCACACGAGACGCCATTTCAGTGCGGCCATGATGAGAATGAGTTGGTTGGTGGTGGAATAACTGGTGGCTCTAATAAAACGGTGATCTCCATGTGAAAGGGTCCCTTATAATTGAATAAAAAATGGAAATGAATAAAAATGCGAAGAACGAAAAGTCTTTGTAATAATCAATATTATCAATAACAACAACCGCAAAAAAAGAAAGATTTTTCGATAAAAAAACATTTATTCCTTTTCAAATCACCGATAGAAATATGGACAATTTTAACGGTCGCGAAGCGGGTATGCGCAAACCGCTAAAGCAAATTTCCATGACGTCATCCACGTCACACCCTCGCTACCTACCAAAAAAAATAGTTTTAATATATCTAGAATTATTTGGCCTATGTCGTAAGGAATTTTAATGTTTTCGAAAGTATTTTCTTTTAATATTAAAAAAATATTATTGAAGGAACGATTCAACTAATTAAGTTAGTTATTTTTACTCCATAAAATTCTTTACAATTTTAACCTATTATTACAGGCTTTGAAATCTTATTCACTCTTCAATCATAAAAAAATTACTCGATTATGTTCATGGTACAGAAGTTGAATTAAAATGAAAAAATGTTCATGGTTTAAAAAATCATTAATTAATTTCTCGTAAAAAAACAGTATTAACATAATGCTATATAATTTTATTGTGATTAGTCCTTGGATCAGATTTATTAATCTGTACCTGGTAGTTGAAAGCGCCACAATGTTTCATAATTTGTAATCAAAATTAGAAAGGTTGTTTTAAAGAATAAAATTATGCTTAGTTATGATGTAATTTTGTTATGCACAAATTTTCTTGTTGATTTTACCTTATCAAAACTCGAGGATTTGTTAAAGAGGCATCCTAACTTTACCACCATTCGACCCCAAAATTATTATTGATCTTATAAGACTATGAGATAACTATTTTATCTCTAATGGTAATTTTTACAATGTGCATAAAGCCTACCCATGCGGCCTTTCCCTTCTCCCACAATTGGCCAATATTTTTATGGAGTTCTTTGAAGAACACTTTATGCCCAATTCATTAGTTGGTGGGGTTAGTTGGTTTTGATACGTTGATGACACATTAAGGTGCGTTGATTCAGCTAAAAATAGAGTTTAAAACCCCGTT